>OY992766.1:32679785-33279785 GCA_963921325.1 Logfia minima
AATTTTTGAATCATATTTTTGTTTTTTGTTTTTTTGAGTTACCTTACATGCATAGTAGTATTATTCTGTTTGTTTTTAAAAAAGTTATGGTGTGATTGATCAGTTAATTTAGCTAAGTGTTTATTGGTTCAAAATTAGGATTTGATGTGTCTTGTGGAATGGCGTGAACTTTTAGGATACTAAAATGTTGGTGCATATGAAAAGGGTATTTTGTCCCTTGACTTGGACAAATAGTGTTACTTATTTTATGGCTTTCTAAGCATGGTGTTTCATGTTGTATGGTACTATAGGTACATATATATTTAGACAAACCATTATTAAGTTGGTTTGTATACTTGTATGAATGGCATTTTCAAGTGTGGCATGTCTATATTGATCGTTGACCATATTAGGGTCAATGTTTATGTTCATATGATAATTATGAAGAAGATGTATAGCTAATTAATTAAATTATTATATTCTAATAAAACTCATACATGTGGACTTGCATAATCATTAGGATGTCTGATATTATTAGAAAAAAGCATTTTCATGTTATTAATATGTATGAATGGCAACTTATTAGTTAGTTGCTTCAAGATTTTAAGAATCAAATTTTTTATAGGATTAATAACTATATTAAACAAAAATGGCCCTGCATACGATCCTCCAAGAATTGGGAGTCCTCATCTCCTTCGTACTGAGCATATATTTCTCTGTTCAATGGATCTTTTAAAAATTTGCAGGTAGCATCTATAAAGCTGATACGAAACAAGCAGACTGGTCAGTCAGAACGTTATGGGTTCATCGAGTTTGTCTCTCATGAAGCTGCTGATAAAGTTCTTCAGAGCTACAATGAGGCTATGATGCCTAATACTGATCAAGCTTTTCGTTTGAACTGGGCAAGCTTTAGTACGGGTGAAAAACGCGCAGACACAGGTTCAGATCTATCCATATTTATAGGAGATTTGGCTCCAGATGTAACGGATACATTGTTGTATGAAACGTTTGCTGGCAGATATTCATCTGTCAAAGGTGCAAAAGTTGTTGTTGATACAAATACCGGATGTTCCAAAGGTTATGGGTTTGTTAGGTTTGGTGATGAGAATGAGAGAACAAGAGCTATGAATGAAATGAATGGTCAATATTGTTCAAGCAGGCCCATGCGTATTGGCGTTGCAACCCCTAAGAAGCCACCTACTCAACAACAATATGTACAGAATCAATATGGGTCTCAAGGTATGTCTTTTCTGGCTCCCGTTCTTTTTGTAGTGTGTAGAGGTGGTAATTTTGACCCATTTACATATGAATGTTTTGGTTCGGGATATGTTGAAAATGGGTCAAATGGGTATATACGAAATAGCTTTACATGAAGTAGGTTAACTGGGTCGAAAGTCGTCCGAAGTGTAGGCACTTGGATTAAATACTTTCTAAAGGATTTTCTTTCACATCAATTACAGTACATTTTTGAATACGCACACATCATCCTTTGCTCACGTATGTAAATTACTTTCTACTTTTAGCTGTGTTATTGACTGGGGGAAATGGTTTTGTTGCTGTTCCTCAAAACTCCCAATCTGATGGAGATTCTTCAAACACAACAGTGAGTTGCTTGGTTTTTTTTATTAATTAATTAATTAACTAGCAGAGCTGGTATTTACGTTACTAACATTTTAACTCTGCATAGATTTTTGTGGGCGGACTTGACTCCGAAGTCACTGATGAAGACTTGAGGCAGACATTTTCTCAGTGTGGCGAGATTCTATCTGTTAAAATTCCTGTAGGAAAAGGATGCGGTTTTGTTCATTTTGCTAACAGGTAATCATTTTTGTAGCCCTTGCAGAACCGACAATAGTCAAGTAAACTATATTTGGCTACTATGCAGTTTATTGGTTAATTAAGTTATTGTAGCATTCAAGCCTTAACAATTATATATATATATATATGTGTGTGTGTGAACTGTGATTTCTTATTGTTCTGGAAGATGTCGAAGATGTCGAAGTTATCAACTATTGTAGATGTATAGGATCGGTAAATATTTGTTATTTTTTATAGGTCATGACTTTTAAAGGAGCTAATTTTCTTCTTCGAATTTATTTATATAGAAGCAGCGCTGAGGACGCAATTCAGAACATGCATGGTACGGTGATCGGCAAGCAGACAGTTCGTATATCATGGGGTAAAACCCCTGCCAACAGACAGGTGTGTATTTTTTTTATTAACTCAGAATTGTGTATTTTCAATTGACTGCAAGCATATAGAAATAATGTACTTCATTTAGTTGATGCATTTGCAAGGATTTTATATCATCTCCTTTGGCCAAAACATGACAATATTACATGTCATGAGGTACAATGTCAAAGCAGATTTTGTTGTTATATATTCATATTTTCTTAATTAAGAATTGGGATATGAAAATTCACTGTGAAGGGAAAGTAGGATAATTTCCCCATTTAAATTTGTTTATGGTCAGTTTATAAGTGGGGTACATGGTGTATCAACAATTCAACCTTATGGTTTTAGATGCATGTGAGCCTATAGACCGTGTGGTTGGACAACAGTTGTGCACTCTAGTTACATGAAGTTGTGCAAGTTCCATAGGTTGATCAATTGGTTGAACAATAGTTGTGCACTCTAGTTACAGAAGTTGAATAAGTTTCATAGGTTGAGAAGATTGACAAAATTTCTATAAGGGGGTGTTAGGATTTGCTTTTTGATACTGATTATGCTAATATTAAATAATTAGAACAGGATAATTAACATTTATAGAACGGGATGCAGGAGGTAGTGTTTGAATGTGGTTCATTGTTTGAAGTTGTAGTAATTGGATAATTAGTTTTTTGAGCGTTTAACAATTATGATTATTTAACTAATTGACGAATAAAGGGACCAAAAATGGACTTTAGATTATGACTATATATATCTCTATTAACTTGCAAATGATCCCAGTTTTAGTTAGTTATGTATTAATTAATCTAAACAAATTAACTTTACAGCTTTAAGAAGTATCCTTTTTTTCATAATATCAACAACAACAACAACGATAATATTATAGACGAAAAATACTTAACATAGGGTATAATGGAGGGGTGAATATGTACCTTTGGTTGTCACTCAAGTATTCAATTTTGTTGGAGCAAGTATGGAGTTGATTGTTTAACCCCTAGGTATTTGTAATCACTATATCCAAATATCAAAAATGATAATAATCCGTGCATATCACACAACTTACGTTGACTTTTGTTGCAGTAATGTTTATATATTGCTCCATCTTTGGTAAATTGAAAAGAACTTGACATTTTAGGTATATTTGTTGCTAACATCACACCCAAATGTCAAGATTTTGTACCCAGATCAAGTTTACGAGCTCCATGTAGCCGGTTGATCAATAAGCTAAAATTTACCATTAAGATCATTTTTCTAACATTTAACATTTTTATATTATAAAAATGGGATCATTTTTCAAACATTTACCATTTTGATATTATAAAAATGGGACCTAAATCACATCATCATTTTTGCCTCATTTGATCTTTTCCATATGGCTATGTATCTGCTTTAACAGAGGATGGGTGGTAATGGAGGCAACGGGAACTACTACTCGAAGCAAGGTTATGGCGGCGGCGGCTATGGATATGGTGGGCAACAGAATCAGGATGCAGGTATGTATGCTCCTGCAGATGCATCAGCTTATGGGTCAAATGGATATGACAACCATCAGCAGCCTGTAAGCTAATCTTGTTGCATCACGATACCAGCTATTTGATTTAAACCTGAACACCATATGATGAGACTTTATAGACACCTATTATGTTCCTTAATATGGGATATTAATATCTATGAATGTAACTGGAATTTTGTGAGAATTGCATCCGAAAAACAAACATTTCTTCTTATATCACTATTTGAGACAGTTTAGGTCCTTTAAATTTTGGTTCAAATGTTGTTTTGTGTTTGTTAGATTTTTGCAGTTGCATGTTTTGGTTCCAGGTCATAGGTAAGTAGCATAACTCTTTATGTTTTTCGTGAATAGTATATAACCCAATCTTCCGTAGGTAATTGTAGAGATTTTATTGCCTTATTTGTGGTAACGAGTTGTAGCTCTTTAAATTTTAATAATTTTGGTTAACAGTTGTACGTTTTGGAGCGTGCTTGCTTCATTATTCATTCTGTCATATAAAGTATGTATGATATGATATGATTTATATGTTTGAATTATAATTGTTATATCTGTTTGGACTAGAGTCCTTGTCAAGTTGTTGTTGGAGTTTAAAAAGCACTCCACGTGCCTTAAAAAGTGTTGTTTCTCTTTTCGTGTATGGTGTAGACAACGTTTGAGTGGTTTGTGAATTGAAAGTGGACATGGTCAAAAGGAATTGGTAGATTAAGATTGATGTGCACTACAAAGGTCCTGTACCTATGACTCAAAATTTCCTTGCCAAGCTACATGAAAAAGATTTCCGGAAGTCCACAGAAAAATTATTGCTAATTGCCCGAAGTGAGAAGCAAAAATATTCTGATAAAGACGTTCCTCAGTAATATCATCATGACTCTCGAAGTTATGCGCGGTAGTAATACCAAACCAAATACGATAGCAACAAAATTGAGGACTGCTCTTTGCGTAGTAGGCCTTATTGTTGACTGTTTGGATCGGCTAAACTTGTCACTGCATTCACTAAACAACGTTTATTAAAGAACTAGGCTCAAAAAGTACAATGGAATAATAATATGAAGTTGTACGTTCACTACAAGCAAAATGTACTAGGAAAATAAGAGGTGAAATAAGGGAGGAAAAACAAACACCCAATTGGCCAGTTTTAGGTTTTAAGATCAATTAGGAATGAGAAAAGGACTCCTTTAGCCAAAGGGCTGAAAAAGATCCTAGACAAGAGTGGTTGGGGTGTGACGGTGATGTCTCTGTGACCCATTTAGAACAAAACCATTTAAATCTGTACTATTTAGAATTGAAACTGGTTAGTACTCCATAATAAATAAGCAAATTTTGTAATGCTCCCAAATGTAAAGCAATGAAATAACTATTACCTTCATTTTTCAATTGAAACTCATGATATTGGTAATCTACAACTTTAATCAAGCAAACGTGCTAATAAAAACTAGAATGGTATTTGCTAGAAAGATGATGGTAAATTGTTTCTGGTAATTTTTATTTTTTCAGCATTTTGCAATGGTGGTTGATTATTGTTGATGAGGTGTTATATGGGCTACAAGGGATGTGACATATTTCCATTGTGATCTCTTCATCATTAAAAGAAATTAAGATAAATGTTTTATAATAGATTTGTAAAATAGTTTCAAGTTTCTGTTAGTTATAATGACCTATTTAATATTACCAGTATTACTTTGATAATAACAAATTTGAAGTTCTTTTTATATATCGTTTACAGTAAATAAGATATGAGAATAAATTCTCTGATAAAATGGTCTTCGAATTTGCTTAATTATTATACAAATAATCGATTTTTATATTATATTAGTTGTTAAAAAGAACCCACCAGTTCACTATCAAACATGGTCTTCGAATTTGCTTAATTAGACATGTAATCGATTTAAAACTATTATATAACATAATTTTATATATATGTATATGTATATTTATATAATAGTTTTAAATCTGTCAAACATTTTTATTAAATAAAGTTTATAGACACCGAAAATTCTTTTCTATATGAAGTAAAATAATGGGATAATAACTTGACACTTGATTGAACCGCAATACAATACATACAAATGCTGCTGTTAGTGTCAATTCATATTCCCAAGTAAAAGGCTCCCAAAGGAAACTGATACCATGATGACATCAACCATCCTTACATAGATTTTACAAAAATCACAAACTAAAAACAACGACTTTTATCTTCACTTATTTCATAAGGATGACTAATAATTTAGTCTTGAAAATTCTTGTTTTTTCTTTTTTTTTTACTCGTTGAGCTCTTTTTTTATAATTTAACTTTTATAATTTTAGAATTTTATAGTTTGACCTTTATAAAAATACGTACTCTTTATACTTTAAAAGTTAAATGGTTTAATCTTTTAAATTTATACTTTATAACAATTTTATACTATTATTTTTATCTAATTTAATTATTTAACTTTTAAAAATTTAATATTAAACTAATAACTCAACATGAAATTAAAAGATTTGATCATTAATTTTTTAAAAAAATTAAAATGTTAGAAAAATTAAAATTTGAAAACTCTTTCATCAAAATCAGCAAATTTTAAAATATTGAGTGCGATTGACCAAGGAAAGGAAACAATGATTATTCCCAGACTTCAGTTGAGCGACATTTTTCTAAATATCAACAATGTTATCCTAAAAATTTAGAAAATCGATACGCGAATATTGAAAATTAATTTCGTTTGTTTAGAGTGGACCACTCTTTCTTAACCGTGACAAATTTGTCACAGGCTTCATTCCAAAGTCAGACATAGCTTCATCGTGAATCATGATTGTTTACCTTTTTAGTCCCATTATTAAAAATAAAGTTAAGTTTTTATATCAATTAATTCATTTGTTTTATCAAATTAATATTTATATGAATCAATTTTTAATATAGTATCACAATTTTTAATGTAATTTTTTTTATTAAATTAAATATTTAGTAATATCCACACAATACATTCGTCACGCGCGCAATAAACTTTATAGTTTATACATTATATTGCATATGATATTTTATCCTTCTTATAAAAAAGTATGCTTCTAAAAACCCTTCTATGTAGCCGTTTATTTAAATTAACTTAATTCGTACGTAGAGACATAGAAACTAGAAAAAGTATAACTTAAAATGCATAACGTTATGAGGTATATAAACATTTTCCATCCCGAAAGAACTCTACGAAAGTCAATTTTGCAAAAACAAAGAAAAATATGAATAATAAAATTTCTCAATTAGCATGTTAGTACGTACGTGGCAGTGTAGGATCACATCCGTCTATGTGAAAGTCCACATCATCACCATCTCACTATCACTTCACTATTTCTTCCTATGTGACAGTACAGGTCATCGGCTCCATTAATGTGGCGGTCCACATCATTCATTATATAATATGTCTATACAGCAGTGTAGGTGTCTTTTTGACCGGTAACCTTGTAAATCTTATACTTCAATTAATAACTATTTAAAATACAATTTTTTTTTTTCTTTTATAGCAGGAAAAACTTACATACCCCACGTTTAAATTCCTATTTTTTAAAGTATTTTATATTACATTTTTGGATAATTTCCCCCAGAAAGTATGAGTGTAGAAGACAAAGCCGTTGTAGATAAATATCTATCAATCATATACTTGTAGAATTATATACGAAGTACATAATATATTGTGCTTTACTAACTTGGCCTATAAATATACATATAGTGCTTAAAAGCTAGTCACCTCTTATTGGACATTGAGCAATGGAGAAGAAACATACTTTGTTTCTTACAAGGCTCAAACTTCTTCTTCTAATTCTTGTAACAATAACAATGTGCCTATCTCAAACCCGTGGCTCGGGGATCAACCAAGCCGAAAGCTTGATGGCTTTTCGCCGTTCAAGAAACCGGGCCCAAGTCAATTTGGTCAATGAAAACAAGATCATTGAAACGAGCTTCAGTGACATGAAAACCGACAACAATGGGAGGAAGATGGAAGACGATTATATAAAAGAAGGGCTTCCTGGTCAGCCATTATCAAAAGAGTTGATGTTTAAACAATATGCAGGGTATATTAATGTTGATAGCTTAAATGGTAGAAGCCTTTTCTACTACTTTGTTGAAGCTCTTCATGAACCATCTTCTAAACCGCTTGTTCTTTGGCTTAATGGAGGTACATTTGTACACCTTTGCTTGTTTCTTGAATGTGTTTTAGGGTGCTCGTTGTCTGTTTTCGTTTATAGTCTTCAAAGTTTTTATTTATTTTTAATTTTTTTAATCGGAAACCTACAATCCAACACACATAATATATACAATCACGTCAGAACAGCTTCTTTAATGAACTTGAATTTAACGATATATAGTAACAAACTTTGTAATAAGACAGGGCCAGGATGCTCATCTCTCGGCGTTGGTGCTATGCTCGAGATTGGACCGTTTGGGGTTAATCCTGATGGTAAAACACTTTATTCACGACGATTTTCATGGAACAAAGGTTCGTTTCTGATTAAATCATATTTCAAAATATCAATTAATATATATTATTAATATTAATCGTGTTAATTTGATGATATATGTTTTGACTCATTACACATATAGTTGCAAATGTGTTATTCTTGGAGTCACCAGCAGGAGTTGGATTCTCTTACTCAAACACAAGCAGTGATTATGACTTGTCTGGAGATAAAAGAACTGGTAGGCTTCCCTTTTCATTATTACATATTCCCCTTTTTATAAAGAATTAGAAAGTAACTTAACAATGGGCCACTAACTACAGTTGACAAACTTTTATGTATGATTCGAATCAGTAAATATGAACAAACTTACATAAAGAATGCTTATAATTGTTAGGTTCATAACTTCATATGGTGTATGCACATATTGTATACATGTCCAGAAACACAATGATACTGTTTTTCTAGTTCTGCATAGACACATACAGAATATGATTACGAAACTAAATGTGAAATATCGTTCTATAGATTGATATTAGGTTGTGTTTTTTATTCATGTTTCAGCTGAGGACTCTTACGTTTTCTTGGTGAATTGGTTGAGAAGATTCCCACATTACAAAAACAATGATTTTTACATAATAGGAGAAAGTTATGCAGGTATAACAATACATGTTACATAATTTTCTAGAGCATCATATATAGGAATTACATTATAATTTGTATCTATAGTTATGCAGGTGTTTACATCTTGTACTTAACCTTGTAAATTACGTATGTGACAGGTTATTATATCCCGGAATTAGCCGATGTAATTACAAAGAAAAATGTGGAGGACCACTCTACTTCAATCAACTTCAAGGGTATTATGGTAATGACTTCATATCGTTTTATTACTTATATAATATAATAGTAGCAAATTCTAGGACTTGAACAACATTTAAATAGCTTTCCATTTTGGTTGTTTTTTACAGATAGGAAATGGAATAATGAATGGTGATACGGACTATAAAGGATTTAATGATTATCTATGGAGTCATGCCCTGATTTCCGATGAAACGTATAGGAAATTAACTCAAAATTGCAACAATGCTAATACTAGTCGTTATTGTACAAACTTAGAGGAAGAACTAGGGGAAGAAATTGGTGACATAGATTTCTACAACATTTATGGCCCGACTTGTATGCCATTGCCCGATGGGTTAATGGCGAGAAAAAAGGGACATCGGAGGTATAGTGGGCTAGATCCATGCGAAGGAGATTACGTTGAAAAGTATCTCAATCTCCCGAATGTTCAGAATGCTTTTCATGCTAATGTCACCAAATTATCTTATCGATGGGCGACTTGCAGGTTAGAAGACTTCTTTGCAATGATTTGTCATGAATCATATAAAAATTAGCTTGATTAATAATAACGAGGCACAAAAGGGGTGCTAATGGTTATAATTGACCCATGGATGGGATAAAATTTACAATTGCTGATGTACTTTAGCTAGATTTTGTCTTGAATTCTTTCTATAAATACGAGTAATAACTAAAAGGAAATTAAAAAATGCCCTTATTTTTTAACGTATACAAAATTTACTCTAAAAAAGAAGTTGTGAAATTGCCCCCTCTGTTCGCAGATTGCAATTGCGACTTGCGAACAATCATTTGTGACTTGCGATCTCAAGTACGTGAACGAGATATTGTTGCGATCGCAAGTTGTAACCTGACCATGCAAATTGCGAATTGCATTGGCGAGATGCGACCAACAAATTTCGGTCATGACTGAGATTTGCGAGACGTAACTGAGATTTGAGAGTCGGTCTCTGTAACGACTCGCATATTTGGGCTATGAACGAGATTTGCTGGTCGCGACCTAGAATGATTTCAATAATCTCGGTTACGAAACATTTTTTCAATTTTTGACTTTTCTCAACCCGGTTGACAATTATGTTATTTACTAAAATTGATTGAGCGTTAATGCTTAATGCCACTCCATATTGACTATAAATTTACCGAATTTGAAATTGGAATTTTCTATAGCAAGTTATGAGTGGTCAAAGTGCATTTAAAAGTCAAAATAAGTGTAAATTGTTAAAAATGAAGGTCAAGAAATCCAAATTTCAAAATTTGCAAACAAATTGATCTCGAAAAAATACACAACATAAAAAATGTTAACTTAATCCTAATTACAAGCGAAAATATGTGACATTTCATATTTTACATGGAATTTCTCACAACTTATCAAAGTCAAAATGGGTCAAAATAATCAAAATTGAAAAGGATGAGTCATGAACGAGATTAGCAAGATCGTTCTCCGTCACGACCCCATTACCTGAAATCGCAAGCCTCGACTTGCAAGTACAAGTTGCAAATTGTGAGCTGTGCCCGAGCTGCAGCTTGCGACCTCAAGTTTTCTCGGTCACGTCACCAGGCTCGCAAATTAACAAGTTCCAATTTGCGACTTGTGAACAGAGAGGGTATATTTGCAACTTTTATTTAGAACAAAATTTCTATACCTTTGAAGAAACGAGCATTTTTTTTATTTTTTTTTTGTAATTTCCCGTAAATAAAACTAAAAGACGCATTTGAAATTGAGACTAGTTGAAATTGGCGTAAAATGTAATCAACCAACTAAAAGCACTCATTTGGTTTGGGCCCAAACTAGTTAGCCCTATTCAAAAGTTGGTTGATCTATCTTTTTTCGGCCTTCAGATCAACCCAATTTATAGGCTCAAACTTTTTAGCATTGCTCAAAAGTCGGTCATTTGACGTCAATCCCTTCTATAGGTCCAAACTATTTAGCCTTCTCAAAAGTTGGGCCTTCAAATCAACCTTTTATTATTATTTTAAAATTAATTGGGTAAATGTTTCTACGAATCGGTTTTATTTAGTCTCCTTTTCTAATCACTTTCAGATTTGCAGCTAGTGAGATTTGGATTTGAGGTTTTTTTTTCGAGATGTCAAGCACAAAATCATCTTGATGATGTTCTTTTTTTTTCAAGAAAAACTGATCATTGACTCACATATTTTTTTGTAGCAAACTGATTGTCAAATGGAAAGATAGCCCCTCAACTATGTTTCCTATTTACAAAAGGCTAATGTCTCTGGGTATCAGAATACTTCTTTACAGGTACACTTAAGTTCCTCTATTCTATTAACAAATAATTCAAAAAGACGACTTAATACGACAACTTATTAATGTTTTCTTACTTGGGACATTTTTGCCAGTGGAGATGTCGATGCGGTTGTTCCAGTCTCTGGCACACGATATTCTATCGATGCCATGAATCTTAAAGTGGTAAAACCGTGGCGATTTTGGACGGACTCTACCAAGCAAGTAATATTTTTGTCTTAACTTTTTATTCGTTAAAATGGTATGTGTTTGATAGACATTACAAAATACTTAAAAAAAGAATTTTATTATCATTGTTTAAAACTTATAGGTGGCTGGGTATAAAGTTGTATACAATGGATTATCGTTCGCTACAGTTCGTGGTGCTGGTCATGAAGTACCTCGTTTCCAACCCCGCCAAGCCTTTGCTTTATTAAAGATGTTCTTGGCTAATCGTGAATGAAATATAACACCAAGAGGGCCTCAATCATCATTATTAGTTTAGATATTAAAAAAAAATTCGTGTTGGTAATAGTATGTTATTGATCCCTGTTGATCCACGAATTAATGTTGTATTCGCTTCCTTTATATTATGTTTTTGTTTTTATATTTTAGTCATTTTAAGTGACGAAGGTATCACTTACGAGACAAAATGAATCTTTTGAATTAATAATGCAAAAAAATATAAGGATATTTTTCATAAATCAGTATAAACCACGTGAATTATTTATAAATTTACTTTGTATAAAAAGTTATCAATTAAAAATATCTTTTTCTTTTGTGATTATATATAGCTAAATAAATAGATGGTAATGTAGACTTTTTATGATTATATATTAACTTGTATACTTAGTTCTTTACTGAAAGCATACTAATTGTATCGTGTCTTATCAATTTAATAAAGGTTTGGAACTTCAAATGAAGAATATATATCGGGATATTATTAGAATGTTCCAAGTACGGAGTATTTCGTTAAAACAATACATTTTCTACAATGTTAAATACTAGAATTACGTCATATTATTTCAATTACAAAATTTAATACAAAATTCTTGTCACATGATACATCAAGTTGGTCAAAAATCATCATGAGTTTTTCCCATTTAGGAAATTTATGATATCAGCAAAACACATGAAGAAAAACAAAGCTGGCAATAACATCTAGAATCTACCATATCACGAGTTTCGCACATTAAATCGATACATAAATAATCAAGAACGTTCGATCAAGAACAATCCATCTTCACTATGAGGGCCGTTTTTATGTTTGCACTTCAGCTTTGTCTATTGGTCTTCGTTCAATGTGCTAGGAATCGTCCTGATCCTCTTTCGAAACTTATAGAGATTCAACGCCTTAAAAAGGCGTATGTGAGTCAAGATTTGATAGTCGAGGATTTTCTTGCTCCTATAGGCTCCCAACATGGGTTGAAGGAGGCCGACAAGATTATAAGGTTACCTGGACAAACGAAAAGGTCAAAGTTTAATCAGTATTCCGGATATGTAACAGTTGATTCACATCATGGTAGAGCTCTATTTTACTATTTTGCTGAGTCTACGCATAAGGCTTATAAGAAGCCTGTAGTGTTGTGGCTTAACGGAGGTACGGAAATCTTCAAATTGATAATTTTTAGGGAGATGTTTTTTATTTTTATTTTTATGTTTTATTCTTTAGTTATTATGTTAATTAATTAGTATTTTAACAACAGGACCCGGATGTTCTTCAATTGGAGGTGGAATGATGATGGAACATGGACCGTTTAGAGTCAATAAAGATTGTAAAACTTTAGCCGATAACAAATATTCTTGGAACAGAGGTAAATCAATTGTTATTATTTGTTTTCTATTTTTATATAGATAATTTTATAACCTAAAAATAAAACAAACTTCCAATTTTTCCCTTTTAAAATCAACAAACTTCATTAGTGGTAATATCTTTTTTAATATAGTTCGAGAGTATAAATTAAGGTTTTATGTTTTTTTCTATAAAGGAAAAAAAGAGTAATAATATCTTTTGTACAAGGCAACATATTAAAGTTATAATGTTTTTCATGATTTGTTACTATTTAATACCAATCACACTGATTTGAATGATAATTTTATTTTTTCTTAATGTTATTTCTATAGACATTTTACACCTTTTATTAATTCGATGAACTCATGTGTGTTATCCACTTGGTTTATGTCAAAGAACGTGTAAGTAAATGATTTGATATTATCAGACACTCGTATAAAGTAGGAAGTATTTATTCTATTTAGTGATTATATAAATATATGTTTCAAATGTATAATTATTTATTTATTATTTATAGACTATATTGTATTTCATTGAATAAACAATTATATTTTAAATATCTATGTCATTTTCAAAATTAAATAGGATAGATTGATTTATTTTGTTGAAGATAGAGATTATTCTATTATTTAAATATTTAACTTATTTATTGAAGAAAATGGTTAAATTATATAAAGGTGTAAGATGTATATTAACTTTCTTTAGAAAGTAAAATCACAATTTGATGGTTTTTATTTTAAATTTATTAATTAATTGGCTCAAAGTTATTCACATGAAAAGACCCTCTTTTAATCAAAAATGTTCCCAAAGTTTTGTTTGTAAATGATTAATTGCAAAAATAAATTAATTACCGTTCAACATTTAACAATTCGCACGAGTTAACAATCAAGTGACTAAAATTATGCAGTGGCTAATATGCTCTTTTTGGAATCGCCTGCTGGAGTCGGGTTTTCATACTCCAACATATCATCCGATTATGAAACTCCCGGCGATAGAAAAACCGCAAAAGATTCATATACATTTCTTATCAATTGGCTCGAAAGGTTCCCCGAATACAAAACTAGAGATTTCTATATCACGGGAGAAAGTTACGCTGGCCATTACATACCTCAACTTGCAGAGTTGATCCTTAAGAAGAATAAGAAGGCTAATCAAACCATTATCAACTTGAAAGGGATCGCGGTAAGCTTGATAACATAGTAGTATTTGAAGAAAAAAAATTCATTTTTATTTGTTGTAACTTAATGGTTTCGATTTTGATTTTTTAGATTGGAAATGCGTATATCGACACTGAGACTCAAAGAAAGGGAAGACATGATTTTCTTTGGTCACGTTCGATAGTTTCTGATGAAATCCATGATGGAATAATCACAAACTGCGAATTTACATGGGACGCAAATATATCTGATACCTGTAAAGCTTTTATTGAAAAAGAGAATAACGTTGTTGGAAACATTGATCCTTATGAAATTTATGCTCCCTTGTGTTTGAATGGAACGGCTACCGAGGTAACTTTGTACATACTCCGTATTATACTTCCTTTCTTTTTTGTCACCCATAACGATCAAGTGAAATATTTGCTTATCAATTCATTCTTAGCAGATATCAGGGTTTGATCCATGCTCGTTAGAACATATCGAAAGTTACTTAAACATCCCTGAAGTCCAAAAATCGCTTCACGCAAATGTCACAGGCACCCTTCCTGGACACTGGCAAGATTGCAAGTAAGAATTGAATGTTTCTCAAATCTCGATTTTGAATTATTTTAAACCGTTGTTTTTGTTTGTTTGTTTATAGTGACGGTATATTTGAACATTGGAACGATGAACCATATACTATGTTGCCATCTATCCAACGACTCATGGGTAGCGGCATCCGTTTTTGGATTTACAGGTAACCATCTTTTCATCTCATACATTTTTATTAGTTCATATTATATAACATGATATGACCACAAACGCCCAATGCATCCCAACAAGTTACATATTCAAGGTTACAAAATGCTCTGTTTAGTTCCCTAAAAAAAGCACTCCTATCTATATGATAGAAAAATTATTTTTTATTTTTTATTTTTTGGGGGGTGTACTGCAGTGGAGATACGGATAGTAGGGTGCCGATAACAACAACAATATATGCGATAAAGAAACTCAATACAACAATCAAGACCCCGTGGCAACCCTGGTACTTGAAAGGCGAGGTAAGAAACACTAAACTTCAACTTTATTGAAATATCACTGAGGTCGTTACTTAATTGTTTGTGTTCCGTTGTATTGTTTATGATTAGGTTGGCGGGTACATGGTTGGATACGAAAACTTGACATTTGTGACGGTTAGAGGAGCAGGACACTTTGTACCAAGCTATCAACCCTCTCGTGCACTTGCACTTTTCGCATATTTCTTGAATGGAAAACCTCTACCTTCTAAGTAGTTCTGCTTCATATATAAAGTATCCAAATGGTGTAGTTTCTTGATGTCTTGTTGAACCTAATTTGCTTATTCAAAGAAAGTTGCACCATGATATATCATGTTTATGTCACTCTGATACATCATTTCTGTTAAGCCAATTTTGATAGCATTCTTAATGATAAATTCTATATTAAGAGGTAGTAAACTTAATTGACTTAAATTTAATACCTCAAGAAGATAAAAGAAATAATATAAGTGAAAAACGTGATTGAAAGCATGAGAATAAACCAAAATCACAACGGAGAATGAGTACATTCATTAGTAAAGTTGTAAAGCTATTTCAAAAGCACTAGAAGTCTTTCTTGTGAGCATGTCTAGTGGATCTGGCTTCATCAATTCTTCTAAACAACCAATTGAATCCAATGATACAACTCAAAAATCATATATAACTTGTAAGAAGATTTACAAATTTATTGCAATTTTCTTCGAGACAAGATAGTATAACTACTCCAAATTTATAATGTAGAATCACAAATAACGCGGGTGAACTTATCGTATGTGTTACGGCGGGATTGATAATTGTTGATTGAACTAAATATTACGATTATTATTTATCTGATAAATTTTCTATTTAAATAATATACTTTTATAATGATAGTGTTCACACTTATGTAATACATCATAAAAATTAACATATAAAATAACAAAATAGTTAGAAAAAAAAACACTTTCTTCCCATAAAAATATATATTTCAAATGTTTTTCTAACCCAATACATAGAATCACAAACTGATAAAAAAAAGGATATTTATACTGTATTGTCCCAATAAATATAGGTAACCAGTACGCAATGATAACTTCTATTTCATACACAGCAAATATCTTATTTACTTGAAGAAGAAATCACACATTTGTCCTGAAAACAACATATATAGTTTCAAACATTGTACACGAATTAGTAAAAGTTCCTCAATTTGTTCCAACCAATAGCAACTCAAATTGTTGATCATCCGAATTGAATTAAATTCATAGTTTCAGTTGTCGGTTCACATTTAATTTTCATCCAAATGAAATCAAAGTTTAAATATTGTCAGTCTGTAAATCAATTTCAAAATTTCACTTCATAAACAAAACCATATTCAAATTCAAAAAAGTACACAGTATAAGACCGGTTGCACTGAATCCCGTGATGAGTATAATGGAGTGAGCAAGGACGGAGCGAAAAATGTGCTTGCGTGTTGTCATAACCAGAGCCACGAAGCGAACAAGAAGATACAGTGGGCCCCACACACTCTTTTATTTTCTTTTCTTTTTATTTTTTTCTACGCTACGCCTAAATTGAAAAAGAAAAAATATTTTTAAAAGTAACGATCATGTAACTAATTAAAAATAAAATGAAACAAAAAAAAGTTAGAACGTTGGAAACGGTTCAAAACAAAAAAAAAGATATTTTATATTTATAAATACATAACAACAATTCATACAGTTCGCACTAACTCTATACAATTTATACATACACAATCACATATACTATCACCAAAATGAATATAATAAATTGTATTAACTGTATTTTTGAAAATTCTCCGGAAGACGACGAACTTATAGCAATTTGGCAACAATGCGTCGAAAAATGACCGCGTAACTATATACGAAGGGATCGTGAAGGTGCGGGGAGATGTTTGGTGGAGACTACTTTTCCGATACTCCGAAGTATTCGCCTACCATGTTTAAAAGAAGTTTTCAATGCGTCCGAAGTTGTTTATCTAAATAGTACAAGGTATTACCAATTACTTTATTAAACCTATCCCTGACCATTTTTCGTATTTAAAACAACGTCTAGATTTACTTGGGCGACTAGTATTTACTTCATTACAAAAGTGCATATTTGCTATACGACAATTGGCGTATGAGACGTCTTTAGATATGTTCAATGAATACTTACAAATGGTTGAAAGGAAGTCAACCAATTGTCTTAAAAACTTCTATAAGTGTATATTCGAAATGTTTTTGGAGGAGTATTTGAGAAGGCCAACAGCTAGTGATATTGTTCGGCTATACAAAGCACATGAAAAGAAACATGGCTTCGTTGGATGCTCGACATCATTGACTGTATGCATTGGCTATGGAAGAACTGCCTAAATACATGGAAAGAGCTATACACAAGACGTGATTACGGACACCCATAATTATGCTTGAAGCATGGCTTCATACGATATGTGGATATTGCATGCATATGTTGGTGCAGCGGCTTTGAACAACGACATTAATGTTAAAAACGATTGTCCATCTGTACCATTTGATGTGAATGAGAATCGCTGACGATATTTATCTAGATCGGCTTACCGCTCATGAATGCGTACTCATGTCTTACTGTCGAGAAACAACACAAGTTCAAAAAATTCCAAGAAAGTCCACGAAAGGACGTGGAGCGGACCTTCGATTTGCTTCAAGTTAGGTGGGTAATAATAAAGTTTCATGCCAGAGCAATGAGCGTGAACAAGATTCGGAGAACAATGTACACTTGTGTGATATTGCACAACATGATTCAAGAAGATAAAAGATTTGAAATAAGTTTGCTTGAGGAAGAGTTTCTCGCCAATCCAGCTAACTTGGTTCGTGACAGATTTAGGGAAAGAGTCACGACGTGTGAATTAAGAGTAAAAGATATACGGAAAAAAGCGGTGCACAACAGAGTACGAAGCGATCTCATTGAGCACATTTGGATGCTTTTGACAACTTTCAAACTGTGTAGACTTTTAGTTATTGAATGTTTTTTTATTGTAACGTTTTCTTTTATTGTAGCGTTTTTTTATTGTAACATTTTCATTCTTTTTTTTATGGGTTTATTATTCGGTGATGTATAGAACTTTACATTTTTTACTATTGTATACAACCACCTTTTAAAAGTGATATTGTATGTATTGAACTTTACAATTTTGTATATTGTATGTAACAGGTGACTGGATGAGCAGGTACCCGGTTTTTCCTGTTGAAAAAATGTCTATTGTACGTATCGAAGTTTGTAAAAAATGTTTATTGTATGTATCTAACTTTGTAAAAAGTCTATTGTATGTATCTAACTTTGTAAAAAGTTTATTGTATGTATCGAAACCGGTGGTTTCCGGTCATCCGGTCACCTGTTACATACAATATACGAAATTATAAATTTCGATACATACAATAGTAGAAAATGTAAAGTTCGATAGATAACCAAATAATAAATCTTTTTTTTATTAATGAAATATTATTTTTAATTATTGTATTACTAGTTTTATTTAATTTAATTAAATATAATTGCATCTCTAAGAAAAATAAAAAATAATTAAAAGTGAATCTTAATTTATAGTCGTATGTAATTGTAAAAATTATCACTACGAGCACTCATTCTATAATACATAGTCGTGATTGACTTACGACGACCGCATCTAATACACATTCAAATACACTCAGCTCAGTTCGGTCCCATTTACTTGGCTCTGCTCGGCTCACTTATGGCCATAAACTTGAGGCCCACTTCTTTGTTACTTTCTACAACTCTTCTACTTATTTAACTTTGTTAAATGTAACAAACCTTTATCTCCAAAAACAGTCATCCATTTCATTTCCACTATCCATGGAATCCTTACAGTTGATCATCTCTCCGTCACCGGCAACAGTTTTCGACTTCAACTACGACAACAGCGGCTCGACTACACCATATGCCACCCCACCTTCGAGTCCTCAGTCCACAATTCCATTCACATGGGAAGAAAAACCAGGCATTCCAAAACAAAACAATAATAACGAAGATTCCCCAGAAGATGAAGCGGATACAGATTTTGCATTCGGGTACCTCGAAAGACATTCTATCTCAGCAGCTGATGAGTTATTTGATTGTGGCACAATCAAACCATTGAAGCCACCACCACGTTTGCATTTTTCGAATGATTCGCCAAAATCACCAAAATCGCCAAAATCGCCAAAATCGCCAAAATTAAGATTTAAAGAAGTGTTGTCTCCGCGTAGTAGGAAGAAGGATTTTGATCCTTTTTCGGAGGCATTGAAACAAACAGCTAGTAAGAGTACAGAAGTTGAGGATAAGCAACGTGGACGAGAACGAACGATGGAAATGAACAGACGGAAAGTGTCTCAATCGTTATCGCCTTTTAGAGTTGCCGATGTTGTCAACGACCGAAAAATTTCGACTGATCAATCGTCGCCCACAAATTTAACGTGGTATGTTTTTTATGTCAATAATTGTACACAATAAAATAAAACGTGATCAGCGTGTCACAGAAAATTAGTTAGCGACAGTTTCACCTTTTTGTATCATTAAAAGGGAATTTCAAGATACAAACCTAAAACTGTCAGAATATATTTAGTACGCATAATCACTTTTTTTTGTTTTGTTTCAATCTATTTACTTTTTGTAAAACGAGTTATTTCTTTTCTAAAATGCTCTTATCTAGCCTAGAGAGACTATATTGTCAACTCCTTTATTATTATTTTATTATTATTATTATTATTATTATATGTACATTTATAGTTACAATAAGCCTCTAATCTATAATGGAGATAGGCTACAAAAAATGTAAATTAACTAATATTATTTTTTGCTTTTAATAGGTACAATAAGTGGAACTTAAAGAATTTGTTATTGTTTCAAAGTGCATCCGAGGGAAGTGTTACAACTAGAAAAGATACGTTGAAGAAATATGTGTTGTTAAACAAGAATCAAACGTCTAGTTTCAGAAGCACAGATAGCGGCGATTCGATGAAAGTGTCAGCGGATGAAATTGATTTCACTGTTGCAAAGGAGAAGGTGACAAAGAAGGCTAATTTACGGTACAAATCAGGGTTGTTAATGGGTTGTTTAAGGTTTCATCAAAATGCAGGAAGTGTTCATGAGATTTCTCGAGGGATTAATACGGCTATGAAAGGATGACCTTATGTGGTATGATCGAGGTTAAACGGTTTGTTTTTCTGAAGGAAAAACAAGTTATTAGTGTCGATATGATCACATTCGAATTTATCAGAATTTGTTTTCCGATTCTTTGTTAATCGCATACCTACAGAGTGAAAGTTATAATTTAATATTTGTAATGTGAACCTTTTGTTTTATGTTCTTTGAATCTTGATATCTGTGTCCACAATGTGCAAGTGGCGATCAAGATTTGCAGAACCATAAACATACACTATTAACTTCTTGTAAAAAGCACATATATGCTTCTTGGTTCTGTTTAAACATAGTCCATAGTACTATAACTAGAAAAGGAAAATACTAACTATATTCCTAAAAGTCGTGATTAAAACTACTTATATTCAACTTAATCCTATGTTTATAACTCGAAGTTATAATGACTAAACACTCCTTATCAAAAACTTTTTAAAAAGTCAGTATTAGAAAAGAATATTTATACTTATATAATTAATTCAACTAAGTTTAATATTTTAAATATAGAAATCTTAATCATAACCCTAAGGGCTACGATTAGCATTCCCTATTAAAAAAATCTTTGTTGAAAAATTTTAAACATAGCTCAAGACTATATTTAAGAAATTCATACATGTATAAATTGTTTGTACTTCGATAATAACCATTCATCCCCTAAATATCACTACTCTCAACCAACTTAATATACTGCCACTTTATACATAATTTTAATTCTTAAACATAGCTCTTAAAGCTACTAACTTAAAAAAAATCATGTCAATTCTCAACCAGGATCATGGGTGCGTGGGGGCCCTTTAGCCGTCAATCTCAATTCTCAACCAGGATCATGACATTCATCGTTCGATTTGATATACTCACTTTACATTGTCTATTCTTTGGCCATCAACACCGACACTCACCATAGTGATAGACATCATTTTCTAAAACGTGTAAGATGGTTTTTTTTAATTAGTGACAGACAGAAATTTATATTGTGTGAGACAAAGTATTACAACTATTTTTAGTATTAAATTAGAATTTGAAAATTAAAATTAATATATATAAAATTTTCTTAAGAACAAATAAAAAATGTATGAAAGAGAGGTCATTTTAGTGTTTTATTTACACAATTGAGCTATTTATGAGAGGCAGGTTACATTTGAATTTGTGTTTTACTAAAAATATATATATATTTCTACTACTAAATTACTAGAATGAGAGTCAGGGCGACTTCGACTGACACCTAAATGAGAGTCGGGGCGACTCCAACTGACACCTTAAATTTGCCCCTAACTTTAACTCGATTCATATTGCCCTCGTCCTATATATATCTTGTTATTGAGTCAACTTTAGTTAATACTATTAATATAGTTGTTATGTTATATGTGAACAATTCAATCTAGCTTGACAAGTTTATTATCTACCTTTTACGGGTAACAATTCAAGACCAAGCATTCCATTTTGATTTTATTTGTTGTTGATCATTACATTACGTTACATTAATTAGTACTACATAATAGTGTTCAAGTGCCTTTCAAATTTTGTATACTCTTTGATTTACACTTATACAATTTTGATTGTCCCGTGTCCTTTCAATGGGTTTTTTAGTCAACTTCGAATTGCTATGTAAATGTCGCACTTTAATTAGAAGGATGTTAGCTTCTATCACTTTTGCACAGGCCATAACAGTAAACATTAAGTTATTGATACTCCATCGTTACAATTTCATTTTGTGTTAATAAGTATGTTTAACACGTAGCTTAGAGAAGTTTATAAGAACTTACACTTGGATTTTATAAAATCTCCGACTTTTAATAATGTTTGGTTGACAAATATTTGAGAAGATTATTGAAAAAGTGAGTCGTAAAGATTAAAGAACAACGTACTTTTGTATTTTTCAGTTTTCTTTGTTTCGACGCTAGTTAATTTGTCAAACACCTAGTATACAAAAATAAAAAACAAAACGCTTCGCATTACATTTTAGCTCTAAAAAACTCTTATTTTGGTCAACGTTGAAGAGAAGTGCTAGGAAACTATCCTCCATGTCCCCTTTTGCGTATCCATCTACAATCTTCTAGATAACTTTTAATTGAAAAAATTGACTTAATCTTAATAAGAATTTTGTAGTTGATTTTTAACACTATTTAACAAATATAAGTTAAGAAAAAGATATACAAGTTAGTATTAATAAGAATTTTGTAGTCGATATTTAACAAATATGAACTAAAAAAAAGACAAACAAATTGCTATTAATAAGAATTTTGTAATTGATATTTTGGGATAACTTTAGGTACATAATATAAAATTAATGAAGCTCGAAAACGTGGTTCAGCTTTTTTGGCGAAAAATATAATTACCCTTGCATCAAATAAATAATAAACCCATGAGAAATATTTCATCTTGGACCAACGATTTCTAATACATCTTTGTCTCGCATCGACTATTTATATAGGAGATTTTTCGTATGTTAGTGTAAGGTCCTCTCAACTAGTGGACATATTTTGGGTTGGTGTATAGGTCCTATTCAAAAATAAACTCGTGAAGTAAAGGTATCAAAGCGGACAATATCCGCTAGACGGAGTTGATTCGTATTAAATTCGTCCTTCAAAATCTACATAGCGATTAGCATTTGTAAAGACTCGAGTTTAAATGATTCTTAGTTGATCACATGATAAACGTAATCCATGAAAACAAGAACCCTTAACAAAAATAAAGAGTGTTTATGATATAAGCATAAAACACAAGTCTAAATCTAAATCTTGTTTATACATCACGTGACAAGTGTTTTTCTATTTTTTTCTCTTTCTTATTCTTATCAATCAATAGTTGTTATATGTGAATCAATTAAATCTTTAGATGTAAATTTAAACTTACATTTTTACGTCTATATATAAGACGATGAGCTTTTAAATACGAATCTATATTTCCTTTATATATGGTTTTTCTATATTTTAACATATCGTATAGGACTATAGGTATACCACATAATAATTAAGTTACATGTATAGCATACAAACATAAAGCATTCCACGAACTTCAACTAAGATTCATTCGTTTCACTAGTAATTCATTAGTTTGTACATCCTATCATATAAATAGAATTGAAATTAAAAAGGCCAAGGTGCTCAATTTGTGTCCATTGCTAAGGAGATTAGGAGAACTAAAAAAAATGTCCATTATTGCGGTTGCTTTTACTCGTGTATTTATTTTTCCTTACTACCTTTTTTTTTAAGTAAGACGACTTAGTGATTGATATCTTGATATTCTCATAAAAGATCTTAATAAAAGGTCTCAGGTTCAAACATCACTTGCAACACATCTTGAGGTGGTCAGGAAAAGGGTAAGAAACGATCACGGGATAACTCAATTAGGCCGTGTACATTTGAGTAAAAATGTTCGCCCTCCCCAAATAGCCTGAACAGGAAAAGTCTTCTCCGTTGACATGTTTACTTTTTTCTTTAAGCAAAGGAAAATAAAGTGCTAGATATCATTACCCGGTAAAATTATATTTGACAAAATTAACTGGACAGCTGTAACTGGTATTATCTGTATCCTTTGAGTAAATTTTCATGATAAATTCATCTAATTACAGTTTTCTTACAACAGTTATAGAAAGATTATCTGTATTATTTAATCAGGGAGAATTTCATATTTCCGTTTATATGATATGCACAATGTGTAATTTATAAAATGATAAACTTTATAGTAGTCAGACTAGCCGTATGCATCCAAAGATCATGTCAGTGTGTATACAAGATCCACCATAGGCAAACATTCTAGTTTTTTACATCTATTTTTTTTTCTTTTATGATACTGAAGTTTGATCAGTAGCACCGTCGGCAATACTCAATAGTCAGTGGCCGAGTTATTGGACCAAATAAGTCTTCAAAAGTCTACTAGTTGGACTCAACAGTCAGCATGACCCAAACCCAGGCCCCTACCGTCCACCGTTAGTCTTGGCCACACTGTCAGTACTGCATGATCCGGATGTAAATGCACACAGATATAGTTTGTAATTTATGAGCCTCTTTAGTGTGAACATTAATAAGAAGAGGATATGATTGTATAATATAAAAAACGATGTGAATGAATGGAATGAATTCATTTCACATGTCTCATCTACATTTTGAGTTTCAAGAATTACAAGACGGACCACTTAATGTTACAGCATCACAAGTTCCTCGTCTGAAAAGCCTGTCATTTCTTGCCGGAGTTCCCACTCATCATTTTCTGTATGAAAAAACACCATAAACTTATTAGTATAAGTTACAGGTGACAACTTTGAACAATTTATCTATAGATTAGTCGATATAGGTGGTGTTTTCTTAAATCTAACTGGTCAATCGGATAAAGCTGAAAGATAAAACTAAACCGAAAGTGGGTCAAATGGAATGAGCATGTTGAAAATCATCTGAAGTGTATTCAAATGCATAAATGACTCCTAAATGCTCCACTAGGAAAACGTTGATGTATTCTTAATGATATGATTTTTATTATATGTCTATTCTTTTTGAAATGGACAAAACAACAAGTCAGCCCAACCTAACCTATTTTGACCTGCACTAAAAATTACACAATTCGGCTGAAACTCGTTTTGACCTTACCCAACAGCACCATTTTTATGATCTATAAAAAGTCGCCCATTTGGACAAAATGTGTTTTGGGACACCCCAACCAGGCCATTTCGCCGTGTACAAAAAATTACCCATTTGTTCCACCTCTCATATTTCTTTATACTACTGATCTTGTGCTACAAAATGCTTACCGGATATATCAATGCTTGTAAAGACCAAGTGAAGATTTCTCTCTCCCCTCGACTCTCTTCCTTGCTGCCTCCCTTGCCTTGAGTGCAGCTGCTTCCTCCTCAGATACAACCTTTGGCTTGGTATCTACTCGTTTTCTCTTGTTTATAGCAATAGATGACGGTTTGTTAACCGATCGTGCAGGGTTTACAGATGACCGTTGAGTTTTGGAGTCGATTTGACCTTTTGAAGTCAAAGATGTTGAAGTAGAAATTGGTTTCTTGTGTACAGGCCCAGAAGAATGTTTAGCTGCAGCAGCAAATGCTTCTTCCTGGGTAACCCACTTACCTGTTGTAATTTCGTGAATCAGAATAAAAAGAAGTTCAACAAATTGTGATAAAAGGATTATGTGGTTTTGGGTGTACCTAAAGCATCGGTATAGTAGAAGCCAGAGTTTGAATCATAGTAACAGCCGTTACTTTTATTGTAGTAATAACCTGATGAAGTGTCATGCTCCCATTCTGCCATAATAAAATGATGTATCATAAATAATCACAGTGAAAAGGCAATCCAGAATATCATAAGATAAACTCAAACATAGTACTAACAAACGCCAGCATAAGGGGTTCACTCATGAGTCTTTACATATAAAATACAATTCGGTCTATATTATTTCAACATGTTGAAATTAATATTTTGGCACCAAGTTCTTTGGAGTTAAATAGTTAATTACTTCATGTCAATACTCTGCTGGTCAAATGCATCTAAACTCCTTACCTACCTCACGGTGTCTCTAAACCTCTAGTTTTACAATATCACCCAGCCATAAGAGAGGGGGGGGGGGGGTAAAACCAACCCTCTGGCGGGCCCCCACCAACCGGTCCCACGGCCAACATGAGAGAGGCAAATCGCGTAACTGGTGGTTCAAGGATCATGGGGATGGGGATTAACCCATGACCTCCACCTAAATGTTGCATGTCTCCCGCCACTAAGCTACCATCGCGGGGACCACCCAGCCAGTGTCATCAACCAACACAGTATCATCCACAAAAAGCATATATCATCACATCATATCAACATGTATGCCATTCTTACACTCAGCCATTATTAACGTAAAAGAACAATAACTACATATTGTCCCTTGATGTGATTCGCTATTACAGGGAAACATATTCCTTGCAATAACCTATTCTCTTAGACATTGGTCCATTACTATGCTTTCATACTTAATCTTATTGCATTTTCAGTGTTCTCATCATCTCATATTAATCCTCCTTCCTACCCTATCAATTGCCTTCCAAAGTTTACAATAGAAAGCACCCAACAAATGGTTTTACTAATGTGCCACTAAACTAGTGATTTGAGAGAGAACCTAACTTCAAGAAAAATGTACTTGACTTGTAATCTATGGCCCTGTTTGGCACGGAGCTTTAGGAGCTTTAGCTTTTAGTTTTTGAACAAAAAGCTCCTGTGAAAATAAAAGTCTTGTTTGGCATGTACAAGCTTTAGCTTTAGAATCAAATGAAAAGCTCAAATTTCCAAAGCTACTAGAAGTAGCTTTTCGCGAAAAGCTCCAAACATAAAGCTACAGCTACAGCTACAGCCTACAGCTACTTCACCAAACATACCCTATAATGGCTTCATGCTGTTAAGACAAGGGTCTACTGAAAACTGGGATTAGCGAGCAGACAAACTTTCAATTTGGAGCTTTCATCAAAATTAATTGTATAAAAGACTATTCCATATATGTTCACTAAATAAGAAAGAACACAACATGGTTAATACACTCTCTATCAATTGTGACACCATTTTTTTAAGGAATGAAAACTTAACATACCGTCTATCATTTGCATGAAGTTTATGGGGGTAAGGTATGTCTTTAAAGGATGACAACTCATTTTTTTATAAGTAGTACAAGACGATAAGTGATAAGATTCCTAACCTCCAGCTATTGTAGATCCATCACCTAATGAAGTTGCATTAGAATCCCTAGCCTTCTGAAAAGTCGATATATCCTTCTGATAGCTCCGACTCGCTTTCTGCAACCAATTTGAGAAGGAACTATATAAGCATAGTGAAATACAGTAATCAACACACTGCTTAAAAAGTATAATGCTAGAGATGTTGCCTTCTTGAAATTGGAAGACAAAAAACAACTGCTTCAAAAGTAGAATGCAAGAGCTTATTCTTAACAATAATCTGAAACACCAACATAAAAATGGAAGCTAAAATCACTCATACGTAGAATAACTATTATGTCTGATAGAAATATCATATTCAACCTCTTCAATTTGAGTGAGAACACGTGCGGTTTCCTTCTTCTCTTTATCTTTGGCAACTTTCTCTTCTCTCATGTTAGACAGTCTCTTGGTAACATTTTCTTTGTGCTTTTGACCAAGCTCATGATTCTTGATGCTCGATGGATTATTTGCTATGAAGAGTTTGCACAAGTCACACCATTTTTTGCCTTGACTAACCCAGTACTGAAAAGTATATAAACATGATATCAGTAAGATAGTAAAATATATACATACAGAAAATTTTAATTGTATATAGCATAATTCAAAACAAAAAATTAGCATTCTAAAACATGTTAAATAGCAGCATAGAGCACATACACAGTAACTATCGAGAAATATAGCAATCAGAGACGATTATACTACGTTCTTATCATAAATTGAAAAAAGTTTGCTGATTGATTGATTAATATTAGGTTTTGATAGAACTAATTAGAATCATAGAGCACATACACAGTAATTATGGAGATAAAAGATGGTACCTCAGTCATTTTTGTAAGATGAATCAGCTAATTGAGATATCCGTATAGCAGAATACAAGTTATAAGATTCAAGAGCCCTCAATTTACACCACAATTTGCGAAGATTTTGATCGTAATTTAGGGCTTCGAATATTGATCAAAATGAACCCTAGAATTTGATCTTCCCATTTCAGTAAAGAAAATATTATTTTAAGCCCCTGTAAATAAGATAATATTTCATATATGACCCTCTAGCTTATTATTGATGCTTTTTGTTACATGTACCTCCTTTCTTCACAAAGTGGTCAATAGATTGATAACTATAAAGTTTGTTTTATTACTTAGTGTCAAGGCTCCGGCCATTACCAAAGTTGTTATTTGTAAAACCATGACATAAATAATTATAGAGTAATATACATATAAACTATCAATATATATTGCCCATAGCAAATTTATTTACATTGCAATTTCAACGAGCTATAAAGTGTGCATTTAATTTTTCTAAAAAGGATGCACTACTAATTCATATTCTCTTAGAATGATCTAACTTAGTTTTAGATAGATAACATGCTGCTAGTGCAAAGTAGCAGGTGATTAACTTTATTATGATGTCCAATTAAATTCTTATTTACTAATAATTGATTTGCATCGAAGGATTTGTAGCTCAAAATATAAGAATCATTTAAGTGTAAAGATAATTGAATATATACATACAACACAATATCATATGATTAATGATAAACGATGACGCTAATTTAATACAAAATTATATACATAGTAATTGCGGGATTAAAATTATATAAGTTTTTAGAGTTCAATAAAGATGATAGAGTTGTAGGATTGACACAAAAAATATAATTATAATTTTGAATTGATTTTTTATTTTTGTTAAGCAATTTGAATTAATAATCAAACAATTTGAATTAATTGGTTTTCATAAATTGTTCTTGAAAGAACAATTTAGACAATAAACATTCTTGAATTGAAAATTACATCAAATATACTAAATGTAGTATAAGTAGTAGTAGATATTAGATATATAATCCGACTACACCCTTTCGTTTCTCATAAGTCGTTGTTTGGAACTATTAGGATCACCCGTACAGTACATATTAAGAAATATAGTCAATAGTAGGACAAAAGACCGATCTCGAAAATTGAAAATTGAAGTACCTACCATCTATAAAATACTTACTATCTTACTATCAATTAGATTTGTTTTACTTCTCAATGTTAGTATTGTGAACTCGAACCATTGTTTCATATGATCTTTAAAATTAAAAAATAACTCAGAAAATTTAAGTAAACTATAGACATTATAAAACTAAACGTAACCAAATATTTGATAGGTATAACACCAAATCGATAGTAGTAAATAGTACTTCGTAATAACTTTGAGACAAAAAGAGAAATCTATAAATCCTATAGGGGCCACAAACGCTACTCCGCATTAATAGAAAACACCGTCACAATCCACCTTCACCGGCAGATCTCCGACCAAAATTAGGGTTTCACAAACTCACGATTCCCCAAAATCACCCAGAAAAATGGATCAATCCTTCTTAATCATGCTCACCAACCTCCTTCACCTTCAAAATCAACTCGATCCGACCACCTCGCTCCTCTCTGACACCACCACCGCCGCTACACCATCCAACCTCCTCACCACCACCTCCGCCGCCCCTCTCCTCTTCTTCACCATCGCCTCCGTCCTCTCCTACATCTCCACCACTCGCACAAAAACCACCACACCATCACCACCACCGTCCCCATCCACCACCTCACAATTCTCCGTCTCTGCTTTTCGCGCGCTCTCAACTGAACGAATTTGGGCCATGGAAGCTCCGTTACGTGACGCTCAATGGCGATCGTTGTACGGTCTCTCTTATCCTGTTTTCACTACTGTTGTTGAAAAACTTAAACCTTATATTACGCAATCGAACCTTTCGTTACCGTCCGATTACGCTGTCGCAATGGTTCTGTCGCGGTTATCACTCGGTTTATCAGCGAAAACGGTAGCGAAACGGTATGCGTTGGAACCTTACCTCGTGTCTAAAATTACGAATATGGTTACGAGGTTGTTATCGACTAAATTGTATCCGGAATTTATTAAAATCCCCGCGGGCCGTCGTAGGCTTCACGAAACAACCGCCTCATTCGCGGAGACCACATCGCTTCCAAACATTTGCGGTGCGATCGATAATACGCATATTAGGTTGCATAGTTTGCCTAGTAATGTAGTGAATCCGAATGTTTATAACAATTGTTACGGTTATAAGTCTGTGCAACTGCAAGTTGTTGCAGATCATAAGAAGATATTTTGGGATGTTTGTGTGAAGGCGCCTGGTGCGTTTGATGATGCAACGCATTTTAGAGATAGTTTGTTGTATAACCGGTTGATTTCGGGGGATATTGTTTGGGAGAAAGTTGTGAATGTGAAAGGGCATCCGGTTAGGCCGTTTATCGTTGGTGATTGGTGTTATCCATTGCTGTCATTTTTGTTGACGCCGTTTTCTTGGAACAGAACGGGGAATCCTGCGCAGAATACTTTTGATGAAGGGTTGATGAAAGGGAGGAAAGTGGTTGAGGAAGCAATTGGGTTATTGAAAGGAAGATGGAAGATTTTGCAGGATATGAATGTGGGGTTGAATCATGCACCTCAAACTATTATGGCTTGTTGTGTGTTGCATAATTTGTGTCAGATTGCACGAGAGCCGGAACCTGAGATGTGGAAGGAGCCGGAGGAGAGTGGGGCCGTGCCGAGGGTTTTGGAGAGTGAGAAAAGTTATTATTATTTTGGTGAAAGTTTGAGACAGGTGTTGGCTGATGATCTTTATCAAAGACTTTCTTCGAGATGAAATCGGGTTGTTATGCAAGGTTGTTTCTGTCTTTAGTTTTACAGCTGTTTTAACTTTGTTTCTAGGATGATTACTTGATTTAACCTTTTGGTAATAAGTAGTGTGTAATCTTGTATGTAAACTGTTAGTTCTCGTAGTTAATTGAGACAAGCTAACTCAAGATTGGAAAATTTTGATGTCGGGTAGGTTTCTATATGGGTAAAGGTTTAATTTTCATGTTCTTATTTTGCTTATTTGAGGCTATACTTGCATACTGTTGAGTGTGCATAAGATTTGATATAACTCGTTGAATCATGGCTTAGAAGATGTTTTCCAGTGACCTGCAACTTTGGTGTATGTTAAGTTATTTTGTTTATGCATGACTGAAATTGATTTTACTGATGTTGAATTGGTATGGGGTTTCGTGGTTAATCACTTATATATATATATATATTTCTATATCTACATATCTATATACATAAGTGATTCTGTTGAAGGTGTTTCCATGGCCTTCAGTGATTCCCTTTGTGTTTAGTATGTTTTCAACTTCTTTCCTTTTACTCTGTATGGATCAGAAGACTAATTGAATGAAACTAATTTAAGTATTCAGAAATTAATGAAGGAGAGCAAACTTTTTAACATAAGTTCAGATTCCCATTGGCATTATCAATATCTGTGAGTGCAATTGGTATTACTTCAGGGAAAAGCTTTGCTCATTTGCGAGATATTCTCAGTTATTAGTTTGTGGTGGACTCGGACCCTATGACTTAAGTCAGTCTAAGGTCACATACCATGGTTATGTTAAAAAAAACGACAACAGACCTTTTATATAGAAACCTTAAAATTCTGTTAACTCATTCTGCTACGTAACCATATTATACCCATATCACAATACTTGACAGATACAATACTTGACATAATTGAAACTTTTCTATTTTTATCAATTAGGTGTAAGATTTGATTACAACTTTGAATCATGGCCTAGAAAATGTTTTTTCCATTGATGCAACTCGGGTGTATGTTATGTTATTAGGTTGTATATGGATAGAAGAAATTTGTTGGAACCGCTTTTACTGATGTAGAAGTATGTTTAGTCGGCATAATTGTTCTCTAAGTAGCAATTGAAACATTACATTACAATTACAATGTCAGATAATAACACAGCTAATTACGGAGTATTGGAGAGATTTGTTACCAGATCTTCATCAAACATATTTTTCTAACCGCTCCTTGACAGATCTGGGTCCAACCATGACTCTATTCTAGCACTATCGAGCCTTATTGTTTTTATAACTTTCAACACTATAAATCTACTCGTAAACATTCTATTTTAGTATATTATCAAAAGAGTCTCACACTCCCCCTATCATATTATCACTGAACAACAGAACATTACGCAATACCAGACACGTGTAATCAAGAAAACAATGGATGATGAGGTAGTAAATCCAGAGTTACAAGAGAAATAAATAACATTAATACAAATGGCTATACTTAATAACTCGAGACATTATGTTATAACATAAGAATGCCTTGCATGTTATATTCACATACATTAGCAAGTTGCAGGTACTGCAATGAAAAACAATCATTGAGCATGAGCAGTTCTCCCACTATTTGGAAGAAGCCCATCCTTAGCCATTTCACCAAGAATCTTGAATACTGCATCCATATTACCTTGTTTATGGTTTATCTTTACAAGAGCTTTTGCAAGCTCGGCATCACTAAGCTAACAACTTCTCAATACGTTTTCTATAACTTCACTCGACTCTACAGGCATTTCGCCTTTTATGAGTTCTTTCACTAAAGCAATAATCGTTGCAGTATGAAGAATAAATCCATGATTTACCATCTTCTTATAAAGATCAAAAGACTTCCTCAAGTTCCCACCTTTACAATGACCCTGTATCATAACATTATAAACAGCTTCAGTAGGTGCTTGCTGCTTTTGAAGCATATTATTGAAAACTTATCTGCTTCATTCATTAAACCTTTCATACAGAACCCTTTTATTAGAGCTACCACACTCTTCAACTCCATGTTGCTGCAATTTTCTGTTAATGTAGTGTAAGTGACATCATCTGGCACCACATTATCATAATACAACTTGAAAAGAAGCTGTTTTGCTTGACGAACATTTCGTGCTTGCTTGCTAAGCGCATTAATCAACATGTTGTATGTGACAACATCAGGAAGCAAGCCTTTATTAAGCATCTCATGATACAAATGCAGAGCGTTTTTCATGCCGTCTTCTACACAATAGGCATTTATTAAGTGGTATATGTACATTCATCAGGTGGTAAACCTATTCTTAACATTTCTTGGAAAATATAACAACCTTCTGTTAGTTTCCTCTGATCACAAAGACCTCTAATCAGTGATGAATATGTAACAGCATCAGGTAAAACACCTTTTTTGACCATTTGGTGTTTCATTTCAAAGGCCTTATCTAGCTCCTGATTCCTACAATGACCAGTGATAATTGTACCATAACTCACAACATCAGGGACTAATCTGGTTCTACTAATTTGATCAAGAACTTCTAAAGCATCTTCTATATTCCCATCTACAGTGTGCCAATGGATCAAAGCGTTATAAGTCACAATCGATGGAGAAAAACCATTTCTTTTCATTTCATCCAACAACTTGTAAGCTTCATCCATGAAACCCTGCTGCGAAAATCCATCGATCAGCGTCGTACATGTTCTAGCATTAGGAAACAATTTCCTTATCCTCATTTGTTCTAATAATTCCATAGCCCTATGTAAATTTCGAGCTTTACACGTGCTATTAATCAAAGAAGTATAAGTAAATACATTTGGAGTAACCCATTACTCATCATCTCACTGTGCAAAACTAGGACTTGGTGAAAATTCCCTTCTTTACAATACCCATTAACAAGCATATTATAAGTAACTTCATCAAGAACTATTCTCTTACGTTACATATCTTCAAGAACTTTGCCCGTTTCTTTCAATCTCCCTTCTCGACCCAACCCGTTAAGTATCACATGATAAGAAATCACATTCGGCTCTAACATTCTCGTAGACATTGCTTTAAACAACTTGAATGCATCATCAAGCCTCCTTAACTTGCAATAAGCATCTATTAACGTATTATAAGTTACAAAATTAGGCAAGGATCCATTTTTCTGCATTTCAGCGAAAGATCCCAAACCCTTTTCCATTTCCTCAATGTCACAGAACCCGCTGATTAGTATATTATAAGTAAACACATTGGGTGAATCACCGATTTTGATCATATTCAAATACATTTCCTCAACTATTTTAATCGGCTCATTAGACCTAATTATCGCCTACCGAAATTATACGAAAGCACACCAGGCATAAAACTATGAGATATAGCTAAATGAATCGTATTTAAACCTCTTTTAACTAGTTTCAAACTAGAGTAAGATTTTACCAACAAATCGATAACCGCAGAGCTCGAATTACAATTGGAATACGTATCTTTAACGCATGCGAAAACTAAATCCCCATTTTCATCATTAGGGGTTTTAATTGCTTGAGTTGTTTTATAGAGTTTGAATCTTGTGAGAACGTGCAGTGACTGGCAATTACATCGGAGATCAAAGAACGGATGTCGACAGCCCAATTGATGAAACATAGTATTAGGGTTTTGTCAAATTGAGAAGTGTGGAGTAAATAAAAGCTGATTGAGAGGCGAATTGAGAAGATAAGGAATCTAGGTTGCGTACGTGGTGGCGTTTGATGATAGCGAGGGATAATCCGACGATATTGACGTCAAGTACCGGCGATGGCAGTGGTTGTACGGAGGTGAGGGTGGAGAATAACAAGGTTTTCCGGTACGGTTTAAGGAGGTTCATTACAGACAGTAGTGGAAAAAGAACAAGGTTGGCTGTGAACATTAGTATAAATCAGGGGATGTGTATAATAATTTATGATTTTACATATATAGTCCCTATACTTTTATGGATTTGTGAGTCCAGATAGTGAAAAAGATTAACTTAAAAATGCATTGTTTTATGAGAAAATTATTCGTGGAATAGGTTGGACGTAAGATTGTGTTATTATTATACTGAAAAATCATGACCGATTGTACATACTTAAAAGGCTGAGAACTAAGATTGTAAAAGGCAATAATTTATTTAATTGTTGATTGATCAATTGCATGTAAGATTCGTGTTGTTAATAGCAGATATAATATCTCTAATTCTATTGTAAATAATATGGTACGATAAGATTTTGAGTACATATTTATCTGAATTTTGCTATGAAATATATTACAAGAATACAAATAACATATAAACTAAATTTTACATAGCTTCATGTCAAATTATCTCGTTGTATTCTTAGTATATTAGTATCCGTTAATAAACGACTTATATGGTTCAATCTTATCCATATTTTGAGGTCGTTTGTCCAACAAGTAATTTATGTTCATTCATAATTTTGTTGCTTTCCTATTCATGCATCATTTACTAATTATGATTTGATTGATGTATTCATGTTTGGTATTAATCTTATGTAGATTGATTAATTGTTTTATACCTATTACTTGCAAAGTTCAGAAAAATGATAATCTTATAACTAGCCATCTATGTTTATTGTTAAACCTACAAGAGGCACATCGTTAGAGTAATGTGGATGCTCATTTATAAGTGAAATTTTATTAGAAAATGAGTTAAAACACTTGAACGAACACTTTAGGCAATAACTGAAGAACACGAAATCTTTTCAGACTCTTTCTTCTTCACAACATCTTCAAATAAACATTCATAGAGATGCACCTGACTTGCAGCACTCAAGACCTATCACCGTCACCATTATATATATTTCCTATATCTATAATCACCGATACACCGTACGCATCAACATCCATGCGCACAGCCCTAACAATCCTTCGTTCACTCTCCGCCTCTTTCCCCACCCACCACCGTCGCCGTCTTCTCACCCGCCACACTATCCCCTTCTTCAACCAACCCAACAACCCACCTCGAATCACACTACCCCATATCCGCTCCGAGCACCAATCTTCAGTCAGTCATTTCGTCGAACACCTGGTGGGTGAAGCTGAAATAGAGGATTTTGATAAAGATACCGAGCCTTTCAAGTTTGATGCTTGTTTTGGGTCGAATACTGATGATTCGAAGTTCCTGAATTCATCTGCATCATTTGATGTGAAGGAATTAGATGAGCTGCCTGAACAATGGAGAAGGTCTAAGTTGGCTTGGTTGTGTAAAGAACTGCCATCACATAAGCCTGCTACACTTTTTAGAATACTAAATGCTCAAAGAAAATGGGTTAATCAAGAAGATATGACTTATGTTGCTGTTCATTGTTTGAGAATTCGCGAAAATGAAACCGGATTTAGGGTAAAAATTTCATCTTTTTCGTATAACTGATACTGCAATATGATGCTGGTTATTTATCTATAATATTTGTGTACTTTCCGTATGTCCCAATTTAGATATTTAAACAAAAATATTTTGTGTTTGTTTAGTACTACTTCAGTTAAACCTATTGTGATTTGAGGGTGATGTTATTTGGTTGTTTTATCTTAGGTGTACAAATGGATGATGCAACAACATTGGTTCCGATTTGATTTCGCTCTGGCTACTAAGTTAGCTGATTACATGGGGAAGGAGAGAAAGTATTTGAAATGTAGGGAGATATTTGATGATATAATCAATCATGGATTAGTCCCTACAGAATATACTTTTCATGTTTTGGTTGTCTCTTATCTTAGTTCATCGAATCGTGGTTGTTTAGATGAAGCGTGTGCTATTTACAATCGAATGATTCAGCTAGGTGGTTATAGTCCGCGGCTTAGTCTTCACAATTCTCTTTTCAAAGCGATTGTGACCGCACCTGAAGACGCTTTAAAAAAATATGTTAATCAAGTAGAGTTCGTGTTTCATCAAATGGTAATATCTGGATTCAAGATTCATAAAGATATTTACAGTGGTCTTATTTGGCTTCATAGCTTTCAAGATAAGATAGATAAAGTAAGAATTGCAGCACTAAGAACGGAAATGCACTTATCTGGATTTGAAGAGAGTAAAGAAGTACTTGTGTCGGTTTTGAGAGCTTGTTCGAAAGAAGGGGATATAGAAGAAGCCGAAAAAACATGGAAAAAACTTCTTAGCTCGACTCATAGCATTCCTTCACAAGCATTTGTTTATAAAATGGAAGTTTATGCCAAAAATGGAGAACATATGAGATCGTTGGAGGTATTTAGGGGCATGCAAGAACAATTAGGTTCAGCCAGCACTTCGGGATTTCATAAAATTATACAAGTTTTGTGTAAAGCTCATGCTGTAGAGCTTGCAGATTCTATCATGAAAGATTTTATCAAAAGTGGTAAGAAGCCATTAGTGCCATCTTTCATTGATCTAGTGGACATGTATTTTACATTAGGAATGCATGATAAAGTGGAGTATACTTTCCTTCAATCTCTAGAAAATTGTCGTCCCAATCGTACCTTTTACAATATATATCTCAAGTCACTTGTATATACTGGTAATCTTGAAAAAGCCGAGGAGATATTATGCCAAATGCAGAATCTTGAGGATGTTGGTGTGGACTCTGAATCTTGCAACACTATCTTAAGAGGGTATTTAGATGGTAGAGAGTATGCAAAAGCAGAAAAGATATATTCTTTAATGAGTGAGAAAAAATATCATATTGAGTCTGATTTGATGGAAAATCTTGAAAGGGTTTTGAGGTCAAATGAAGAAGTTGTTAAGAACCCGATAGCCGTAAAGCTCAGTAAAGAACAACGGGAAGCTCTTGTAGGATTACTGTTAGGTGGTCTACAGATTGAGTCAGATGAAAAAAGAAAGAAGCATATGCTCATTTTCAAGTTCAATGAAAATTCTGGTGTACATAAGGTTCTAAAGAGACACATATGCAACAAGTATAATGAATGGTTGGATTCTTCTAGTAAAGAAGATGACCAATTTACCACAATCTCACACTCTTATTTTGGGTTTTATGCAGATCAGTTTTGGCCACAAGGGCAACCTGTTATTCCAAAATTAATTCATCGATGGTTGTCCCCACGAGTTCTTGCATACTGGTACATGTACGGAGGTTATAAAACGTCATCTGGGGATATTTTGTTGAAGATTAGAGGAAGTGAAGATGGTGTTGACCGAATTGTTAAAGCCTTGCAGAAAAATTCGTTGACTTGTAAAGTCAAACGCAAAGGGAGATTGTTTTGGATAGGTTTACTTGGTAGCAACTCAACATGGTTTTGGAAATTGGTGGATCCATACATTGTAGGGGATTTAAAAGGTATTTTAAACCCAGAGCACATATCCTCTGATCTGAAGGAAGAATGCCAAACTAATGATTTTGATAAAAGTGATTCTGATTATAGTGAAGATGATGGATCATAGGACATCTTTTTGATGACATCTTTATGTCAATTTGTGGCATGATAGCGTAACAGAAACACTGCCAAGAAGAGGATTTAGCGAAGAGCATTCAGACTAAGGTATGTAGATATAGATAATTGTACTGTTGAAAAACACAAGTGAATATTCATATGGATATTTTCTTTGAATTTCGAATCTAATTATCCGTTTGTAATTACACGTGGTTCTGTTATGCATGAACTTTGCAGATTATATTTCATTTTTGGTGTTTTGAAATTCATTTTATGTTGTTGTTTGGATGCAGGTAGAAAAGGGGACTGATGCTAACACTGCACATTTGAGCCAATGCACATACTGACTTTTCAGATGGATTTACTTGATGTAGATCTTTTAACACTTGACAAAATACCTTTAATCTCAGGACTGTATTTATAGAATGTTGTTTTGTACATATCTATCATCACAACTGGTATTATAAGGGCCATTGAAGAGTGTATTAGGGCGAATATACATATAACATGCTTAGTGTTGGTTAAGCAAGGAAAAAAGAACCACGTATGGGAAAAGTTTACCCATACTTTCTGGTACATATATCATGGTGGCAGTGGCGGATCTCGTAATTTGTCATCGGATATGCAAAGTTTAATGTAGAAATTCCTTTTAATCAAGATAAGCAAAAAAATTTGTATGATTTTTCTCGGGTTGGTTTCTCGACTCATTTAGCAAAAAGTTTAAATATAAAATATATAACATCACTAATTACCTATTATATAACCCAACACCAGTACGCTAGTGTATTACTCCGTATTAATGACGGAGAGGGGAGGGCAACTACGACCGAACAAAGAGAGGCTGCCAGGGCCCTGGATTGTCGGTGATCGAGAGCCAAAGAGGTGATTAATTTGGTAAAGAATACTGCAAGAGAGGAGCATGAATCGAACAAAATTTTAATTAAGTGATCAAGCATTAGTTTTTTTATGTTAATTTTACTGTAATTGTAACTTTGAGCATGGACTTTAAAAATGCTGAGTCTTTCGGATTCCTACAACTGTGTGTTAGATTGATTGATTTTGTGAAGTGGGTACGCACCACTTTTGTTCAAGGTATGCACTTAGTAGTAAAGATGTTAAAAGCTTCGTGAAAAATCAATTTTTACACCACTGATATTGCTCACGGGATATGTATGTGCATACTCTGTGTTACACATATGTCCGCCACTTCATGGTGGTCGTATAAAACCTAAAGACATGGATCATGTCCCATTAAAGATGTGTAGCATTCACGGGTAAAAATTATTATGTTTTTCTTGTCAAAATTCAAAATGTTGTGCCATCAAAGAGTATCATACTTCACGTGATATCATTTAGATGAAAAAATTATCAAATGGAACGATGTTAAGGTATGCGTTTGTCAATATCATATAAGCGGCTCTGATTGAATTTCAACTATTACTAAAGTGATTATACTACTTTACCTGAAAGACAACTTAGTTTAAACTTGTGACCACTTAAACGTAGTGTCTTATTTCTTGTTAAATAATTACCAACAAAAAGTTATCATCATTAATGCGAAGACAATAATATCATCATTTGAATTTTTAATCAATGTTCAATCATATATCATCCATATAAAACAAATTAAAATAGTCGTATGAAATCATATCATCCAAAATATAAACAATAACTACTCTTGTATACTTATATATCTTCTTAAACACTACTGTATAAATTATCATATATTAAAATACATATAACAAAATTTTGAACCCCTTATCATTCATCTTAAAATCATGATATACAAAACTAATAAAGTAAAATAGAAAACAAAAAAGAAACACATGTTTGTAAGGTGAACCCAAAAGAAGATTTCTTAAAGGGTACCATTTCAAGTGTTAGAAAATGTCTCCACTCAACCTAGTTTGATTTCAACACAACCTCCATCTTCTTTCTTTCCAACCATTTGCTTCATTTGCGTGCCAAACCCTTATTCCATTTCTAAATCCAAAATGTTGACTGATTCAGAGCTTTTGCAACATCTTCACCATGTCCTACAAACATCCAACCTCGATACCGCCACCGCTGCCACCGTTCGGCGGAGACTTAAACAAGATTTAGGTATTGATTTATCTGATAAAAAACCCTTTATTAGACAGCAAATCGATTCCTATCTTCAATCTCATTATCATAAGGAGGAGGATGATAAAGTATCAGAAAATGTGATTGATAATGATGCAAGTGCTTCTGAGGAAGAAGAAAGTGATGCAGAGGGGGAGGATATCAAGATTAATAAGTGAGTGTATATATGTATGTATGTGTTTTGTTGTTGATGCTGTTGTTTAATTTAAAGGTTAATTGATTTGATTTTAATTAAATTGAATGCCCTAATAGATAATGTGACATGGGTGAATATTGATTATATTTGTAGTTACTCAAAATGTGGAGGAAACAAAGCAATTAGCATCTTATTTCAAGAAACATGTTTTTATATGAATTTCGATTAGGTTATATCTAAATTTTTGCTAATTGTCAAGTGTATAAACTAGTGGATGCTAGTAAGGATAGGTGGACTTTCGAAAATATAGGGTTGATTGACGAATCTTACAAAAATGGTCATTTGTGCATAAGGCTATATTTAAATGAATACAAGGTTTATAGTTCTCTTATCTTTATCTCATTCCGTTAAAAGCTACTATCTTAATAGTTAAAAAACTCATATTTTAACGTTCAAGGTGAATATTAATTTTGGTATCTAGCATTTGTAAAGTTCTATTCCCCGGACCAAGTTTCACATGGGTGTCACTTCAGTAAAGCCTAACATGACATCTAATAAAACTATTTATATCGTACGGAAATGGCCAATTATATTTTTCTATACGCATACGTATACATATAAATCATGAATTGGCCAGAGTATTGCATAGATGTAAATGTTTATGTTTCATACTCGAGGGGATGCTTGCTGAAGTAGAAGGAGATTAAGGTACTCCTCTTCAATTTGCATCAGAACTAATTACTAGGGCGAGTTACAAAAGATTCTAAGAAAGGATTTGTTAGGAGTTATTTTAGAGATTGTAAACATTGCTTGTACTTAATTCATATGACTAGTCTAAGGGGTATATATAGACTAGCTAGGGTTTAATTATGTACACTTTACATTGTAAAATCATATTTTGCTAAATAGAAAATATTGAATAGGAACCAAATGCTCTTAACTCTCGCTCATACATTCATACACATTCATACATATTCATTATCGATTGCTTGAATCAGGACTAAGAGGATTGAGTCTATTAGAGAGCTAATTGGCCTGCAAAAATCACCTTTGCAAGACACTTAAGTATACTGCAGCTAATATGCCAGTTCAGCATTATAACATAAGTTTAGACAATTTACCTGATATGAACATCTTTGCTCTCTGTTCTGCAATAAGTGATTCTGATATTAAGTTTACCAGGAATCCCGGATATGTTAAGTGTGAGGCTAATACACATAAGCATTTTAATATTCATAAAGTAAACATGTGCAGTTGAGCTTGGTTTTGTGGTACTCATTACTAGTGGACTATCAAATATATGAGGAGAACTATTTGTTAATCTTCTAATATGGAAACTAGGGCACTTATTAACACTTTCCTTGTTATCATTTTACTGGTTTATTACATACATGTTGGTGGATTTCAGAGATTGTAGCACAAAAAGATTTTGAAAGATACGATTTGGAGTGTTTTTATGAAAAGTTTTTGGTTTTATGCTGAATTTTTTATTTTATGCAGAATGTTTTATTTTATGCAAAAAAAGTTTGTTTGTGAAACTTTGGATATTGTTCGAAAATTTGGATCTTACACGAAAATTTTGATTCTGTATATACAATTAGGTTTTGATTTATCTGTGAGTTTAGTGGTATAGATATGACATATACACCACTGAAGTAATTTTCCCTCCCAAGAAACATCTCCAAAGTGCAATCACACCTAAATGATCCCCTGCTGCATTTATTGATGTATGGAATGAATTGACACCCTAAACAGAAAAGAGAATGAATAACTAACAATTTACTCAAGCAGACTAGTATTCATGATATATGATTAAATGCTTACTTACATTGCTATGTGTAACCTTGATTAGCTGTTTGTTATTCGGAATAAATTAATTGATTCAGTGGAGTTATTATCCTTATATTTCTGTTTAATATTCCTAACTAATTTAGCTTAATTGTTTTATCAAGTAAGCAGAACAAGACGACTCCAAATGCAAAGAAAAAGGGAGGGGGTTTTAGCAAACCATGTGCACTTTCTCCCCAACTTCAAAAGCTTATTGGAGAGCCCGAATTGGCCCGAACTGAGGTACATTACAATATCCTCGTAAGCGTATATGCTTCTTAAATGTTAATTCAACTGAGGTTCTTCTTGTTTGGTGGTTCAGGTTGTCAAGAGAATATGGGCTTATATCAAAGAAAAAGATTTGCAAAATCCAAAGAACAAGCGAAAGATACTATGTGATAATGTGCTACATGAAATCTTTCGTGTCAAGACCATTGATATGTTTCAAATGAATAAAGCACTTACTGATCATATATGGCCAATAGAAGAGGAATATGGTATTAGCTTTATCTGTCTATCTCTATATACCATTTAGAGCTGGCAAAAATGGGCGGGTTGGGTCAATACTGGGTGGTCTTCTCTTCAGGTTGGGATGACTGGAAAGTCCAAAACCCTTTTGGTCCATTTTTCTTGAAGTTTCCAATGATAATTTATTTTTCCCTAAATAATATGATTTAGGGATTTTTATTTGGAAAAGTAACACTTTGGGAGACTCTAAGCCCATTTGACTCATTTCCTTTATTAGAGACAAAAAGACTCTAAGCTCATTTGACTCATTTCCTTTATTAGAGACTATAAGCAAATACGTCAAGATGACCACCTTTAGTCAAGTTTTTTCTTTTTTTGAAAAGCACATGTAGTCGTAGTAGTTCATAGATTTCGTTATACTAATGATATTCAAAGGAAAAGGCATGTGTGATATATAGAGTAGTTAATCTAGTCATGTGAATATGTGATTAAAACCAAGACTCTGATGTCTGAACCATATGCGGTTATACAATCTCTGATAATGACAGTGGAAATATATGTTTGGGAAGAACCAATTTTTGATTATTGGTTCATGTTATGTTGCATCGAAAATCATTTTCTGTAAGATGAACAAAATTTGTTTCTTCTGAATTTGCAGCTAGAGTCGAGCCTTTGGAGAAGCCCAGGCAGAATAAGCGAGCCAAAGAAGGTGTATATAATTGCAAATTTGATGATTTATTTAGAAATACATGGTCATTTTTCTTGAAGTATTACTAACTTTTTATACTTGTTTTCACAGATGAGCCAGAGCAGATGGCAAAGCGGCTAAAAGCAAAGGGTTCTGGATTTGTTTCTCCACATCCAATATCAGACGAGCTGGTGCAATTCTTTGGTACAGGTGAAAATGAACTATCTCGCGCTGAAGTTGTGAAAAGAATGTGGGAGTATATCAAGAAAAATGACCTTCAGGTGCTCTTCTACTCTTACACCAAGCTCATTTTGATTATTTTCAGTTAATGCATATTTCCACAAGATTTACTAAATTGATGACTTGAGGTATACACCATATACACTATATACACATATGATTATAATTTAATAATTTGGCACTTATTTTTCTGTTATTAAAATTCTGGTCATATGTATTTAGTTATTTCCAACAATGTTACTACTCCCATCTATGAACATCCGAATTACTACCATAACATCTTTGTGAACTAATTATTACATTGAATTTTCTTATTTGATGTAAACTCATGTAAGAATCAGACTAGTAAGACTACCTTAGACAAATAAGGACCAAGTTACAATCACAAAATTGTATGTTACGTAAAGACACGTGAAATTAAATCCTATTGTTGGTAAAACATTGTGTTTTAAGCAAGTTTCGCGTATTCTTTTTTGTATTTTTCACAGGATCCATCTGACAAAAGAAGGATTTTATGTGACGATAAGCTAAAAGAACTATTCAAAGTCGACACATTCATTGGCTTCACGGTTTCAAAGCTTTTGACAGCTCATTTCATCAAGGAAAAGGAATAGTTAGATGGTTCATTGATAAGGTAAGCCGGTGTTTGTGGATTTTGTTCTCATTATGTTCCAAAAAGTGTATATATATGATATCAAAGAATACTAACGAGTTGATCAATGGTGTTTTCTACTTTTTGTTTAACATCATTGACAAAAGTTACCAATTTCACTCATTAATTCAAGATTCTTAGTTCCTGCATGTACTGTGTCACGGGATCATGATTACGCTTTACTCATATCGTGTTTTTGGCTATACAATAGATAATGAGTAGTTTACCTAAAGTGAGTTTGCTTTTAGCTTGTATTTTTGGACATGGTTGTGCCCTTTTAGCATGAGAGTCATAAGACACTTCCTTCTCTGGGTATGCCTTCTTTCAGTCAAAGAGTGGTCAAATCTTGGCATGGTACAACTTTTTGCTGCAGAATTTGCAATTCATTATAAGCATGATTCTCAACCTGGCTCTTTGACTAAAGGAGAGCCTTTTGTTGCCCTTCATGATTTCTGAAAGCATGTACATAAGAATCCATGCTTCAATGTTGATCAATAATTTACTTCTATTTCAGTTTCATGTATTCTTCTTTTCTTTTCTTCATTTTACGCTTGTTTGTTGGCTTTCGTCTATGGAACTGTATTTTAAGACTCGCAAAAGTGCAAGGACTTTTTATATTGTTAACGAAACTGAGATTTTACAATAATTGTAAATCTGTTATAATTGCAAAAGAAATCTATGAAATTAATTATACAGAGTTGATTTTCATTTGGCAAGTTGATTTAAAACAACTTGTATTGGTTTAGAAAGATATTTCTGGTTTTATGAAAAATCACTTTTTCACCCTTCAGAAATAAAAACCTTGAACACAATTTGTTGTAAAATATTACATTTTTGTAACTATATGTAAAGGTGCAAATGAGTCGAGTTGAGCTTGAGTTTGATTCGCATACGTAAAGGTGCAAATGAGTCAAGTCGAACTTGAGTTTGGTTTGCTTACACCCCTAGTTGTTTCTAGGACCCTAATATGTTACGACGAACGGTGCTAATTAAGCTCGTTGCATGCCTAATAAAATCTGTTAATTTGTTTAAACAACCTTATACGACCACCATCTTATACTAAAATAAAAATACAATCTATGTACGAAGATTATATCGTCAGCTTGTAAATTACGTGAATGTCCTCTGTTTGCACGAAATCCCCAACTTGAACATGTGTTAATATGTTGGGTGAATAAGAAGAGTGAAAAAAAAAAGAAAAAAAAAAGGTAAACTAGATGATTTGGGGGACAGTGGGGGTTTGGATGGGTTAAAAGGTAGGAAATGGAGGGGTGGGTTTTGTGTGGAAAGTGGAATCTTTTAAGGTGGGCCCTTACCTTAGAAGTGAAACCACAACCGTTGGTATGTGGCGAACCGATTCCTCCGGCCGACACACTTCAAGAATTTCTCTTTCTTACCCACTTATTTCTACCTAATTTCTTTTGGAAAATACCAACTCACACAAAGGTATATGGATTAATGGTATTTTTGTACATTCTGGAAGTAATGATATTTATGTGTCGAATGTAAGTTCAAAAATTATGTTTAATAAGAATGGAGAGGTACACATGGCAAGGTTAATAATTTGTACATCATTATTATTTATTTATCTCTCGTTAAGTGGTTGCGTTTACCCATTTTATGTTTTACTCAAAATATGAACAATATGATTAATAAAGATAAAATATCAAAAACTACTCATTTAGTGATAGATGGATAAAGAATGATGGCGTACAAACATCATTTATATAATATAAATATTATCGTAAACTTGAAAAAAAAATGACAAACATATATGAGTATAAATTATTGATCGAATTAGATGTGCTTTGAAGTGTACATTTTAAACATAAATATCCAGTTTCTTTTGATAATTCTATTAATTTATATATATATATATATTTTTTATTATTAAAGTATCATAAACGGTGTATTTAGTTATTGCTAACAACCTTTTTCGCTTCTTTTTTAATTTTGTCCTTTCTCAATGTTTAGTTAATGTCAGTCAGTTGCTGATCTTTATTTTTGGAAGGCGTCCATCAAATATGCACATTTGTAATTAATAAAACTAATTTTAAGAGATTAGTTTACTCCATACTGACATAGTTAAGAGTAATAAAGATTTTTCTCCGCATGTCATGACAGATTTAAAAATATATTTTTATGTACTATTTATTTGTTTTGATATTCGATTTCATCTTCATGTTTCCTCACGTACTAAATTAGGGTTTAATAGTTTTTTTAGCAACAACAATCACTTATAATAAAAATAATAATATGTTTTTTTAAAATATAAAATTAGCTAGGTCCATTAAATTAAAGTTTGTTTAGATCAATTTTGCAAATTGTTTTCTCCATTAATCAATTATTAGCATCCATAATAAAAAAAAAATAAGAAATAAACATTAAAGGTTAATTTGGAAACTCTATTAATCGCAAATGTCCATTGCAATGTTTCCTTTCTAAAGATTGGTTAATTGTGAAATGTTTATGGCAATCATTTTCATATTTGTTATAATATTTTCTTTTATTTACGTTGACTTTTATTTACTGATAATATTTATTCTTCATGTATATTCTACTCAACCTTGTACTAATATTTAAAAATCGTGTATTTTTATGCTACAATCATACGTTGGACTTCTCTATGACTATGTCAAAGATTTTTTTTTTCTTTCAATAACCAACTTCTTGTATTTAATTGATTAGATTAATTTGTTTTACTTTTGATTAAAAATTTATATAATAAAAATAAATATACATATTATAATTATTAAAAGAATAGTACACTCTACACTCATTTCATTTTACGATAGTTAAAAGTAAATAATCTAGCATATTTACGCTACCAAATAAATTGAATAAAAACCGTAAAATATAATTATTGTAACAACACCTTATTCTCTACACAAAAAAAAAACGTATATATATCTAATAGTAACTGTTTATATTATCATCATAATTCACATTATCCGTTCGATCTAAAAGGAGTTATTAACATCAATTTCACAGCCAATTATCACATAACCTTTCATCAATGGATGCTTATTGCGCTCTGCGGGTAACTTACTAGTAATGAAGAAATCATATAGTCTTTTTAAGAATATCTACTCGGACATTAATTGTTCAATTTAGATTAGAGTTCATACTTAATCATTAAGCAATAAACATTCCTCTGTTTTTTGCCTTTCCTTCAGGCTCATTGGAATTTTTATATATACAATAAACATCGTAGATTAGTGGTTTGTTCGCAACAAATTCAACGATAGATGACAGTATACATAATTTTATTTAAACAACTTGATTTGTCTATTTTGTCACCTTTAAGCTAACCTAACGTCACCCGGAACCTACAATGTTAGTAGATAGATGATGAAAGGAAGTGAGTGGAATTCATTGGACTCGAACAACACCACGCATTGTACTACCCAATTAAGAAAGATGTTGACAAAGACCACAATGGAACTTTATTTTTTTTTAAATATACATTAAAATAAATAAGAATTATTTTTATAAAAAAGGTAGCAATCAATCATTGTACTGTTGAAACGTACAACATACCACTAAAGTATTTGATAACGAGTTAGGCTATCAATGTATTAATGAGATTGGTGTAAAATATTACATGACCTATAAATTACCTGAAATCATTTATTGTGACAAATAATTTTTTATTATGAGTCTACGTTTGGTAAGTAAGACAATTAGCATCTTCGACCATTTGCAGTTGTGAAGTGAATGACTGTCGTAAACGACTATCACCTTAACACGACTAGTCCATCACTGTATAACTGTTTACATTTATGACTGTTTATAACTGCAATTTGAACTTCGTTAAGTTTCTTCTAAAAGGATAATTACTTTTAATAAAATACCATATTTATTAAACAAAAATTACATTTATCTAATAAAATTAAGAAAGGAGAAAAATGTAAATATTAAAATTAATGATAATGATAAAAATATATATAAAATACCGTTAGACATCTATCAAGTCTTGAATTATTTATCAACACGTATAAATTATAAGAAGCACACGTACATCTTTTTCTCAAAAAGATTATACATGAACTTTATACAATTTTAAAATATACACAATCACCTTCTTACTTTAATTTTGTTGTATGCAATCATCCATGCAGTTAACCGTAAGGATTGATTTTGCATACCGTGATACATATATTTCAAACACAATATATTAACGAAGATAACAACACCAACAAAGTTTAAACACGGAAATGAGTGTCTATTAAAGTGACCTGATGTAATATTCGCTTCTAAAACCATCTCCAACTGTAACACCAGAATAACCTTTTTAACTAAAATAATACAAAAGTATAAAAAAAAATTCACTCTAATATTAACACTAAACACTACACTATTTTAGCGCAGCACTAAATATTGCATTAAACATTATTCACATTAAATAATATATATAATGCATTAAAATGATATATTTATTATAAATTTACGATTAGTATTTTTAAAATTACTTAATATAATGTTTGTTATCATATTTATTAATATTTTTTATAAAATTTTTATTTATATATTTGAAATTTCTAGATACAATAATTGTTATTACATTTTCTAAAAGAATTTAATAGTTATATAAATTTTAATATTATATTGTTATAAATTATGTATTTTAAATCAATTAAAAATATTCAGTATAAAAATTTAATACAATACATTAAAACAATTTTTTTATATTAAATAATTCACTTTAGTGCACTAACATAGTGCACACATTAAAATGCTGTTATCTCAAAGTTAATGAAATGACTTTAATACTAAAAAGTGTACGTCTTTGAGGATGCAAATCAAATCAATTGTATGTTTTGTTGAAAGGATTAACAGGCATACATAATAATTCTATGTATTTATATATGTTCATTTTCGCGGAAAAAAGGTTTATTCTCTCGCATAGGAATTTTTCAATAATTCCAAGGATTCATGGTCCAGTGTACCTAAATTCCCTTACGATGTATATATTGTGTCTTTTATCAAAATATTGAAAACACTACTCTTGCCGTTTTAAAAAAGATACCATCTAATTATTTATATATGTCGAAAATATGTACATCGACAATAATACAGATCGAACGTTATGATCAAGTTGGACCAGTTAGAAGAGGCTATATCTTGTCAATGAGCGCGATCAACACCTTCAATGTAATTCTCTAACATGCGCATACCGCTTTCGTTATGTCTTTAAGATTCGATCGTTGATATACCTTGTTAACATTTCTTTTCTTCTTATTGTAATTTTTATGTCATGTCTATGAAATCATGTTAAAGAAGATTCACAAGAGAAATAAAGTGAAAGTATAAGAATGGGACAAAGGATACCCTAGTGAAGAGGTCATAGATGATAACACCCCATTATTCATTCCATTCACATGCTACAAGAGTAGATTGATAAGGATTATTTTGTCCTCCTCCATTTTTATCTAATCTATACTATTATATAAAAAAAAAATATTTTGTTTATCATGTTATCTTGAAGGATTATATAAGTATAGCATAATTAATACAGGTGATTAATTAAACATGTAACCGGAAGATAATTAAACATGGTCCAATGGGGTTCAATTCTTTCTTTTACTTAGCGAAAAGCATGTTCGTTTTGGCGAATCGGATGGTTAATTTTGACATTCCAATGTTATCGACATTTTCATATTCTGATTCATCAAAGTTCGTTGGTCGTGTTCAACTTTCTATCGATTGTATTCTGATGCATAATTCATTCAATGAATCTTATGGAGAATTTGGTTACCATGTAGCGTTATTAATTGACATTCTTTATCTACTATCTTTTCTCTCACTCGTAATGAGTTGTCATATGATATATATCGATCAAGAAGATTCGCTACGAGATGTCTACAATGACAAGTGAAAACAATGATACAAAACAAATATAAAAATATAAAAAATTAGTCACTTCGTTACACATTTAAGAAATAAGTTTCATACGGAGAATAACGGATGAAAGTAATTTTGAAAGTTTAATGTTTAGAATATTACTTTTTGAAAGTAAACAATATTTTTGAGACTAAAAAGAATAATAATGTGAACAATAAAATTTGAAACGAAAGAAATAACTTTTTTAATGAAATTTATCGGCTTCTATAGAAAAAAATATTACTGAAAACATCTCTTCTCTTATACGGAGTATTATATAAGAATAAGAATTGTGTTTGATGGATTGTATATATTTTGCGAAGTAAACTTTAGTATTATATATATAAAACAATATCATAGATTGTGTAATGTTTACACATTGTAACAATTAACGCCCCTTTCTAATTCTAGCCAAATGTTTCAAGCAATTCTGAACATTAAAGACACTATTACTACACAATTCATTAAACCCACTACATAAATATAACCATCACTATTTAGTTTGGTTATTGTTTACTATATGTTATCGTACGTCAAGACGAGGGTTTCAATGCTACTATAGTTTAGTTACAAACTACTTTTATAAATAAGTTTTGTTTGTGTTATAGTTTTATCTTTAACGAGTCAAACATATAAACCTATAACAATATCATTCTTTATAATCATATCTACGGTGGGTTGATAAAGATTGATTATTGTAAATTTATATATATTTTTGAAAAAGTATGTTAATTTATAATCATATACTCGTATGAACTATGTAAGGGAAAAGGAAGGAGGGATGAAAAGGGGGATAATATGAGGGGGTGTTAATGATTAGAAAAGAAAATAAAAAATTCTCATGCCCGACAAAAACAATGGGTACAAGAGGTTAAACACGAATCTATAACGGGAACCCCTTGATTCTTTACATTCTAACGGAATCTAACGGCTGTCAATGTTTTGTTTTATACTCCGTAAATGGTTATAGTACTCTTTTATCCTGCTTACCTTTTTGTATTTAAAAAGAAAAAGAAAAAACTAGCTACATCGAGGTGTCTTTTGACGTACCTAGAGAATTCATATGTGAACGTTTTAAGTACAAAACACAACTAAATAGCTTATAGATAGACCATTTATATATATTTATCAACTTTTTTGGACCTAAATATTATTAACATAATAACAAGTTACCAATAAACTGATATTTTTATCCTTGATGGATTAATATTGAGAAATCAAAACTCAATGGATCAATAAATACAAAACTAAAAACATTGAATAACCAAACCCAAATGTTCATACACCAGGCCTCACTACAAAACTCTGTAAACACTCATAAATTAACCAGAGAAATTGTATCAACTTGATACAAAATTATTTAACAGTATGAACAAACACGAAGAGATATAGTAAATTGAAATAAGCCTTTTATATTTGGATTAATTGAATCGTGATGCGTTTAACTTTTACACTTTTATATTGTATGAGGTTAACTTTAAAATCTTCTATTGTAGGAGGTAAACTTTCAAAAACTTTCTATTGTACGATGACTTGCCTTTTTGGCGTAGATAAAAAAGTTAACTTTCTTTTTTGGTCATTTTTGGAATGACCAAAAAAGGGAAATATTACATACAATAGAGAAGTTCGGAAGGTTTCTCTCATACAATAGAAAATTTCAAAGTTAACCACATACAATATAAGAAACGTGAAAGTTAAACGCATCACGAATCAATAAACACTTTATATTTTAGGACTTATTCAATATTACACAATAGCCCTTGAACTTCTTTTCCTTCCGGAACTGCATCAATCTTTTCCAAGCTTGGACACTAAACTACACTTTTATCAACTTTTGACACCAACTTTTATAGCTTAAAAAACACAACTTCTATAAGAAATAAAACGCAACCTTTATACAATTAAATTGCTATTTTAACTGTAGTACATGAATCTTTCGTGATATCCTAACTAGCATTGGGGATGTGCAAAACTTATATAGATACATACATCAAATATTTGCCCATAAATTGAACCAAAGTGTAGCAAAATCGACCATATTTGATTTCCGAATGCATATTTTTAAGAGAAAATTGACGAAATCATCTATGTGTTTGTCAAAAAGTCACGTCCAAATTGCCAAAATCATCTACGTATTTGTCAAAAAATCATGTCCCGTTTTTAAGTTCACAAAATATCACCGGTGTTATTTGTATTTGCTATTTTCACTCGCCACTAATCCTTGGCTAATGGCTACAACAACATTCATACATCCCTTAAAATCTATCATGTGCGACGCGCGTGAGATAAATCTTTGTCTTTTCAGTCTGTTCCCCACCTTCCATCGTTTACTTCCCCTTTAACATTAAAACCCTTAAAATCAAAACTTATCTGACCTGTATATTCTTATAAGCATCAAGATCATCATCATCACATTTCATAACCATCATCAACATATTTATAGCCGTTTAAACCACCACCCCATCTTTTTCAGCAGAATACAAAAGGTCAAATGCCCACCACCACCCCCTTTTCACCTATAATTCCATCCAAATAACCTGAGAAGAAACACGACCATCGCCTCCATCACCGTCACATATTACATCTGATGATGTGGTTAACAACAACAACACACAAACAACGATAAATCATCATCACTAAAGTCACCAAACCTATGTTTATATAACAATCAAGAATCAAAAGTACATGTTCAGATCTTATTTGAAACCACAACCCTAATCAAATCGTGTTTTTCAGATACGACCTAAGGGTTTCAAATTTAAGATCTAACCACCAAAATCCCGTTACTTCCGGCGGTGCTTCTCGAGCAGATATCCTGATCTCGATTTGTGGTCTCCAGTGCGTTGTGGTGGTACGTTTCACTTCCGGTAACGGTTGCTACAACAACTCCGACGAGCTGCAGCAGAGACGCCGATGACGGCGTGTTTTTCAGTTTTCAAAATTTCATCTGGGTGTTGATTTTGGTCTTAAACCATCAAATTGTTTGTTTCAAGTGTTTATTGGGTTTTACAGGTTGTGGCTCTGATTTTGCTTCAGTTCTAAGCAATGGGTGGTTGGTAGATTTTGAGCAAAAAAATGACAAGTGGTATGGTCATAAGGTGGTGACGAACAGGATATGATTTTGAATTTTGATTCAGGTTCTATACGATGAGTTGTAATTTAGCTTCTAAGCAATGGGCGATTGTACTTTGTTTTTTTTGGGTGTTATACGTTGTTTATGTTTTAGATAATTTAATTAAAAGGAATAATAAAAAGACGAAATTACCTCGTGTGCTTCGCACGTACCAAAATTTAACAGAGAAGTTAACGTCTTAAGCCAAGGAGTAGTGGTGATTGAAAATAGCAAATACAGAGATTACTGATGACATTTTGAGACATTTTGAGAACTTAGAGATGTGACGTGATTTTTTTAACAAATAGAAAGATGACTTCGATAGTTTTAAACATGGGTTCAATATGTTTCCACAAATCAGACCCTAATTTTTGTTAATCCATACTTTTATATTTGGAAAATTGTCCGTTTTTGTCTCTGTAGTAGTCGCGTTTTGACAATTATATCATTTTTTGAGTTTGGTCAATTTTTTTGTCCTACAAGTTGTAATTTTTCCCAGGTTTGTCCAATTTACTAACTTTTGTTAAGTTTTCTGTTAACTTTTTGTAAAATGACCAAACTACCCTTCTCTTTGTCTCTTCTTCTATGCCTCTTCACTTTACTTCTAAACCTAACCCTAATTTGAACAACCTCATACCCAGACACAAATCAAAATCAAACACAAACAAAAATCAGAATCAAACACCTAATTCTTTGATTCCATCCCAAACAACCTCCGTTCGAAACCTTAATTCATCCAATTTCTAGGATCCTTTAACTTCCCAAACTAATTCATCACATCCTTTCTTTGTCTTCATCCTCCTATTTCCTGCCGCCCACCACCGCCGCAAGCAGCCATCGGATTCCGTCCGATTCTATCGCCGGCCACCGATTTCACCGTCAAAAATCTCTCATGCGACACCGTTTTCTCCAGCCTCCATCTTCGTCGGGACCGTCTGCTGTCTCCACCATCTCCAGCGATGCAATTTCTTCAGCCACCATCTCCAGTGATATCGTCTTCTTCATCCACCATCTCCGGCGAGACTTCGAACAACATTTTAAAACGAAATCGAGAACTCAAACTTGCAAATCTTTGGTTGACCTTTAATAAAATAAACATATATAGCCTTCAACTTTCTCTCTCTAGACAAATCTCTGGTCATATTTCTTTCTAAATAGATATGATGTTTGAAATTTTTTTATTTCTTCTTAGCTGCAATAATAATTTAGAAGTATAGGCTTTAATGTTATATCATCAGTAATGGTAACTTTGTTGGTGAAATCAGTGGATTTTTAGGCCGGTGAGTTCGACGGTACTGAATCTGGAGGTCTTTAATCGTCGCTTAAATCACCGGAATTTTTCTTAATCGAATGTTGATTTTGTTTTTGATCTAGTTTTGTAATTTGATTTCAGGTGGAGATTAACCACCACCACCTATCGATTTTCCAGAATAGTGGGTGTGTGGGTTTGGTCGTGATTAATAGCTGAAGATTAGGTTTGATTCTGATTTTTGTTTGTGTTTGATTTTGATTTGTGTCTGGGTATGAGGTGGTTCAAATTAGGGTTTTAATTTGTTGTATTTGTGTGAAATGATCTTACGGTTTTTGAGTGAGAGGATGGGAGTAAAGAGAAAGCGTTTTTGATGTTGCAGGTTCCCAAAATAAATTAGGGTTGGTGATTGGGTTGAATGGTATAAGAGAGAATGAATAAAGTGTATAAGATAAGGGTATTTTGGTCATTTTACAAAAAGTTAACAGAAAACTTTACAAAAGTTAGTAAATTGGACAAACCTGGAGAAAATTACAATCTGTGAGACAAAAAAATTGACCAAACTTGAAAAAGGATAGAACTGTCAAAACACGACTACCACAGGGACAAAAACGGATAATTTCCCTTTATATTTCTATATCCTTACTTATAACATGTAAAGCATTTTTGCTTTATATTTTTTAAAAAATTTAGAACTAATTTTTTAAGATTAAACATTTATATATATAAAAAAAGTGTGTAATTCTAGTAATTACATCTAGCAATTAACCTGCATCGTTGATCTTTATTTCTCTAACATCTTATATGAGTCAAATAAATATATTACTATCACCGACTAATTATTATCGCCAACTCATCGGAAAATAATATAAATGACATAATGTTATCACAATTTACCCATATTAATAAATTTTGTTTTATGCGGCATTGCACGAGTAATTTTCTCTTATGAAATTATATATTTAATACTCATTAAATTAATTTAATATTTATCTTTACACATATATTAGCATTTAAAGAACTTTTTAGTTCATCATTTTCAGACATCTAGCAATCCATTTGAAACATTATTTTTAGGTGTGAATTTAATTTAAATTCAATGTTCCCTTCATCTCACTCTAAATATTTTCCACAATCTAAAATAAATGTTCAGTTTTTGTAAGAACCAATGAAAACAAATAAAAAGAGATTATGTTATTTGAAAATAGTATAATAATGATTGTATGTATATTCAATAAACGGTGTGTGTTTTTAAAATTTTCACTTTAAATGAGATCAGGGTGTCAGCGTCGACAGGAATTGCCCACCCAGCACCAGATCAAAAAGAACGTGCGAGACTTCGAAAGGACATTCAACTATGAATCTTATGAAGAGTTCGATTTGGCTCAAGATGAACGCTAGGAGCATGCTTAAAACATGCAAGTTGAACTATAAGTGATTCCGCTTCTTGGTCTATTGCAAGAATATCTTTAATAGACAACTAACAATCTAAATTCCCGGAACAACTACATTTGGGTCCCTCTCATGCGCAAAATTCCATAGTACAACGTCTCCAAAACTATTCGTACACGTGCCCCTAGTCATGAGTGTCAAACACTCAAATGACCCATTCACATGCACCATAATTTGTATTATTGTCTATGATCTCAAAATTATATTTTACAATTTTCTTATTTGTTTCACTTTAATTCCACTCATGGAGACGTTTAAACTTGCAAAAAGTCAGGTAGATAAAAAAATGGTTGATATGTTTAATAACAAATGATATACATCTTTAAAAGCATTTCTAAAATTAAAAATAAAATATTACTATTTGTCCAATATCAGAAGATCGTACGATTAATTGATGAACATATTGAAAGAGACAAGAGAATTTATGTTTTCCATTAAGCTTGGTAAATGATATTACAATATAGAGTGTTTATGACTAGTCTAACTAGCTATATTTTATACTGTAAGTATATTACATTTAGATTTTAAGCATTATTTTTATGTAGAAATAAGTTTATAAATGTAGATAATAAGTAATCAACTTGTTTTAAGTTTTACATATCAAAGCAACAAAATTTAAAATAAATAGTTACTCAAACTTCAACGTAACCAACCATTTATTACTATAATAAAGAGTCTATACTAACTATGACTAGTTACAAGTATAAAAACTATCTTCTAATTCGTTAATCTTGTACTCTAAGCAACTTCATTTCTCTTGGCACTTCGTCAAACTACATCAATGCCTAAGGACAAATATCAAACACATGATGTTTGCTAATAAGTCTTGTGAGTAGACGATTTATCACGGAAATCTCATGATTAATAGTATAAATATGTTTTGTTTAAAACAAGAGCTAAAACTTTAAATAACATTTATATTACCAATTTATAACACCCCTCTTTCTATATAAGAATATTATATTAATAAACACGGAAGCATGAATTTAAAATACATTAAACAGTTTTCAATTCCCAAAAATACACTAATTTCAAACTTTTTAAACTACAAAAGTCGGGGTATTATAAAAATTCTCCAAACAAGGTTTATTACAAAAACCATATCAGAGTCCTCAAGCGCAGTCAAACATTCCCTTGATCAACCAATCACCTCCCGCACCCACAATAATCAAAACATATCCTGCAGGAAGTAAAATGAGGGGTTAGCACAAAGCTAAGTGAATAGATTCATCACACTCCATTCAACTTAGCATAACTAGCTAATTACACCAATAAAACGTAAACACACATAATTCAATGAGGATCGGTGGCTCTGGGGATATCATAATACCCGGGGATTCCCCCAAGAACACTTACCGTCAATCCGTATGGCCAATACAGAATAGACCGATAACTACTGGTTATTAAACACATACACAGGTCTCAAACACAACAAATGAATCAAAACCTGTGTAAAACACATAATAACCAGAAGTCCAACTACACGTTGACCTCAATAACATAGTACACATAGTTCACATATCACGTAGATCAATAATCAATAACTAAGACTAAACAGTCTAATACACATCTACGTTTACTTGTTGTAACCAAATAGTTACAACTAAATCAAATGATGAGTTCCGAATCCACTCACCGATACCTCTGACGTCTCCACACTCAGGATTCTAATATCACTGAGTCTTACGTTGATCTGAAACAGAAAATCATACACAAGTCAGAAGTTCGTTCCATAAACATCATTATAACCTATTTATCAAATCAGGTAATCCCTGAAGTCTAGGCAAACAAAAGTTCAATCAGAAATAAACTCAGAAAAAGCCCGCAATACCGTTTAAAACTGAAAAATGCCATTTTCGGGTCCTAGATGACCCCGGATGGCCAAAAACTGCCTAGGATATTAAAATATAGCCTTGATTACTAGGTCGTTTCCAATTGACTATGCGAATTTCAACTAAATCTGAGTTAGTGATATTTTCACAAAACCGCGTCTCAAAAACACTTACGCATTTTCAAAATTTGCAAAACAAAAATCTCTTTTATAAACTTAGCGACACAACCATTGTGTCGCACCACAAACCCTTGCGACACTACCACTGTGTCGCACAACAGAATCCTGCGACACTATCACTGTGTCGCATAACAACATCCTGCGACACAAACATTATGTCGCAATACCCACTATGGCCGCCTTAAGCGACATAACAACTGTGTCGCAGAACATTCATGCGACACAACCTGCGACACAAGCCTTGTGTCGCAATGAAGAACAGACCAGTTCCCAGATTCAAAATTCACGAAATCAAACATGTAATACTCAAATTAACCTATTCCAATCGGTGTAATTCACTTATAAACAATAATAACACATAATAATTACAACCTTACCTCAAATACGCAGCTAATTAGCTCAAATTGAATCAAAACCCAACTTTCTCTTCTTTCTTTCTAATTCTCTCTCTAGAAACGATTTTAAGTGTTTGGAAATGTTTGGAAATGCTCTGGAAGTATTTGGGCGGCGATTATATATATATAATTTCAAATTACACTTAAGCTCCTTAATTAATTTCAGTTCAACCCGTTTTGCGACACAGTCCTGCGACACAACCCTTGTGTCGCAGAAAATCAAAAACTTACAATTTTGAATCTACTAATATTTTACAATAAAACACATATTATTAAATAGTTCTAAAACAATTAAATAATCAATTAAAATAATGGAAATTACCAGACTGCAGAATAGGATGTTACACAATTATTTACTTGATAGGCGGGGAAGCTCAAATACCCATTATAGTCTAGTGGTGGAAACCCACATATGCTATCAACATGCTAACACATATGCAATGGATCCATGCAACTAAACAACAATAGTTGAGTCATACTAGGCACTACAAACACAAGTTCACAACAACAAATAACTAAACGAGATCTTCAACTTGGTATACTTAGTACATAATATTGGATCACACCAAATGTACTCACGTGTCGAAAAGTTTACAACAACAATAACTAGAGTAGTTGTAAACTTTTCATACTTAATTGCACTTGGTGTTACCAAAACGATATCCATTTAACAAAATTTTAGATTTTTAAATATTCGAGTTTAATAGTATAATATTATTTTTCAATTAGTGTTTGAGTAAAATTTATAGATTCTTTAATTAATTTATATTTAAATATTATCTAACTTTAAATATTTATTTAATTTAATTTAAATTCTTATATGTTACCACGTAACATTTTTGTCTGTGTATCGAGCGATTATTTATACTTTTATAGTATATATATATATATATATTTTGAATGATGTTTGTTATGTCTAAAAATCTGATTAATGAATATAATAGAGTGATTGATAATGTATAAATTATGTTTAAATATATTTCAGGCACATTGAATTTTATTCTCTCTTTTTCTAATTTACATATCTTCAAAAAGAATTTATTTAATTTTCAAGTGTTGGAATTTTGGGAGGGGGTGGTTTTTAAGTAGACAAAAAAATGAAAGGGATGGAGGAAATACTTCATCCTTAGCGTAAAAAAGCACTTTAGAATCTCATATTTGGTCCCTACAAATTGATGGTGTGATATTGCAGTCCTTCACATTACATCAACAAGTAGATGATTCTTTCGCATGCGGATGAGGATGAGAACCAGATTCCTTTCATTAGATTCATTTTCTTTACTCATGAATAACTTAATACCTACGGTATTTTAGTTGATAAGCAATTTAAATAAATGTTCTTGTGCAATGATTTAAATCCTTGAAATGCCTGATTTGCAGACATAATTTCGATGGATTTATTATTATAAAATCTTGGTATTGAATATACTGAAGGCAGTGTATAAGTAGCACTCTTTTGCCCGTTGTATCATCTAGCTGGTCATATACCTTAAGCACTTATCGTACCATCTATCACTTTACTTTAAGGGTAGAAGCTGCAATTTGTAAAAAACTAATCAAAAACACCTATAAAGTACCTAACAACTTATCCATCATCCATTTTATCTTCTTCCATGGAACAAGATATATCTACACGACCCTTGTTCATATATAATATTCAATTTTCATTTTTAAAAATCACAATTAATCACTTGGAAAGAGTACTTAAATTGCTTCTATTTCCACCTAAATCTCGTATTCCGGAGGGGTGGTTTGGAGAAATACCAAAAATGAAAGGGATGGTTTGAGATACTCCTTACTCCATCTAGTGGTACATAAAGCACTTTAGAATCTCATACTTGGTCCCTATAAATTGATGGTGTGACATTGTAGTCCTTAAAATTGTTTCGACATCTAAAAGATTCTTTCACATGCGGATGAGAATTAGGTTCCTTTCATTCGATTCATTTTCTTTTTATGAACTTTATACCTACGGTAGTTTTGAATTGATACGCAATTTAATTAGAACTTCTTGTACAATGATTGAGATACTTGAAGGCTCGAAACACTTACTATGTAAGGATAGCTTTGACATTGTATCATCATAAAATCTTATTTCATATTGAAAGAAGGTTGTGTATCGTAGCATCTAACTAATCATCTTTCGTGTAGATACTTGTAGCATCATGTCTCAAGATACGTTCTCACTTGTTGTAGCATCTATATATCGCTTTACTTTAAGGGCAAGAGCCGCAAATTCTAAAGGAACAAAGCAGAACATTTATAGAGTGTGTAACAACTTATACATCATTCATTTGATATTCTTTCCATGACCAAATGTATATAGTATATAGTATATACACACGGTTCCTTTCAAACCATTTTACAGATTTTTTGTTTCTATTTTTTTTTTAAAAAATTCACAATCAATCACTTAAATAAAGTATTTTAAATTAAGGATTAGAGTATTCGTAACAATTAGTATTTAAAACTTGTACTAAATGCATTATTAGATTATCCCTTAATATCAATTACTAAAAGCTTATAAAAAAATAAGCATTTTATCTTCTTAGGACATGATAACACTTGAGTTCAAGTCCTCATATTTTTGTTACATTTTGTTTTTCATTTAAAGTTTATTAAACTAGTTCTTAATCCCTTAAATATATTTAAGTTAAAAAAAATAAAATTGAACCTCTAGAAGGTCACAAAAATACTTCCTAAACTTGCATAAAATATAAAAATTCTTTTAGTTTATTGTTATTACTTTGATTATAATAAATTTAATCAGTGTTTATATTTTTTAAATTAATTATATTATTGTAGTTTACAACTTATTTATAGAAAAGTAGATTAGATTAAACTAAAACAAAAAAAAAAAAATCATTATCACGTAAAAGAATATTTTTTCAAAAATATAGATAATTAAAATACGTCATATTGCACTATATGTTGAGTAAACTCATTAAGAGTTCCTTAAATGGCTTTTATACTAAAAGAAAAACATGAAAAAACAGAAGAAAGTTGAAAAATATGGGTAAGTTATCAAATTATTTGATTATAGCACGTCATGTTTTTCACAATGTCAATTTAGATGCTTTCAAACTTTATTAGAGTTTAATTAATTAATAGTAATATTCAAAACTTATATGCAATTAAAATTTTTTGGGGTACATTTTTAAATGTCAGTTTAGAGATATATTGTCTGTTTGGTAAAGTGGATGTATTTGTAAGTTGTAAGTTGTAGTTGTAGGATTTTAGAGCTCTTCAATTTTATAGAAACTATTTTCAAAGAGTTTTGAGGTTTTGAGCTTTTTATTGAATTTAAAACTACAATTTGTATATGAGAAACAAGACTTTTATTTTCTAAAGAGTTTGTTTTTTATCAAATTAAAATCTTAAATTTTTTAAAAGTTTCACGTCAAACAGACACATTATTCGTAGGTCATAACATTCATTGATCTACATAGACGACTTTTGGCTCAACCACTAATCCGTAATTTGTATAAGATAATCTGATTTCGCTGAGCAATAAGTTAAATGATTATAAAAATAAGTTACATAAAGTTATTCAGGTGATATCTATGTCAAAACTTTGGGATATCATCCAATCTGACATGTAAATGAAACATACAAATAAATAGTAAAAGTATAAATCATTTCGTAGTTAGTTTAGCAAAGAGACAACATCCGTGGTTTTTTTTTGACATAAAGTAGTCAAACAATATCTAAAAGTATTAGCTTAGAAAATAATGGGTAGATTAAAATTCGGGGGGTAATTTAGGTATTTTATTAACAAACAAATAACGATGAGATTATTTAATTTTGTGAATCAGCCAATTTATATTTATTTATATTTATAATATTATTATGCGACGAACCGATTGTAATACACCCTCTTATCAGAATCTTGAATTTTCCACTTTCTCTTTCTAGATTCCCATTTTCTTTTTCTCTTACAAATTTATCTGCATATGCATCTGCATATATATAATTACATGTACACATAAACATCGTCACTCCCTTCTCTTTGTATCCATTTTGATCATCATAATTATTAAAAGAAATTAGTCAAATCGGATAAATACAGAAAACGATGGGGAGTTTAAATCTATCACCTGAGCTAAGCTTGGATTTCAAACCCACTTTTATCCCTAAATCAATCACTCAATTTCTTGTAGAACTATCCAGAATTGGTACCGTTTCTGACAAGATTTTGAAAGTCGATGATTTTGTTTGCCGATTAGAAACGGAAATGCGCAAAATTGATGCTTTTAAACGTGAATTACCTCTTTGCATGCTTCTCATTAATGATGGTTGGTTTTTCTTTCTTAACGATAATGTTTGATTGTTTTTTTTCGATGGGTTGTTTTCAAGTTTTTGTTTTGTGATTCAAGTATTGATGATTTTTTATTATAATGTTTTTGAATGAAAGTAGTAAAATCTTGGACTACTAATTATGCTCACCAACTGTTTGATGAAGTTGCTAAGTGAAGGGTTGTTTAGATTTAATCAAGGATGATTTTTTTGAAGGAATAATTTTGTGTATTTTTTACCAGCAATTGTAGCTCTGAAGGAGGAATTAATGGTGTTAAAAAAATCATCAAATGTTGAGCCAGTACTTGAAGAATTTTTACCAGTTAAAAAGAGTTGTGATAAAGTTACAGAAAGTGAAATGATCAGGAAAGAAAATGGTGGTGGAGATAAGAAGAATTGGTTGAGTTCCACACAGCTCTGGAACACCAATGACAACAATTCTATCACTAACAAAAATCATATCGAAAATCCGGTATCAAATTCAGTAGAGAAAGTAACTAAAAAGGTAAAAAGGGTGCTTAATCTTGTACTATCTACTGTTTCAGAATTAAATTAACAAATTCCATTATGAATGAATATATATGTTTAATGTGTTGACAGAGAGGTGGGGAAGAACATGATGGAATGATGGATGATTCGTATAAATCGTTTACAAATCCTGGGAGAGCTTTTATCCCATTTAAGGGTTGTTGTGGGTTTACAATGGTGGGTACGACAAGAGAACAAGATAGGGATGAATTACCAGTTCCTGGGCTTTCTCTTATTACCTCTGGAATCAAGAATTCGGTTAGGGGAAATGTTTTACTTACCAAAACTAGTGATACTAGCAAATTGGTTTCATGTTCTGTACCAAATGCTCAATTGAATATACGAAACGGTACACCTCAGGGTCAGCCACCAGCACAGCAACAGACATCCAGAAAACAAAGAAGATGTTGGTCTACAGAGTTGCATAAACGATTTGTCAATGCCCTGCAGCAACTTGGTGGTTCTCAAGGTTAGCTGTTGAAACTTAAATCCTTCTTTTTGCAGTGATCATCTTAATTTTAGCTGAAATTTGAGGTTAACATGTGACGATCAAGCTAGTTTATGAAATGGAATCATGTGGGTATGATTTATAGATTGGTTATATAATGTGTGTCATGAATTGTATGTTTCAAGATTCAATTATGTTAAGGTTTGGTTTATGCAGATTATATGATTGTTGAAATAGCAAGTCAAAACTGATTATGATAATACTCTGATCATTATACTAAACAATGAATTGTTTGAATCTTTTGCAGCTGCAACGCCTAAGCAAATTAGAGAGCTTATGCAAGTTGAAGGGCTTACTAATGACGAAGTGAAAAGTCATCTGCAAGTGAGTTATAATGTTTTATTTATAAAAGCTCTCTACTTTTCACTATATCTTAATTTACAATCACCCATATTGAGGTTAATATCATGAATATTGAACATATATCATTTTTTCCCCTGTAAATTGTAGAAATACAGGCTTCATACACGAAGACTTCCATCTTCTAACGCATCATCTGCAAATCAATCTGGTGGCGTTTTGGGAGGAGGGTTGTGGATGTCTCCACAAGATAATGATTACGTTAAATCATCAAAGCATGGCATTTCTCAGTCGGGTTCTCCTGATGGCCCACTGTTAATTGGTACCATTGGTGGAACTTCCACTACTGGTGGCGACAGCATGGATGATGGAGAAGATACTAAATCTGAGAACTACTGCTGGAAAGGTCATATGCACACATCGGCCAACGATGATGAATAAATCCTGAGTTTTTTAAAAAAATAATAGGTAAATTGCAGCGGTTTAAGTTATATACAGTTGAGTTTATATATATAAAAAAATATCTTAAAAAATAACTTATACATAAAGAATGATGAAATTTTGCAGGATTAGTTTTCTTTTTTGAGTTCTATATTAAACTTTCACAGACTTGAGTTGTTGCCAATTTTCTTGGATTCTTTGTCCAAGTAGCTTCATGTTAGGCACATTTGTAGTTGAGATGAGAAACATGATCATTGAAGTATGCAGTATTTTAAGCATAATATTCCCCTGATAGCATCTTCGAGAAAGCTTTATTTTGCTCTTTGGATTTACTTTATTTAACAATTCCTTCCTAACTTCCTTTTGGATGATAACTCAAAGGTAATTTTATTTTTTGTAGTCTCAACCTTCAAGAGTAAATTTTGTTTTTACATGGCCTTATGTATTAGGATTAATGTATTATTATGTGTATGCATGAACATGTATGTATTTATAAAGATTCCTTGTGCCAAACACCAACAACAATACAACCCTATTTGTTGTTTTGTTATAAAAATGCTATAATTTGCAAACCATCCAATTTGTTGTACTTTCCAAGTTGCCTTTTATCTACCACTAAAACAATTATCAGTAAGTTGGAATCTCAATCAATCCACATCGATATATATATATATTAGTGTCTTGTTTAAAATAAAATAAGGAATTTTTTTATAGGTACATATTTAAAAAATAATTTTATATAATAACAAAGTAAATATATAAAGTAAATATGTTATTTGGACTGGAATCTTGCTCTTTAATATCTTCTTTTCTTTTCCTTTCTTTTTATTTTATTTTATTTTATTTTATTTTATTGTTTAAAGAATAAGACCCTACTTTTTCGGTTTTGGGGAGTTCTCATGAAAATTTTTACTTTCAAAACTTGGGTGTTTGCTAATGGACGATTATTTGAACATATCTTAGTAAGAGACATTTTCATCATTTGATTTTGATCGCTAATTAAATATTCTTTCTTAAAATGGAAGTCATATACTATATTCGTCTAATTATAAGTGTACATGTTATTGGATTGTATTAAATAAGTGTCCATTTTCATGTTACAATCAATCAAAGAAACTTTTATATATAAATATGTTATTTGATTGGTAAATAGTGTAGTTACTGAAGATTTTTTTTTTTTTTTGTATTTTCGTTATGTTTTCATAAAAAGAAGGGAGCAACGAACTCAATGATTAATAAATATCGAATTTGGTTCAAAATGGAAGGCTCCGTACAGAAATAAGGGAGAGGAAGAATGGTACCAATCAGAATATGTCATCTTTCACTCAATGTCACCTCACTAATTTTAATTTCACCCCTTCCACTTTGCTAATATTTTAGTTTCTTCACTCTTACTTTCTTCATCAACTCCCCCACCCCCACTACCACACACCACCTTCCGCTACCTGTCACCGGTTGATGTCAGCTGTCACCACCCATTGGATTTCAGAGGCAATAATTCTTTTATTTCCTGTTTTTTTTTTTGCTTTCATTTTTCCCCTTAACCTATAAACCACTGCATTATATTATAAATGACTGCATCATACTCTTAAATGAAACACAATGCGTTATTGGTCAATAAATTCATGCTTTCAAACTAACACGTTGCATTATATTTTTAAATTAATATACACTACATTGTGATTTTAAAAAACACACTGCATATTGCTTATAAATAAATATATTGTGTGTTACATTTAAATAAAAAATACTACATATTGCTTATAAATAAATATATTGTGTGTTACATTTAAATAAAAAATACTACATATTGCTTTTAAATAAAATATATTGTATTATTGATCAATAAACATAATAATTATATTATAAAACTCGGCGATGATTAGTGAGTACAGGCCAGCTGATTGGGGGGGGGGGGTGGGGGTTAAATGGTAGGAATAGAAGAAGGAATAAGAAGGAAAGAAAGGAAATAGAGGGGATGAAAAAGAAAGAGAAAATAGTGAAAGAGGTGAAAGTGAAAATTAATTATGTTTTTTATTCTTATTTTTGTCCTCACTCTTCGATATAACTACAAAAATGACACATTTCTTCAAACCATTGATCTTTCATTTTTCTATTATTAAAAAGTTTAAATTTTATTTCATCCTTCTCTTCCTAATATCCCTTATCTTTTCGTCATTTTAGTATTGTTGGGATATATTTGATTAAAATTAAAATAAACAAATATTATTTATGATTTACATAAAAAAGTATAATTTTATCTTTATCTAATACAAACTTCATGATATATTATCAAACATTTAACTTTTTAAAATTATATGTCAAACATTATAATTCGAAATATTGGATCAAATTCTTTTTAATTAATTTTTAATGATATGTCATGTTGACACACAATTTTAACTTGTTTATTATACATATTTTAGATTATCTTTTTTCCTACTCCTAAGAAATATTTATGCTCTTTTTAAAAAAAAGATTATGCGACAAACAACTTGAAACGATATCACGTATGATTAAAATTGGAATCATGAATTTAATTCGTGAGTCTTATCGTAAGAGTCATAACACGTACACATATAAGAATTAGACAATAATAAATATTAACATATTTTATAAATTTTAATTATTCAAAGTTAATAAATAAGTTCACATTATCTAAATTGAAGTTAGAAGTTGAAATTTGAAGTTAAATGTGGTAATCAAGTGGGTGACACTATTATAAAAACTTGACTACTAAGGTATCTATTAACTCTAATCGTTTCACTAATTACAACTTTTTATATACTCTACGGTGTCTTTAAGATAGCACTCAAACGGACAAAAACTACGTAAGATTTTTATTTTCAAGAGAATTAGAGAAGTATGATGGTTGATGGTGAGTTGTCGAATGACAAAATCACTACTGCGTAATTCAAAAAAAAAGAAAAGAAATTCTACTTACTTATTTTTTTATTTTTTTTCAATATTATACTAAACATTTGCCAAATTTTATGATTTGGAAGTGTAGCGAGTCGGCACGACTCAGAAATGTCGATAAATAACTTGTAAGAGTCAAAGCCAATTAAAAGTCGAGATCTGAGTTACCCCGTTTTTGAAAATTTTAACTCGACTGGTAACTCGTAAGAGTCTAACAACTAGTATCATACGAATATACATATATATCAAGTTTTTAAAGGATAAGTATAACTTCAACATCAATATATATATCAAGTTTTATTAAGGATAATTATAACTTTAACATGAGCTTATAATTAGTCGCACCCAGAGTTCTAAAATGTACAGTAGAATATAAAAAAACTACTATTATCTGTAAGGATAATATAACAACAGTCAATGAAACCTAATAATAATTAATCTATGAAAGTAGTCAAATTAAAATAAAGAAAAACCTTATCTCTATGTCCTAATCGCGGAATCTATGCCTTAAAATTTTAAATAAAGTATTGTTCAAATCAAAGATTTGCTGAGTGCAAGAATCTTTGAAGTGGTTCAATTTAACCCATAAGATAATATATATTTGCTATCAGCGACTTATTCCTCCTATCATGGGTTACTGAAAATAGATAAAATGATTAAATAAGAGTTTGACTATCTTAATGTTAAATTAAAAATCAAGTTAAATATGTAGATATTTTAATCAATTAATGTATATTTAATTCATTTTCTAAGTAAATAAAAAACTTTTAAGTTCATTAATTATTTTTTATCTTATATCTGAATCGGCCTAAAATCCGAACAAATAGGGAAACAAGAACTGAACCGAGGACAAGCAAAAAGCGGTTCGGTCCGATCTGATTTTATTTTCGATCCAGATGGTTTGGGTCAATATTCGAAAAAAAAACAATAGTAACATGAAAATCACTGAAAGAAACTTTTATCTAAATTGTTTTAATTAATTTGACAATGATAGTCAATAAAGAAGTGTAACTGATGGGTAGTAATTAAAGTAACTAAAACTGGTTTTATAAGGCAAATAATGATGAACTGATCACCAAATACTTGTAATGAATTAATGATTTCATTTACACCAAATAATGAGAAATTTGCTAAATTATTTTAAAATGAACATGCATCAATTTCTCAAATTTATACATACCAATTTATTGTTATTATAACATTAATAATTACACCTCATATTAAGTTTACTTATATCATAATTCAAGAAGTAGTTAAGATTTACATGAAAAAAAGGGATGATGGATGTTTTGCTGACAAATTCTTTTCATGTAATAACAGAATCTGTCTTTCGGCGCCAAATGTGCATCAATTGTCAAATGACAGTTACCCAATTTGAGAAATCCATGCCAAGTTCTACGTTCCAACACAATTTCACCTTTCACCAAAAGCATTACATTTTATTTTCTTCTATTCTAACAAGATGAAGAACGAGAGTGAATATTGATTAGATTAGCTTTTCACTTCTAAAAAACAAAAAGAAAATAAAATCAAAATAGAAAATAAAAAAAATTCAAATTAAATTAATAATGGCACAGGCACGCCCAGAAGATAAAATGCAAGAAAAACTCGAGATGACGACGAAAAGAGATGAAAAGAGGGAAACTTCAAGCCCGAAATCTTTTAAATTCAATGCACAGGCACCAGAATTTGTGCCAAGTTCGCGTACACAATCTCCAGTTTCGGGTTACTTTTACCCGTATTTTAATTGTTTGGGAAAGGGTGGGCATGATGGAAGTGGATCAGCTGATTGGATTTATGCTGGTCCTGGTGATCAAGATCAACAAATGCATCTTTTTATGAACCCGAATGTTTTGGTTACCAATTATTCGAAGAATGTGAATGTCCTTACTGAAGATCTTCAACAAAAAACCATCAAACAGGTCCCTTTTAATAGTATTGGTTTGAGTGAGTTTGATATATGTAACATTGTGATTGTATTGTGCTATAATATTCTTTTTGAAGTATGAAATATATCATATAGTTGTAACAGGTGGAATATCAGTTCAGTGGCCTGAGCCTGCTTGCAAATGAGACCTTGGTTAAACACATTAGCAAGGATCCAGAAGGCTATGGTTAGATCACATTAGCACTTTACAATTACATCAATGATGCTTTTTTTTTTTTTTTTGAGATAGATGATGCGATTTGGTTATAATTTCTTATGTTGTTACAGTTCCGATATCTGTCATTGCGTCTATGAAGAAAATAAAATCATGCGTCAACAATAACCATTTGCTCGCCCAAGCTCTCCGCTCCTCTTCAAAGTTGGTTCGTTTTTTGACCCGCCCATTTCCAAGAGTTGATTTTTATGGTTCCCCGGTCTAATTACACATATTACAATTGTGTTCAGATTGTAAGCGGTGATGGTAAAAAGGTTAGGCGTAGACAACCCTTCACAGAGAAAGATAAAGAAGAATTACAGGTTAGTTAGCTGATGCACTTTTTGAATAATTTCCTAGTTTTCAGTTTTCACTACTTCAGTTTGATTCGGTTTATTTGCTGTGAAGTCCCGTACAGTTGTTGGCGAGAATCTTCCTGAAGATCATTCTCATCAAAATCTCGAGAAAATCTTCAGTGTGGTTGGAAGGTAAAGTTTCAAAATTTTCAATATTTTTGGCAATTTTAATTTATTCGGGCAGTAGTTGATCTTAGATAAATGTTAGCCAGTGTTAAAGGCATTCATATATGCCACCCCCCCGAGCTCAATTCATCGCATTCGAAAGGGGATTATGTTTTCAGTAATAAGGTATAAAACCAACTGAACTGTTTTGTTATTTGGTTCAATATCATAATCATTTTGAATGTCGTGTTTATTGTTTTCTGATTTTGTATTGAAGCTACATGCCCTTGTAGAGTATGAATCTACCGAAATAGCAGAGAAAGCAGTATGTTTCCCTTCTTGAACTCTTAGAATTGAAGTTTTGCTTTCATTTCATCTGCTGCAGAACATCTTTGATGAGAGAGATTGTTTTCAGGTTGACAAATTAAACGATGAAAGAAACTGGAGAAAAGGATTGCGCGTTAGGTTGCTGATCCGACGTACAGTATGTGATCACCGATATATATTTTTAGAAAGTTATGATAAGTACATTCTTCTAAAGATTATAATGTAACTTGTGTAATTTAACTATCTAGCCAAAGTCTGTTATGAAGACCAAAAAATCGGACTTTGATGGGCTACTTGATGACGATGATGACTTTGATTTGTCAGAAGAGTCTTCTCAACCTAATAGTGTAACTTCAGCACCAGTTATTGACAATAATGTGAGTACTTAAGTTCCACATTTCATAACGAACAAATTAAGATTTTGTCATATTTAGTGCAATCTCAAACATAAATGTAACTTACACCTCAAGCCAAACTATTAGTACAGCACAACTTATGGCTTATAATATTCACAACCTATTCTTTCATATGGGACAGATTGTTATGAACAGCTTTTCGCTTTTCTATCAATAACTCAATGTGGGACAAATAGCCACATTGAAGTTATGAGAACTTAAACTAATTTTTGTTACTGATTTTGCAACACTTTTGGCAGGGTGAGGAGAGCTCAAAGAAAGGATGGGCACGAGGGCGTGGAAAATCAAAGTCACGCACCCCGACTCATGGCACTCGCGGACTACTTGTAACGTCTCCGCAAGCGGGTGAAGCATCCCCAACGAAACAGAGTCCTAAAGGGCCAAGAATGCCAGACGGAACGAGGGGTTTTACAATGGGAAGAGGGAAGCCAATTCTAACTGGCATACCGTAAGGTTTGATGCTCAAATTTTGTCAGTTTTAGATCCATAATACAACTAGATGCTAATTCCTCAAGCAACTATTTGCGCGTGTTCATTTTCAATTGTTTTTGTAATAATTTGACATGTTAAAGTTTTTTTCCTTTTGATGCCGATATTGATTCTTGAAAAGTGACTTCAGTGAATAAATTTTTGTTGAGAATTTGTCATATTGTTACTGAAACCCATCGGGTCAGACTAACAAAAATGTTTCTTTACTAAAGATCCTTCTACAAATACACACTCAGACACAGCAAAGGCACAAGTAAACGCCATCTGCTAAAGAAACTAGGATCCTGATAATACTGTATGATGCCCTAAACTACCCTACTAATGTAACAAAAATGTGATTTTACCAGTAGATGTGCTTCATCTGAGAAGACCTCCCAGTTTGCCCGCACGTTTTCTAATATAGAAGATCCGGCCTACAAAACTGGAGTTGTCTTTCATGGTTGGAGTGACCAGTTAATGGAATATGATATAGAGGATAAGACCTGTACCAACCAAATCAATCAAGTATCAATAACTATCAAAGGCAACGAAGAAAAGTTGCAGGAAAAAAACAGACTATAACATTAACATTGGTGATAAACTTTTCTCAGACTCAGACAAAAGCCAAAGATTTAAAATCATGGCGTATAGACTCGAGTTCTATAAATTCACAATAAGAACAAAGGGAAAGAAGAAAACTGACATGCAACTTTTCCTAAACTTATAAGACTTCTTCTTTCTTATTTACTATATGATAACAATACCTTCCTATAAAAAGCAAAAGAATAAAATAATAAAGAGAGGCTTTAATATTCCTCATTACAATAAACCTGGACAACACTTAGGTCTATATGGGAATCACAATAACTGTAACTAGTTGTCATCAACTATGGATGCAAATTTCTATTACGATGAAAATATGACATGAACAATTCCAGCATATCCTTTTATATGCATGGACACTGATTAGTTTCAACAACTGATATACTAGTTATCTAAGACTTTTACCTTAAAAAATATTATAAATTTAATCTTAGATACATATGAATAATCTATAAAGTGATTAGGTACACGTGTTCACTCTAAGACTGTTCATTGACATACAATGGGACGGGTAATGTGTATGGGACTACGAAAATTGATGATTAGGAGTCATGTTGTCTCAATAAGGGTCCACGACAAACTTGCCTTTATTAGCACATATAAATATTTACACAGAAACTATATCATATACTCAATAGCTAAAAGTAGAGCTAATGAGCATGGCATTGAGTTTCACAGAGTGATACAATAAAAGCTTTAAGCCTGTTTATTGACATACAATGGGATGCGTAATAGGTATGGGACTACGAAAATTAATGCTTAGGAGTCATGTTGTCTCAATAAGGGTCCACGACAAACTTGCTTTATTAGCACATGGACTATGTGCATGTCCATCTTTAAATATTTACACAGAAACTATATCATATACGTAATAGCTAAAAGTAGAGCTAATGAGCATGGCATTGAGTTTCACCAAGTGATACAATAAAAGCTAAGTTCAAACGGGTAATCTTCTAAAAAGTTCATTACATAAGTCTAACTAATGAGTGCTTTTATATATCTTAATGGATGTAAAGTTTTACCTCTTTGGAATATTTGACACAATGGCGTCATATACTTACACCCTAGGTTCAAGATCAGCGTGTACACCCTTCCTAGGCGTCCTGTACCATAAGTACAGAAACCATAGAGTCCTAAACAACCCTCCATTTGCAAAGTGTGGAATGCAAATGCGTCCCCAATACGGATAATATGGGCCTGGCAATTTGATCAACGTGAAAAAAAGCAAATTAACATACAAATGCCAGGGAACTTTTGCATCCTGAGACATAAAAAACAAAGCAAAGTTAGAACTACCTTGAGGAAATCAGAACTTTATTATGGTATTTAAGGACAATTAATTAGCCTTTAATTCACCTTTAGAAATGGAGATAATTTTAATGCTCTGTCTCTCAATACTCCAGCTACAACAACACCGATAAGTATCGGAAGAGGGATCAAAACTAGCTTCCTTTCATGAGCACAATACGACATCTCGCTAACAGAAGTAATTGCCATTACAGGTACATATAAGTATTGGGTGACTACCAATACAATGTCAATAATAAGTTGTGTAAAATTCTCCACGGTTCTGGTCCAGGGGAAGCTCTTGACTTCGTGGGGAGAACTATCCCACAGTTTTGTTGCCTTGTTCATTACAAGGTCGAAGTTTGACTTCCCATGTTCGTCTGGTTGCGATGCTTTCATATTCACTGTACACAATATCTTTGAACAGGTTTTTCCATATGATAAGCCATTTGGTTTGGAACTTAACAAATTAGATTGATGTGACCAACCCTGTGCCATAATAAGAGGTTGGTTAGGCCGGTTAGGCCAAACAAATGTGTGCAAGTAAAATGAATGCACATCCCAGAGAACATATATTTTATCAATCTCTTCTTAAAAAACATAATCCGTTTAAATTTTAGTTTTGAAAATCATAGGTTTTATGTCAAAATCAAAGCATATATTGTTTAATGAAAAAAAGGGAGTACTACTTTCTCCAAGCTCTTCTTTAGCATCTATTACTCATAAAAGAATGGTAATATCATAAACTATTTGTGTTGCCAAAGGGCATTCTATTGATTACGGTGATTAACTAAAGTTGAAGAATTTCACGCTTGAAGTACAAACTTTTGCAAGAACTACAATCAAATGATGAGCAAAGCCATAAATAAGGATCTAACTGACAATAGATGAATATAATCAAACTCTTGCTAATTTATAATCCAAAAGACACCATTTCAAATATCCAGAATTTTCAGTTTTAATGTGACTTGTAAGAATTGTGGATTACCATAAACATGGAAGAAATGGTTACTGAATATTCCAACCAGAATTTTCAGAATCAAACAAAATATGATATTTAGACAATAGATAGATAAATACTCACCGACCATGACAATAGTTATTAGAGTTTAAGAAAGGTGGCTCCACTTGGAACCAAATTGGAATAGACACAACATTCAAAAACTAGCTGACCAAATATCTTAGGGTATGTGATTGAGAATACAAGACCATAGAGGCATTTTGTGATCAGTCAGCGGAATTTTCTTAAAAGCCAATTCACACTGTTGGTGAGTTAGAAAAATCCAGGCATGTCAAAGTAATCTGTCTCTTCCATACAAATGTCAAAATTTCAATTTTCCTTCTCTTAGGTCAAGTTTTGGATTTTGACTTTATTGAGTATATGGTTCTTAAGAGCATATAATTGCAATTTCATTATGTTTTCTTTCAGAATGATTGGAAGATCTAACCCCTGTAAACCATGGTACGGTTCCACTTATTCATGGAATAATGCCTCTACAAGGCCACCTAAAAATGAGGAAAAAGATGAACACCATGAATGAGAACACCAGTCTCTTCCCCTTTAGGGAATCCATCAAAATCATGCTAGAATGTCAACACATTTCAGCAAACTACGACAATGTGCTCAAAAGTCTCCTTAGTCAATTAACAGCTTAGAATTCATGTCAGGTTGTATCTTTAGATCATATATATGGACTATGGTTTTGCATTGCATGTGTCACTGAGCATAAGCCAATAGTAGTTTCTTTATTACAGTAATATTTAAAGTTTAAATCTTGATGTAAATTCTCTGCACATCTTATCAGCTTCTTTCATAACAATAATTATTCTTAATTAATTAGACCGATAACTCCGTTCAAAACCTAACGAATTCGAGACTATGTAATACAGAAAGGTTTTGCATTTCAGGTCAAATTATTTGTTTATTTAATCTATTTTGTTACATAATTAATTCTTAAACCTTTCAGTAACTTGCATTATAACATTATAACATATGAACATTATACTTGAGTCAAACAACACCATATATTCAATTCTGAATTGATATTCTAGTTCCGGCATTAAGATCATACCTTAAAATGAAAAAACTAAAACCTAAAAATGTAATTAACAGATGCCGGAAAATAATTAGAATAACTCGCAAGTTCAGTAAAATAACAGTTAATTAATGCAATTCCCTTGGTTGGTCGTTCAAAAAAAAGAAGTAAAATAACAGTTACGGACGTACCTCGAACGCCGTTACAGACAGAGGGTTAAGCTTAAGAGCTATGCGAGATGAAGTTTGAAAGCATGTCGATTGATTCAGACAAAAAACGGACGCCATTTTTTCTAAGGGTTTTTCGCTCTGCTACTTCTGATTCAAGGATAAAATCATGAGAATGTTTAATCTTTAAACTAATTGCTATTTACTCCTCGAAGTTCCATAATCAACTGTTTAGGTCCTTATATTTTAGGATATTATGGATTGAGACTAAAAGCAACAAAATGTTACATTTTTTTTTCTCAATCCACCTTAAGTAAAAATAAAATAGAATACACTGTTTAATGAGAAACAAAATATATGAATAATGTTAATCAAAGAGACCCAGCATATAATATTGAAAATGCAAATGCAATAATTGGTACCAAAACTTGATTCCATATTTCTTTATTACTTGTACACACCTATAGTTTACTTTGTTGAATAATTATTAGGCAATATATTTTTTAAATATTATTGGTATAGTAGCATACATAGTACAGGCAAAAATGTTAAACAACTGTGAACTTTAATTTGTAAAAATGTTTTCTATATTATAGGTATTTAATATTTGATAATATTATTCACAACTGAAGCATGTTATCTACTATAGCTATATATAACAAAATTATTTTATCTTATTAAAGGCATCCTTAATTGGGAAAATTCTTTTAAAGAATAAGAAAAAAGGTCTTTCTTCAACGGAAAAAATATTTATAAATATCAAAATTAATAAAAAAAACCCATTAAATTAAGAAGTAGAGAAACACACATAAAATACAGACAAAAAGTAATTTTAAACATTAAGATTAAACTTTCTACCATTTAAGATTAAATACCATCATATATATAATTTATTGATCAAATGGTATAACAGAGGCCAAGCCAATCATGAATCAGACATGGCCTGATATCTTATTTTATTAGGTCCACGTTTATTGCACATTGACATTATTATATTTTAGACAATGCGTAAAAGCATCTATTTTCAACATCACAAATTTAAAATATAAGTGTATTATCGTATAATTTTGATTTGACAATGATCTCTTCATCAATATTCTTAACATATCAAACTTGATTGAAAACAACAGTTTAGCAAATTAGTCTCAATAATATCATGCAACAATTTATTAATAGAAACAGCCCTGTTGTAATATTGGTACAATATTTTAACAAGTGGAATATAAGGGAATAAAGCAATATTCGTTGTTTATTTATTTCCAAGAAATGTATCCTATGTATATCCATAAAATTGTACACAGGGCTCATTAAATATTGATTAATGACACATGTATATGCATATGTTTAATTGTTTATGATGTCCATTCATGAGTTTCAAAAGCCATATATTAATTTTAGGTTGACCAATGCTACACACTATATATATATATGAAGCATACTTGTGTTATGTATACATTCAATTCAAAAAAAAAAAGAAAAAAAAAGAAAAAAAGAAAAAGAAACAAAAAAGAAGACAGACAGATATTTTTATACAGAGATACTGGGAGTTCAAGTGAAGGATGATGATCGTAAAAATGTAGAAAAAAGGTGGTGATGATGATGATGATTCAGAAGCTGGAAATGTGTATGCAAATATTAAAGTTAGCATATGAGTTCTTGATGGTATTCATTGAGGCAGTTGATTTAGTTCTTCATCAAACCATTGAATCACAACAAATCTACTCTTCTACCCCCTCAAACCTCTATATTGGTCTTCTTCCTTGATTAGCTACTATCTACATATACCTTTTGAGTCTTGTATATATTAATTTCTTTCAAATTTTATTTTGTTTTTGGAAGTGAATGATCATTAGTTTCTTTACATATACAGAGGCAATTTCTTGTTTCATTCATGTGATTTTAGACGGATTTCGACATATATAATGTTCAACGAGCATTTAATTTTCTCTTCAAAATCAGATCTTTTCTTTCATGACTTGATTTTCTTGGTGTCACATTTACATTCTCAATCATCTTTCTGTAAACTTGAGTTCAAAACTTGATAATGTGCTTATGATACCAAAAGTGTAAATCGGTCATTTATATTTATATGTATTAAAAAAAAGAAAAGAGAAAAAAAAACATTCTTTTTATTCATGAGGGCCAAGATCCTGGCTAATGGATCATTGATACCATTACAACTAAAAGTGCCAAATTTCAAGGTCCATAGCTTTTCCTTACAAGATAATATATAAGACAATCCTTTCTTACTTATGTAAGAACATTTTCGATACGAGAAACAACATCATCAATTTTCCGGTCATCGGGTTTCTTAAAATGATAAATCTGTATGTTCTCAACATCAAGTTTCTTGAAATTACTACGTCTTCGAGTGACAAAGAACTTCCCCCAATTGTAACCCTCGTATTTCGCAGGGTTTTGCTCATCTATTAACTCTGCTGGCGGTTCAACCTAGTGTAGTTGGCAGGATTCACGAAAAATGGGACCGAAAACCTTTCTCTTTTGGAGTTCACCCTCACCCTGTGTTCTACACTCTCATAGGTATCAGTGCTTCAAACCTACAAGACATTAGTAATTAACGAATATATTTGTTCAAACCATCTATTGTAATTAATAATACAGAGTATAGACCAATAAAAACAACGTACGAATGAATTAGTTGTTTAGTACCTGAATAATGTCCCCAACATTGATAATGAAAGCATTTGGTGTAGGCTTGACAAAGATCCACTCTCCATCTGTTTTTTGTTTAACTTGAAAGAACCCCCAGTTTTTGCACTCATCACCGACCTCGGCAACAAGTTGTATCACGGTTCGATCATTAGTGTCGGTTGGCTTCAAGTTAATGAAAGGTGCGAGATCAATTTGTGGAATTCCATGGGCCTCGATTACTGATGGTTTTGGTCTGTGCTCGAGTTCTTGGATGAAAGTTGGATCAACTTCTCCCACGGTTAATGATTGAGGGGCTAATTAAGATTGGAAAATTTTGAAAATAAAAGGTGGTGGTGAATCAAAGATGCGTATATGCATATTGCTGTGTTCAGATTCATGTGTACATTGTCGTTAATAATGATTGGGTTCGTTTTATGAATCTGGATGCTTTTTTGCTCATAATTCATGGAATGATTGAGTTGTTGGTTGTTTTTGATGCACTGTTTTGACCATTAACATTCATTGTCACTTTTACGTATAAAACTTAGGGAAATGGTATCCATGACATTTAAAACTAAACTAATAACAAATGTTAAATCTTTATCTTTAGAGAATATAGAAATTAAGACAAACTATTAATTACTTCCGAATTTTTTCTCAAATTATAATCATAAGTGCTGTCATTAAAAAATTAATACACGCACTAAATGATTATACTTTACAATTTATTAACAATTTCTCAAGGTTATACGTAGTAACTTTTTAATGACAACCTTAGGAGCGTCGTTATCATTTCCTTGTTCGTAAAATACTAAAATATATTACATGTCAGTTGTGTTTTTGGTACTGGGCTAAATTCAGTTAAAATAGGAGACAAAAATTACATTAAATGTATTCAGTTAAGTATTATATCATTCACTTTAACACATCAGTTTTGTATAAGAAAAATGCTTGATGAGCTAGTGAAACTATATAGACTCAAATAAATGTGTTTTAATACTTTTTTTTGGAACAATAAAATTTTATTAACATTCTAGTAAGACACTAGAAAGAAGAAACAAAGTTACAAAAGGGACATTCAAGAACAATTTGGATTACAATTCTAATCTATCCAACTAATAGATAACTTTTTCCCCCTAATCGAGATCCAAGTGTATGATAGGAGTTTGATATCGTCACTTAGAACATCATATCTTGGCTTCTTGTGCGAGAAGATGAGCTCGTTTCTATACCGCCATAACACCAAAATTGTTGATTGCACAACAACGTCAAATTTGGCGCGGTTTCTTTCCGAAATTTAGAAATGATCCGAGCACGTGATGACTTCATGTATGTTTGAAAAGTTGATTTCTTCCAAAGACCACCATTTGAAAATCATCTTCCACACACCTTTTGCCACCTTACATTCTTCAAAGAGGTAAAATTCCGTTCCTATAACATCATCACAAATTTGACGCTTGTTTAATACACCATCTTCCACACACCATGTGTTTTAATACTAATCTAATAACTTGTTTAATTGAGAAGCAAACCAAATACCTTTTTTGAACATAACAAACAAGTTCTCTTGCAAGCAAACACTCTTTTATTCAAGGGAGTCAAAAAACTGGTTCAGCTATCATCAGTACATGATGGTAACAAATTTCTTGCTCCATAACATCTTCTTTTACATGAAAATATGATATCCATCTATTTCCTACTTATGTATTTATATAACAAGATTTTCGACTTGGGAAACAACATCATCATTTTTTTCCTCATTAGATATTTTAAAATGATAAATTTGTATGTTTTCGACATGAAGTTTTTGAAAATTACTGCGTTTTCGAGTGGCAAAGAACTTTCCCCAATTGTAGCCTTTGTATTTGGCAGAGTTTTGTTCATCTATCAACTCTGCTAGCGGCTCAACCACAGTGTCGTACGAAGGGCTCAAGAAAAATGGGATCGAAAACCTTTCTTTTTCAGAATTCACCATCACCCTATGCTCAACGCTCTCGTACCTATCATTGCTCCATACCTATACAACAATAGTAACAATTCTTTAACATAAACTGGGCGTATTTGAGATGTAAAAGTTTACAATTTTCAATCTTAATGTTACCTGAATGATGTCACCAACATTGATAATGAAGGTATTTGGTATAGGCTTAACGAAGATCCACTCTCCATCAGTTTTTCGCTTAACTTCTAGACCTCCCACATCGTCTTGAGCTAGAATAGTCAAAGCAATAGCATCCTTGTGTCGGCCAACACCAAGGGCTAGGTCTGGAACAGGGCAAGGTGGGTAATGGTTAAGCCGAATGAAACTGGTTTGGTCCTTAGAGAAAAAAGACTCAAACCGGTTTGCAGGAAGGTTCAAACTCAAGGAGATAAGTTCCAACAACTTGTATGATAGTTGTTGCACATCTTTAACATATGCTTCACATGTCTCCCTATATTTTCATCAAATAGTATATAGAAATAAGCCTTTTAAGATAAGTTTAATTGACAAGAAGCTAAATATACATGAAAAGGGGCAAGCAAACTGATTCACTACTTTTGTAACGTAAAACTACCTTAATTCTGGAGGATCTTGAGGCCATCGATTAATATACTCAGTGATCCGATCATCATCAGCTTCATGAGAAGCAAACATCTTTGTCGGATTCTGCACCGTGATATCAAACACTTCTTTCCAGTCCCTAACATTTTTCGTATGTTCAGTATCATAATAACCTTGCGGATTCGCTTCATCTCTCCTCACTTTCCTCTTCTCTTCTACAGGCTGATCGTAAAATCTCTTGGCAGCCAACATTATTTTTTCACGGCTCTCTAGTGGGACCCCGTGGTTGAACACTTGAAAGAATCCCCAGTTTTTGCATGCTTCTCGTACCTCCGCAACTAAATCTTGTATCGACTTTGAATTATAGTCCGCCGGAGATGAGTTTATTAAAGGATAGAGATCGATTTGTGGAATGCCTTGGGCTTCGATTATTGCTGAGTTTAGGTCTGTGTTCAAGTTCTTGGATGAAAGTTGGATCAACTTCACCCATGGTTTCGATGATTGGAGGATTGAGATCAAGAAGTGATGAAATGAAATGTGGTGTTGATGATGTACAAATGAATTTACTTGTGAATGAATTTGGATGGGGTTGTGTATATAATGCAGTGAGTTTTTGGTTGTTTCTGAATTATGATGCTATCATTTTCACACTTGCAACTTTTAAATTGAGATGATAATGTATGCCGAACTTATTATATAGAAACTGATTTATACGTCATCTTTCTGCTAAAAGATGTAAAGCAACCACTAAGTTTTCCTTATTGGGAGATGTTTGGTTAGGGGAGGTCTCAAGTTTGAGTTCATTCGAAACTTTTACCCCTTCAGGTGATAAAAAAGGAGGAACAGGAGGGTCTCAGGGTTAACATATTGCCCCAATTGGATGTCACTGCTAAACCTGAACCACTAACATTTAACAAGCCGTTGTAAAAATAATAATAATAAAAAAGTAACCAAAAGTATTTATATATTTTAATATCAAAGAAACAAAATACATACTTGAATGACTTATACGAAGTAACTTAGTTGAGATATATGGGTAATCTCTATATACCGGGATTTTTCCCGAGATTGTTTTCATCTTTATAAGATCGAGATCGTAAGGATCCTTCCATGATAAAAAGTTTATATCGAAAATAATTCTCATTAACATGTATTGTAAAAGTTAAAACGATCATCCAATCTTACTTATGATCTTACGGTCAACTCTACAATCTTGTTAATGATCATGCGATTTACTTACGATCCTGTAACGATCCAACAAGTTTTTGTATAGTAAGATTGCAGGATCGTCCGATCCTACGCTAAAGATCGCAATTTTGATTACCTTGCTATATACATATACCCTATTCTATTTTGCTGGCCAAACACGAATGATTCTGACCTAAATGTTGAAAAATGAAAAGGACCGCGATTGTGATTTGTTGGATAAATAATTGAAGCATAATTATGTTAAGAGTATTGTAAGACTCTTGTCAAAGAAACGTTAAAAGGTTATCGACCAATATAAAACGCATTAGTATTTCATAATGATTGTCATTAGCTAATACGTATATTTGAACCTTTTTTTTACACATATTTATTGAAAAGTTAATCCGTATAAGAAAATCCTTATTTTTATTTTGTATTATCTAATAATAGTAGTATCTTTAAGTTATGAAAATTGAATTAACAAATATTTGGTTGTGTGAGGATGATGTAAAACCATCAAGAAATGTGACAGTAGTAGAAGTGTGACATCTAGGGAAATGGCCATAAACCTTCACAAAAAACATTCTAATTAGACCGTATACATTTTAATAAAAAAAAAAAGACTTACCCTCACCGGTAACCAAAATAAAAAACCTGTTTGATTTACCCGTTTGAGTATGAAATGAAATATGCTTGTTTTATGACTATCCGGCCGATACATATTGTCTTCTTAGGTGTTTCCAGTGACATTCTACACAAGTTAAAATCAGAACCTAACAAAATCAAAAGGCTTAGAAACAAAAAAAAACCCAAACATTTGGAGGGCCCGGCTTCCCAAAAAAAGATAGTAGGCTTTGGAAATTAGTTCATTGAGTACATCAAAAACTAGAATTTCTCCTAATGTGGCTCAAATAATCAAATAACAAAAGAAGCAACGTACTTGAAGCCCAGGTTGCTAACCTCATCTGAGGCTCAAAAAATATAATCCATCAACAAGAATTGTATACGACTCGTAACAAATCGTTCAACCAGAAATAGTATACAACTTACAAGTCAAATGAGAAGTACGATTTAACAGGAATCGTCTTTTCAAGGTAACTAATAGGAGTGAAGATTCAAGTATAGATCATAATAAAGTAAATTTGCAATCCCAAACTAAAAGCGATATATACATGGGAACTGTAATAACCTAAAATTTGGCTTTACCTAAGCAGCAGGAATCGAAGTTGAAAGAACGACATATGCTAAAAAATGAAGGCCATCCTGGATTTTAACCACAGCTGTGGTCCGATTAACACGTAGATCTTCAGAAAACGACTTCACTTTATCTTGAACTGATTTCTCTAGTACAACTTCAGGGGAATCAGCTGTAGCAGTTTTCATAGCTGCTGCATAAGCTGCTGCATAAGCTTCTGCTACATCTGATATGCCTGTTTAGTCAATCGAGATTAGTAACATCATCAATATCTTGCATATTAGAGAAAATCATACATTCAAAGTATAATAAACTAATAACCAAAGTTTATAATAGCATAATCTTAAACTACACACCTGTGACAAAACTGATTGCAACTGCCTCAAGATATCCAGTCATTGATTGTGTTTTCATTCTGATAGTTTTAGCTTTTTCAATAGAATCCTCGGGCCAATCAATTCTAACAATATCTTCATCATCAGCAGTATCTTGGGCTTTGTTTGCATAGTGAATAACCGATTTCCCAAGAATCAGAAGTTGAGAAACCGCAATGCAGCATATTTCTGAAAGTCTCTGCATAAACACGATACGTCATAAGATACAATTATTTTCATGACTTTATTATGTTATAAAATATTTATATTTATAAAGAGACATATATTCATACATGAACACCCTCAGAGTGAAGAGAATCAAGTCTGCCACCAGTTCTTTGAACAATATCACTTGGGGACAGTCCAGCTAAGGCATTTGCAAACCTGCAAAATATTACTTCAGCCGTTAATAGAAGATTACTTGTAACTACAAATAATAAATAGAGTAAAAATCATATGAGAATATTACCCGGCAGCCATTTCTGCAGCCTTGCTGACGCTTGAACTGTGGAAACTCTTGATCTCATCATGAGTGCTATCAGATACATTCTCGACATCCTTTCCCTTTTCTGATTTCCTTACAGTGTCTAAACTCAGCATTTGTTGGACCTCTTTAAGTTTTACATCATATGCAGATTTTTCTTCTGTTGACAGCTTCGCTTTTCGCCGGTTAAATAACAGAGCATAATGGTTTGATAATGCTTCAAGTTCCTGCAAATCAATATCATAAAACGTGATTCATTTCAAAATACTTTAACACCGGGAAAATTTGATAAGAAAAATACCTCTAGCTGTTCTGGACCTCCATAGATGTAAAAACATCTCTCAAAAGTGACTTCCTCCAACAACTGATCTTCATGTCCACCTTCTCCGGTATTCTTGTCGACTTCCATGCCCGATTCTGTGATTAAAAGATCCACGGTTTCTTTTCCAACATACTCAAGTACTTGGATGCCCTTAGTAGTAAAAGCTCTCCCAGTCTGTAACGATCCATAATATATAAATAAGAATTTGAAAAGGGAAATTTTAGTGAATAAATCGAAAATAGAAAGGATAGATGCTAACCTCTAGAAGAGATGGTGCAACAGAACCTGGTGCAGGCACGCCACCTTGCTGTATAGATTCCTCTAACCTGATGAAAAAGTAAAATGTAAAAAACAGGTTAGAAGTGACCTACAAACACTTCTTTGTCAATTTTATGGAAACAACACATATAATGTGTATAAAAATCACAAAAAATAAAAATAAAATTATATTACAAAAATACCTAAATCGTTTTAGAAACTAAATTTACACGTTGTACTTGTATGCATTAAAACTATACTTTGGTAGGATTGCCTTTCTAAAAGAAAAGTATACTTTGGGCGACTTCCAACCCTTTTGACCTGTTTCCCTTTCAGATACTTTTTATGTTTGACCAGTTTGAAATCAAACACGTCCCAAATCAACCCACATAAGTAAATGGGTTGAAATTGCCACATCTAGAACACGTAAAAGCATTTTACTCTATTCTAAAACTATTATCATTGAGATATATATAACTTTCTAACTGCAAAGTGAGCTAAGAAAATTCAATAGATGCCGCTAAGTTGACTTACTTTTGAACAAAACTAGAACCCTCTTTCCAAGCATTCCCTAACGCTTGCCAAGCACCAGTAGCAAAGTTCTCCACGGAAGTGTCAATGGCCTTTATTCCCTTTAACAATAAACAAAAAAATAACAAATGTTTATAGGAAATCCAATAACAGAAAATAACCACCATTCTTGTTTTATGCATTTAATATATCGATAGTGCATTTTTACTACTTGCCTGGCCAAGGAAGGTGTCCTCACTAGCTTTCTCGAGTCTTTCAAGAGCAGCCTTACGCTTCTTATCATCTTCATCTTCACTTTCTTGATCTTTATCAGAAGCTTCTGGGTGATCCTCCTTAGAAGATTCTGAATCTTCAAGCTCCTTTTGCAATTCAGAGATACTATTTGCAGCCGTCTTTGCAACCTCGGCAGCCTGTAAACACAAAAACAATAATCGTTAAAACTTAAATACATTACACACATCTTTCAGTTACATTATGTATTTTAATGAGCTATGTTCCAGATGCGGAAACCACATCAAGCAAGTTGTATATTGTGACGTAACCAATTACTGTTGATATCTAACGCACAATTTCATTAGTAAAAAGAAAAGAATACCTAATTTGGTTACATTTAAACTTTGAAAATGGTACCCCTGCTACTTTGAATTCAAACGAGAAATTAACCCAAAGCGACGCTGGCGAATAGTTTCCGGCAGGTTATCATTTTTCTGCTGGTGTAACTTGTAAGAGGATAAAAAAGAAGGTGACGTGGCACATTGCCATTGGAGCATAGATACAGATATAATTATTAACCTCCAAGTTATATAAATTATTATTATTATATTATATATTATATGAAACCCTAGATCGAGCAAGTGAGAGTTAAAGTAAAGCCCTAAGTTTTATTAACCTCTAATTAATGTTAACAGATAAAAATTAATAAATTATAAGAGATTGTAATACAAAATAAGCATTACATTGCGAGAGATCTCTTCAGCGGCTTTTTGAAGATCTGAAAGAACTGAAAACGCAGAGAAACCACCCCACCCCCATCCGCCGTTGTTGTTTTTGTTGTCTTGTTTTGGCGGCTGCTCCACCGGCGGCGCTGGTTTTTCTTCGACTGGCTTTATATCGTCTGTTGATGATGATTTTATGTCGGTGTTGTTGGTTTCCATTTGTTATGTAATTTGGGAATCTGAAAAAAGTAATGGGTTTGTTTGGTGAATCGCGTGTTTGTTGGTTTTCAAATTGAATAAAACCAAAGGCACTTTTGGATCTTAAAGAACAAGACTTCAACTTCACTATACCCGTCTTACTTCAACCACTTTACGTTGTCTTTTTGTGGGCTATTTGTTTAACTCTATTTCATCACGATGCAAGGGCAGTTTGGGTGATTTCTTAGTGGTTATTTGGAAAAGAAGATAAAATTTAAGTTTAGTAAATTACAATCAGTTTACTAATGTTCTATTTTTATCAAGACTAACTTTTTTTGGTTAAGTATAGCCATTACGGCTTTTAACAACCGAATATTCATGAGCAGTTAATAAATAACAGTTAAAGAATTAAATTAATCAGTTAATGTTCATTATTTAACCGTAAGTGGTGAATGATTTTTTTGACGGTTGGTAGCTTTTAATCTCATTTTGTGTATTGCTTTGTGTATGTATTTATTTGCTTGTATTTAAAATTATACCGGCCATGTGTTATCTTTCCATCGTATGATCGAAGGTTCTTAAATACCATTTGGAAAAGAACTTCTAACTTTTTCTATCACTCGGAGTGTAATTTCTAAAAATGGTAAACTGGGTTATAATTCTTATGTAAGTAAATGAATTTTGCTTAACAAACAAAACCGGTTCACCATGAAATAAGTGATTTTTCACAGTGGTTATATTATATTGGGTCGACTAACTAACACCTTTTGTGTACAAGGAGCTGTTGTCTAGAACAAATTCATGGTAATTGGTGAGTGCTAATATGCTTTTACATTTGATGTGGGCATTAAACCTGATGGATGAAAAAATGATTGTAACATGTTGAAAATTGATTGGCTCTCATATTATTATATTTTTGTTACTATATGATGATTGGTTTTATCTTTGTCCATTTCAAATTTTGTAAAAAATTGACCTTGCAATTGGTAGATTTTATTTTTAGCTATCTGAGCTAAAGTGATCTTCTTAAATACTATGGAAAGAGTAACTTTTTAGAGTTTTTGACTTCACGATTAGAGAAAATAAACATCCGGCTTTGCCTATGTGATTCACTCTAAAGGTGACATAATGAGTAAGTAGTAAATGTAAGTTCAGTAATTCAAATTACTTAAAATTTAAGATTTTAAGTAGAGTAACTAAACTATTTATTGTGTGTAGTATTAGATATAATTATATTAGTTATACTCAATAACAACCTCTCTTTAGAACATAAACTGCATTCCAATAAATTACAGAGTTGAGTAGATGACATACACTTTGACCCATTACCAGTTTATAACAGCTTACAAACTACAAGGAAGTTTGAAACAACTACAGTACTACACCCTTGATTCACACATCTCTTGAAATAACAAACAAATTTCATAAATAAATCAACTCAGGATGGTGTAAAGATTGGATTACACGTCAGGTTAGTTTTAACCCATTTCATTATGAGCCGACGTTTTACGCTTTATCCACTTAACTCGTTGAAGATAAAATATGATCCAACTCGACCCATTTTAAGACATATTAAATACATTTTGATATATCCTATTTATATCTTAAAAATGAACATAGTAAAGCTTATATGCAAGCTGTCTATAGGATGATTCCAAAGATTCAGGTGAAAACACCTATGACCATTACTTAAATTCATCATCAAGCAATAAATTATAAGGAATCAGATTAACCAATACATTTCAAGGAATCACATCAAACCTTCAGACACGAACAATGATCTATCTTGATCACACATGGCCATTATTATTACTCCTCATAATGTTCATTCTCTGTGGTTTATACAAAGTCATAACCTTTATCTCAACCAAAGTTGCTAAATCCACCAACACGCGAATCACATACCAAACCCCGATTTCACTAGAGGTCAAGATCACACTACCCACCAAAGTCATCTTTGGTGACGCTGAAACAGTTAGAAGATGTGATCCATCTGAGCTCATTCAGCTGCCAAAGAACAGGCTTGGTGTGGGCTCGATAGGGACGCTTTATAAGGTGGTCCTTGATGATGGTTCGATGGTTACAATTAGGAAAATCAGTAAGAGGATTAGTGGTGCAGGTGATTTTGAGCATTGGGTCAGGTTTTTTTGTGGCATTCGTGATGACCGCTGGCTTTTACCAATGCTATTCGGCTTTTGGTTTGGCGGCGAAGCTTTTGTTATTCATGAGTACTTCTGTTTGGGTAGCTTGGAGGAGCTCCTACACGGTAAGTCATTTAAGTTTTCGAAAAACTTCTAATGTACATGTTTCAACAATGATCCTTATATACATTAAGAGGGTGTTTGGGATTGGATTTTCAAAACTGCTTTTGCGTTTTCAAAACATGTCCCGACCTGCTTTTTCAAAACTACCTTTTTTCTCTAGAAAAACGCAGATAATCACTTTTTGTGATTATTTGCGTTTTGCTAACACAATAATCAGATAACTTCTCCAAAACACAATCCCAAACACCCCCTTAGTGGGTGTTTAGCATATTTCATATTGCAAAACTACTACTCTATATTTGTTCAGACTAACACACATATATGGCTTAATCTTTAACTAAGTCCTAGTTCTTGGTCGATTTAAACAATGCAGGGAGCGAAGGTGTTCAGTTTACGCCATTAAGTTGGAAAATTAGACAACATATAGTACTAGGAGCAGCAAAAGCAGTAGCATCGATTCATAGTCGAGTAACTGAAACAGGCCAACCGCTCGTGTGTGGGGTAATCAAGTCTTCAAATTTCCTAATACAAACCGATTTTTCCCCTCGTCTTTCTAGCTATGAAACACCATACCTGATCTCCCCTGCTACAATCATCAGAAGAAACTGTGGCAGAATGGCCCCTGAATTAACACATACAAGAAGTATATCAAAATCTTTTACACAAGCATCAGATGTATACAGTTTTGGGATTTTTATTTTGGAACTTATTACTGGGAAGAAACCTTCAGTGACTAATTTAGGTCAGTATGTTGCTGAGAAAAGAAAACGTGAAGGTCTAAAAGGAGTTCCTGATAAGAGAATGTTGGATGTCACAGAAAACGTTCAAGTTATGATCACAATCGCAGATATGTGTCTTCTTTCTGATCCAAGACATCGCCCTCCTATGGGAGGTGTAGTTGAGATGATTCAGTCAGCTCTTGATTAAACTTTTTTGTTAGCAAATCTGATGTATAAAACTTAACAATATTACAAGTAATGATTGAAGAACAGCAAGAGATGTACGAAATGTAAATTTTTCTTATAATTAGTAACATAATACAAGTTAGTCTAAAAAGGGTTGTTTTAAATTTTAACAAAACAAAAAATGGTCACTAACATAAACTAGAAGTGTTCTAATGGCTTAACATCTACAACCTGGGGACCACCTGTGCCAGCGATACTAGGATGTCGCAGTTGACTGGCTACTTCGGTGGTAAGGGTGAGTGATTATTTGGCTGAGGTGGCGTTTTTCGCTTTATATGTTTAACTAAATCAGGATGTCGCGGTTGACAGCCTATTGTTTTGCAATCAACTGGATGGTCTATCACTGAGGAACAACTTTTTGCGGGTCTTTGACACACTTTATTAGGGATGCAATTGTCTTTGTGCAGCAAAACAAGCTTCTTATTGTTGATAAACTTTTCGCATTCGGCACCAATCTCATTGAAGTAGTTTCTATTGATTGTAATATTCAACAATGCTGGCAAACTACAAATGCTATTGTGCACCTTTCCAGCAAACTCATTTCTTGAAAAGTCTAACCTCTCAATCGTTTTCAACTTCTCGAAACTTTTAGGAATGGGACCAACAAAGTAGTTCTTACTTACGTCTAAAAAAATCAAGAATTTTGGCATCCCTAACTCCTCGGGTAGGCAACCCGTGAGACGATTGTTAGAAAAAGAAACTTGTTCCAAGAGTTGCATATGTCCAAAACTCTGAGGTATGCACCCGCTAAACTTGTTATTTGATAACACCATCACAGAAGCTTGTGAATTACCGATGTTTTTGGGAAGGTGGGAATAGAAGCCATTGTTGTTTAAAATGAGGGTGTCAATATCCATATCAAAAATTGCTGATGGCAATGGACCTTCGAATTCGTTAAATCTGATATCAAGAAACCTTAAAGAAGGCATACTTAATATTGGGCTAGGAAATGGGCCAGCAAAATGATTACTACTGATATCGAGTTCAAACAATAGTTTAAGGTTGGATAAAGTTTCTGGTAGAACTCCAGAAAATCTATTAGCATGGAGATGTAAAATGCCAAGATCGGTTAACAAACCAAGCTGAGGAACAAGATATCCAGCAATATCTCCAAAATTTAGATCAATGACAGAAACGGTCACAATACTTTCGTCATCAAGAGCGAGTGCACAAAGCACCCCTTGGTAAGAACAAACATCTGGCCCAACCCAGCTTCCCGTCATATTTAGTGGATCTGAAATGATGACCTTTTTCCATTCTTGGAAGGCATGATAAGCCTTCTTAAGCCTAGGACTTTCAAACATCCAACTGGGATCAACGTCGATATTATCAGGAAACGGGTTTTGGTTCAGTTTTGGGTCCATGCCCGTTAGTCTCAAAGTGGTTAACCGCCGACGACTAATGGGGACCGGAAGCTTGTTATAGGCAATGGAAAATGAGGAAATATTGAAGATGAAAAGTAGGCCAATGTAAAAGAAGAAGCCTAAAGTTTGCATTTTGAAAGGGTTTAGGAAAACCACATTTGGCTTGGCCAATGGTTTCCTATAGGAGTTCCATAAAAAGGGTGTTATGATTGAGAGGATGGTATTAGATGTTGTTCAACGGTGAATGTATCTTTACCACCAAATATCTCTCCACACCACAAAATCCTAAGGTCCATTTGCTAAAATCTAGTTAATTTGTCACAATAATATCATTATTTACATCCCTAAATACATGCTCAACTTACTAGTCTAATTGCAGACCTAAAAAACCTGACCAAACCGAATACCTCGGTATGGCCTTCTCTGAAATCAAACTGGCCAAGCCGAGCAAAACAAGTTTTAGGTTGATTTGATAGTTTGGGCCAAATTTTTTTCGTTAGTTTATTAACATATAAGAGCACGTAATCAACTATATTTATGATAAAAAAAAATCTAACTATCTAACTATTAAAGTTCAAAGTGGATAACACAAGTCTTGAACCTACTCTAGCCCTATGTGCTCAATCAGTTGAACTAGACCTATTATATAAGTATTGACATTTATGACAAAATATGATACAAATATATACGGTTAGATTGAAACTAACAGAAGAGATATGCACATTCACAACAAAAAGTAACGATAGTTAGTAGTATATTATTATTAACATAAACTAATCAATTTCGTGATCAGGGAGAACCAAGCGGGGAACGTGCCTTTTGAACGAAGCAATCGAGTGAATGAGGAATCGGGCATTTTCCAAATTTCCTCTTCTTCCATTTCCTCTAAGCTCTTTGGTAGACTATCAGGCACGGAACATTCTCTTCTCGCTCTAGATACAATTTTATCAGAATTTGAGTTACTTGCGTTTGATGCATCGTGATTCTTTTGTGAATTTGTGAGATTCCATGCAGATATCCTATTAGAGATTTTACTCCATCTGACTCTAGTATCAGTTTCTCCACCTCTTGTGTTGGAGCTTCTTTTTGTTCAATTCAGAAATTTAAACAATAGATTAATTGAATAAGAAAGAATGTCGTTTGCGACTATTGTGTGCATTGAACTTACTTCAAGTTCTTTCAGCCTGAAATAGGCTTTTCTAGCAGCTGTAGGAGGAATCTCCTTTAAGTGTGGAACAGTAGTCTGATAATCAGCAAAACAAGCCATGATAATTGTTAAACAATGACAAATATGGAATAAGAAAAAGTCAATATTATGAAATTTGTTCTTTTGTTAAATATCTCGATCGTATGTGTTTCTAACAAAGACACACCAGTAAATTGCTTGTATTATACATTTATACCCAAAGCTTAGAACAATATGCTAACGGGATAACTTCATGTTTCGACTGAAAACCACGGTGAAAAGTAACGATAATCCACAACTTAAAACGTGTAAGGGCTCAAACTTCTATTTTCGAATCAACCGTGAGACGAGTTGTTACAATAATATATATGTGTTAATAAACATGCAATTTGGTAATGATTGACACCATACCAATCATTCTTTCATAATAATATCAATCACTTTTTTGAAATTAACATTTATTTATGTATCAACTTTAGTTCCTGCATAGGTAGTAGATGAAAATAACATTGTTGAAAGTGAAGGGAAAAGAGTAGCTACCTGCTAAATCGTTTTCTGTTTTTTTTATCAACGTTGGTTCTCTAACGATTCTATTTATCTTTCCTCGAGTAAACGGTTCACGTTTACGCATATAATTGTACGAATTGTTTCTGGATGAACAGCAAACCGTCACCGGAGCTAACTATAGACATCTAACGGAAAGTCGTGGTTGCAAAGGCACCGATGTTATCATCATCTTCGACTCTTCGTTGTCTCTGTGGTCGTTTTCGGTAACTCTTCTGGCGAAGAGTAAACGCTAGTTGTTGTTGAAATTATATATAGGAAGAAGCGGGAAATTTGGATAAAGGATGGTTTTTTTATTAGCAATGGTCGAGTCACAATTTTTAAGCCGATTGTTGTTAAGTTACGTGGCGAGGGGATAATTGCGTACGATGTTCGTGTTCTGGAAGGCAGCTTGGGTTACACGTGGCGGTGGTGGGATACTTTTGTGTATGATATAACTAGGAATTTGGATCATCCTTCTAATAAGTTCTACCAACTTTTTCAAATATAAAATAAAATATATGACGAAAGTTGCGAAAAAGAAAAGATAACACTTGCGTCTTCGTAAGAAGATGTATGAAATGGAAAATAATTGATAAACCTAAAAACAGGCCTAAGCATGTGACAAATTCAATGGTAAGTATAAGGAATTAAGGAGTGACAATAAGTGTATTTCACTTGTTAGTCATTGAGGTTATCACCGATCAAAACAGTGGTGTAGCTTAGCTTTGTAAAAGAAGCTTTACGAAAAGGGTCAAGTTGCTCAATTACTCAATATCAATTAATACGTGAAAGACTACGCTCAAACCGGTGTAGCAAGCCACTAAAGAAAGTGTTTATCCAAAAATAATACTCCGTATATGAAAGGCAACGTTCAAAATGATTTCTATGCTCATTACAGAGAGTCTGTCATACAATATTTGTACTCAAATATTGCACTTTGTATCATACGAAAAAGTTTCGCATCCAGAAAATAATATTTACTGCAAAACATCGGACAATGACATGAAGCTAAAGAAGCAAGAAAAATAATTACAAAAGTATGGTCAAGATGTATGTTCAAAGCGAGATGGTATCAATTTTGTACTGTTGAATACTATGCACATTCTGACTACACATTTTTTTGTACAATTAGAACCAGATCATAAGAAGTTGGGCATCTACAACCCAAAACCAAAACGTAGCCACGAAAACATCAAAGTTTGGTATCTACGCTAACAAATCCCAAACTTACACGCATGAAGCGATAAACTCATGGAAACATTGTGAGACGAATCTTGGAATCTACAGAGATGCAGTTTGCTTCTTCTCGTGAACATCTGTTACGATATCATGAAGCTCAGGAAAGACTGTTACGATTACTAGTTCAAGTAATCCGTATGCAAGTTGCTTCAAACATACAGCAGACTGCACTTATTAGAGTACAGTATTAGTATCTTCTACGTCATTTACAACTAAGAGCAAAATGAGGGAAGGGTATTTTAGACATTTTGAAAAAAGGTGTAGACCTGTAGAAAATAATATACGTCTTTTGCACAACGGTTGTATTGGTTATGACCGATCAAGCTGACCAATGTAGTAGGGGCTCCATCTGAAATACCAGTGCAGTGTTTTATACATCTCACAATCAGATGGTCAGAAAATTATAGAAGTGGAAAAAATAAAAGCTTACTGAAGATCATCTTTTTGATATCACTAGCCCTTCGAGCAGCCTCAAGCTGTTCCTCGAACGATCCTTGTTTATTGATCTTGCTGCCAGACGACTGACGTGCAGCTAAAGGAGAACCTTCTTGATCAGATTGAGGACTCCTTCTTGCTTTTGTAAAAAATACGCCTTCGGGCCATAGAACCTAACACAAAAGCCCGTCATTATAGTTACTGATCGTTCTTTCTTAAGAATATACATAAAAAATTTATAATAAAAGGAAGTTTGTTTGACATTTGGACATCTGAAGTCAAAGTTTTCAGACTAATTCGATTTTAAATATGAATAACATGTTCTATAAAATTCCATTTTTGCGAAGAAATTGTAGATATATAATTGGTATTCTATATTCTATCAATGATATTTCAACACAAGTGTATATACTGCATTTAAGTGAAATTCACCACTGGGCCAATTTACAACTTACATCTTGTATCCAACGAATTCCTTGAGCCACAATGTCGTCTCTCCTGAGCCAATGTATTTGTCTTAAGAGCCAGTCATCGATAGCATCTTCCATCATTAACTGCAAAATTTGTTTCGATATCCAGAATACCTGCCGTCTGCATAGACAAAGATATGCATTTCCAAATGAGCTTTCATGAAAGATACATTGTCACAATCAGTGATATTTACCCATCAACTACCTCGTCTATAAAAACTCATATCATGTTTGAAATGAGGGGAAAAAAAGGAATTGAATAAAAGTAAGTTGGAGCTTTTGGATCTTGACACAAGAAAAACAAATTTGACCTTAATGGCTTGTGGCCTACACTAGATAAATCTTAGGATTTCCTTATTTAGTTCATTAAGAAAAAAAAACTAGTTTTAATATAGGTATTTGTTATTTTTTTAATATACTAATATACAAGCAGCCAGTTCAGTTAACTGCTTTCTTTAAAGTATAGAACATATACAAATTTACACAATGTCGATCACCATTTAACCAAGACCAAAGGTTACTAGGTATATCTAATAATCTCAATCCAAGATTTCATGTATTATGGTTGCAGATTAATCAAAACAGAATAATGAAAGAAATAATACAAGTGTATGGAAATAAGCCAAAACCAGCTAACCTTAACCATCCTCTTCGATTGAGTTGAAATATCTTGTCTACCAGATTTAGCAAGGGAACACTAACATTAGGTGGTGTCCACTGCAAGATAACACAAGAATAAAATACTTAAGACAAAAAAGGGCTAGAAGAGATCAATATAAGAAATTTCAAAGATAATAAGATAATAGATTTAGAGCAGATAAAAAGTAAACTTTTGATCCTAAAACCATAAGATAGGTGATTTAAGGACATTTTTAACTTAGGTTTATCCTCTCGATTCTAGATAAAACCAATGAGGTTTTACCAGTTCAGGTTACCCGGGGAGGGCGAGTATTTTTACTCAAATGTATGCGACCTAACCAGGGTATCCCCGTGACCGTTTCCGACCCTTTCCCTGGCCACCCCAATATATGCAGCTAGTGAGGTTTGAACCTGAGACCTCTTGTGAGGATATCAGGACGCCAACCACTAGGCCATCTTGGTGATGGTTCCTCTTGATTCTAGATAATTACATCTAAATCAGATTTGTGTGCGTTCCAAATTATGTGTAAAAGTGGCTACATGGGCTCGTCGGCGGATTGGATCAGGTTATGTTGACCTTAAACACTAAACTTCAATACCATTTTATAAATGATTAGTATCAAATATGATCAAGAGAATATACTATTTTAAAAATTATATAATTTTTTAATAGAAAGATCTATGAAGTTTTATACATTAAAAAGTACACTTTGGACGCTTTCAACCAGTTCAACCCTTCTCTAAAACCTATTTTTTATATTTGACCCATTAGAGATAAAACATAACCTGGATCGAACAATTCTTGAGTAAATGGGTTGGCCACCTCTAAATTTATGTTCGTTTGCTAACATGTTAGAAACCACTAAATTAACCTCATTGTGAAAGTAAAGTCAATGCAGATCAGTTAAATAGGAGAAGGAAAAAAACCTCTGCTGGCACACCAAGTGAATCTTCCATGCGATCAGAAGTTGAAGTAAAATTTGCAGCCAAATTAAGTATTTCAGAGCGCACCCCTGACATAGCCCTCTTTTCGGAATCTAAAGATCTAAGAAGTTCATCATGTTTTACAACCCTAGGTGGGAACCCCTTTGAGTTTAACTCGTTGTCAGAATGCCACCCATTGTTTTCTGCTGTAGATTCCATCTCATTATCAGAAAGACTATTTGCCGATTCTGATGTAGTTTGTCTTGTAAATGAATTACTGAGTTCATCTGTTTTCCAATTTAAACTTTTGCTTGTATTTGCAGACAGGGGTTCATAAGTGAAGGTCGGGCCAACAACTTTTCTCATTAAACCATCGGAGACACCTTTAAATTGACGAACGATATCATCCACAGCATCATCCACGTTGACTGTTATGGGTCAAGTCACACATTTTAGATATATTTATTAATCAACGGAATCCAAACACGCCTTAAGTATGACATGACAATACATAAAAAGACAAAGGACACACCTGCTAATGTTCTCATTACAGAAGAAGACTTTCCAAAAGAGTAATTCTACAGTAATGACATAAAATCATTAGCTCGAGAGAAGAACTAATATGTTAAAAAGCAATGATCAGTAAAACTACAAAGAAAGAGAAACACCTTTGAAGAAATACTCAGAAAGTCCCACACTTCATGTTGCTCTGCGACATTAGCTATAGACAAAAGATCCTACAGCGAACAAAATATGTTCAGTATTTGGAATTCATACATTAAGCTAAATAAAATAAATAGTATAAAAAAAAACTAGAAAGTCAAAAAAGAGGGACCATACTTGCAAATATTTATCAAGTTGAATGCAACGTTGATGAACAAATGCATCTTCTGTACTTGACGAAAATATTCTTTTAGGAGGCAAATGTAAAGTATAGTTTGGAATATCCTTAAGCTGACGATGTAATCTCTCAAAGTTCCGGTATCTGAAAACAATATGGCAAAACTATAAATAAAGAGTCGAATCCAGAAACCATATAAATAAAAAGGTGTCAGTTTGGAAAGAGTTGAAGAACAAGACCTTCTTTTCACAAACCACGTGTTATTTTCAGCATCTGTTACCGCAATGGAATAGACTGCAAAAGATTTTGACCCAAGTTTCTCAAAATATGCTCCTAGAACCTGTAGAAAAGCACATAGAATTATAATGCATGAAAAAATATATATAAATTTTTTTTGCATAATGAGAAGTAATAAGGATCCTCTTACCCGGCACTTAAGCTTTGGAACATGTCCTTCTATTCGTAACACTTTATCAGAAACAACATTTACATTATGTCCATCATGTCTCCCAACATTTGCACTATAAAACTCCGAGATTATCGACCCACTCACTTGATCCGGAAACGCAATTTCAATCGCACCTTCCTTGTCCAAATCAGAAGTACTATTCGATTTTCTAAAGTTAGTTTTACCTCCACCAATTGCACCAGAACTCTCTTCAACATCAAGAGTCAACATTTGACTTTGACTACCGTCAAAATATTTGTCTCTCCGTTGACCATCCAGTTGACCTTCTAGATTAGGTTTCGGTGGGATCTGTCCTAAACTCCTACCAATGCTGGTTGAAGTCTCAAGCTTCTTAGATGATATTTCCTTTCCCAAATCTTTATTATTACCACTTTTTAGTCCTCGAGCAGCATTTTTCTGATCTATCTTCTGAGCTTTCTTTTTATAATTTCTTCCTTTAGTCCACATATCTTCAAGATTTTCAGGCTGAAGAACCTCTTTCCTTCTCTGAGTTGCTGCCTCAAGACCCCGAGCCCAATCAGCAGTAGCATTATGTGACCCATCTAACGGAACTTCTTGTGCCACATCACTCTTCTGACTATAAGAATGTTCCGGACCTTTTGTAGAGCTTGTAGAAGCAGACATATCCTCTTTGCATCCCTCATTAGCAGAAGCGAGAAAAATAAGTTCAAGCAACTCATTAATGTACCCAGGGCTTGCAAATCTCATTACAGGTTCCATAACCAAGCATGTTAAAAGCTCACGGGCTATGCATCGAACTAAAGCGGATTGAGCTTCTCGTGGTCTTAGGACTACCGCCAAGACAGCCCCCATGATCCGTTTAAGATACTATTAAAAAAAAGTAGTGTTAGATACTATACATGTGACAAAAAGAATATTAAAGGTTGTTATCTTTTAGTCAAAACACTCCACTCACACCTTGTACTCACTCTCGGGAGATTGTACAGCAGGATGAAGCTCGTTAGAAGCCATGAGATGGTGTTTTAAGCGTTCATCTCTTTCTTCTGAAGATAATGTTACCATAACCTCTACGCCAATTGCTGCTTGGTTTTTTCTGAATAGCTCTAGGTGGACCCCCACTAGATCAACCACATCTCTGAAACAACAATAAATATTACTTCAGTACAAAAAATTCACGATTCATGTACATTTTCTAATGGGGTGTTTGGGTGTGCAAGATAAGCAAATAATCAGTTATGTTACAGAAATAACTTACTAAGACCTATTAAAATGCACATGCAAACACCCCTTAAAAGACCTACAAATTATAAGGTTCATACGTACCCACCTCGTTAACAAGTCAACAAGGTTAATATTCTTAACTCTTGCAGATATTTCTGCAAGAACATCCATAATAATTGTTCGTATAAGCTCGGGTGCCTCCTTATCCGGTGTAATATCTGCATACCATAGATCAACAACAAAATCTTGCAAAAGCTTGTTAATGAAATCCTCCATAGCAGACTCAACAACTGGAGAATCAATTTTCCTCTTCCATTTAGGTGGTGGTGGCAAGGTGGTGAGACGTGAATCGTTCACAGACAACTGTTTCTTTTCTAAGTGTGACAAATATGTTTGTGGCCGAGTTTTTCTTGTCTTCCAACGAAATTCAACTTCATTTAACAAAATCCGAGATCCCGATACCAAAAGTATTGCTATTGGAACATTCATCCACATTGATTTACTGGTGTCTGAAAATAATACAACACAACAATTAACACTTCAACAATAGATGGCACAATAATTAACAAAATTTACAAATCAATCACTTCTGTGATGCTTTCATTATGGTCTAATTTGCATTTTCAACATTTGTTCATAAACCACTGATCCTTGCATTTTAACTTTGTTTCACTTAATATCACAACATAAATTTAAATTTCATGTTAAATCTAAGTTCGGTATCCAATCTAAAAGATTTAAACCATCTTAATTCTAAAGCTACAACCCATTAATATTAAAGAAGAAAGATTAAGTAATCAATATATACACGCACACACAAACATAAAAAATTGATCATAAATTAAGAAACTTACGAGCTAAGAAGTAAGAAACACCGAATATACAAAAAGCCCACCAAACAGTACGAAGTTTTGCTTCTTCAATCAGATCTTGTAAAGATGCCATGGCCTTCATCACTCTAAACCCTAATTCTCAATAATCAAATTAAGCAGTAAACGAGAAATAATGGATGAAACTGGAATATTGCTTGAGCTTGAAACAAGGGTATAACCGATAGATACAATTGTGGTGTGATTGAAATTAAAAACCCAAAGATAATAATTGAAACTTTTTGGAATCAAGAAACAAGTAGAGTGTCTGGGTGTGGGGTTTGCTTTCTAGATTTGGTTTTTTGGGTGGGGGATTAAAAAAAGATGAAATTGGCGTCAATGGTTAGAAATATAAGCAGAACATGGGGGTGTGATGTGATTACTAATGGAAGCAATTATTAAAAGGAATCGTGTGTGTATGTGCTGGTTATTTGGTTTGATCGGCTACTGCGTTTATCTTTGAGTAGGCAGGCAGGGTGACCTGGGTTTATAAAGTTTTCTTTATTTTATTGTTTTTTCATTACTATAATCAAGAACCGAATCTAATTTTAGGGGATTCTAACGAGTTGATTTTTTTCCAAAAGAAAAAAGAAAAAAAAGATTAACAAGTCAAAACCCTTTATCTCACTTTAGTTTAATAATTCGTGATTACACATTTATGTAATGTTGTATGTTCAAAGGCTTTAATGAAAATTTGATATTTACACGGATTTTATAAAAATATACTTATAAAATTATTTGATAAATTTTTTAAATATAATTTTGCAGACACAAGTTTTATATATTAAATTTTATATTATTATTATCATGCACTGTTCACAATTTAGTGATATTTATATATTTTTCAATAAAAGATAAGAAGCAAAAGTGAATACTATACTAATACTAATACTAATAATTTATAATTTATATAAGAAAAAGAAAAAAAAAATAAAAATTTAACATTGCATATTTAGATGTATGACTTGTCTTGACTAATTATGAAAAAGTTATTTACAGAAAAAGTAAACTTTTATGTATACTTGCATAGTTGCATATAAAGATTTCATTTATACTTGTAAGGATTTACTAAACTTTAAAGCGACATGCATATAGAGATTCGAAAGTTATATACATGTAAATGTATCATAAATATATTATTTACAATCACCCATCAACATAGAGTAATGATCCGTCACAAGATAACATGTGATGCTCCCCATTTGTAGTATCATGTCAAAATTTATCGTACTTCTACTTAAAGCAAAAACACTCTCTACCCGGTACCCATGATTGTGTTCCTACTTCTTCGAAATGATGAAAAATGCTTGTGATAAGAAAAAGAGAAATAATAGAGTCACAAAAAATTTACAAAATTATAACAACACAATGAGGTGGACCAATAGGATGAAGTAAGAGAAACATGAAAGATAAAAATAATTTTAATATGATTGGTCCATATCAATTGACACATCATTTTGTGTATTTTATTCTGTAGAATTTATGTGGATGTAGCATTGCTCTAAGAAAAATACATAAATTCCTACTTTTATGGAATGTTTATAATAGAAAAGGAAATTAAATCGTTGAAACTAAAAAACTTCGAAACTTTATAGGAGTAAGAATTGCATCTTGAAAAACTTTGAAACTCATATTCAAGTATTGAAGATTGAAGTGCACAGATAAAAACTACAACCATCCAAATTTAAGTACATTACTACAAAATCAAGGATGTGAATTCCACTTTAAGTCTTCAAGATTTAAAGACATTCCCAAACAGAGTTGACCCTGATTCTTCAACAAAAAAACGGCATGTTTCAAATTTGTCAAATTTTGAATAATAACTTTATAAATGACATCATTCTATAAACATATACTACTCTTAGCATCTTTGAGACGGAAACTTTGATCTTGTCAACTGTTAAGGCCATGATATCCGAGTTACTTCTTCAAGGTCGACACCCAATGACACTATTAGGAATAGAGAAATTGAATGATTATAAAACTTTAAAAGATAAGTTAATTGAAGATTAGAGACTTCTTTACCTTTCTCTATAGATAGCCAATTTCTTGTATATATTAAAGCTTCAAAGCTCAATGAACTTCAATAGTGATCCAATTTGTTCGCTAAGGGTAAATTTGAACATAATGTAAGTAACCAATGCACATAAGTTGAGTAAAGAATTTTGAAAACAAATTGTTGGGTGAGACTTATTTTAATTACAAAGTGTTCTAATAAGTAAATAGAGTTGCCTAGGAAAATGTTAATATTCACATACTTGTTATCATTATCATATACATTCATAAAGTAAGATGATCTCATAAATGTTGAAACTTAAAAATTTTGTTAAGATTGATTTCCTAGAGTTCCATTAAAATTGTCAATACATGATTAAATTAGTTGAGAATGAAAGGATTGTTTAGCATTTTAACACCAATCAGACCCGCCCATTTATCCACATCTAGTATATATGTGTATATATACCCATGTAATTCCATTTTGACCCACCACTCGAGCCAACCCGATCCACCCATGTTTACCAACTGATTCTCTTCGACTCTTTTCCTACTACCCAAAGAAATCGGATACATCTTCTTGAGGAAGAAATTGGATCACTCAAGCCAACCCGATCCACCATTCTTTAGTTCGTTTGGTTGAGTTATTGATATAAGTTAGAATCCATCAAATTCCTTTGGCTAAAGAAATTGAAATTCCTTTTCCTTTGATGAATTTCAATTCCTTCAAAATAATCTCGCGAACCAAACGCACCCTAAGTTTGTCGAAAACTTTAAGACATCTCGAAAATCAAAATTGTGATGCCTATATACTTGCCACATATTTAGGCACCATTCAAACTGTTTATCTCTATCTCTACTACACTATAAAGCATTTATTAGTCATCCTTGTTATTCTTTAAATTTAAATTTTAAAATTTACTATCATATCTCTCTCATTCATTGAATAAATAGTAAAACTAATAAAAACATATATAATGAATCATTTATTTATTTCTCCCATTCATAAACTAACAAAATTATTGAATTTCAGAAGCAAACAACAAAATTGACATATAATCTGTCTATCCACCTTATAACACATTCAGACGCAAATTTGTATGAAGTAGTTTACTGCAGTAATTATACCTTTTGTCACTAGATGATGTATTTGTGGAATCAAATTAGTTCAAAACAATTAGACCATACCCATAAGTCCATAACAGATGAAATGTGAGAAGGGGATAGGGAAAGAAACCAAACTTGAAAGACCTCTATAAAAGTTTACGGAGGCTAATCCTCTTTACGTAAAAAAGTACCATACCGTTCATTTATTTATATTGATGATCGAGAACAAGCACAACCACCTGATTGATGAACTTTTTGTTGTCATTGATGGTTGGTGGGTTCTCCACAGTTTATTATATTATTAGGGTCTTAAATAAAAGAAAATAGGAACACCAATTAAGAAAATGAAACAGTCTAATTTTAAAAACTAAAACAAAAGTTTACCTGCAATCTCTCATCCGTAAAGCTTTTTATGATCTCTAATTACTGCAAAACAACTTGCTTTCAACTTTTCCATATATATAAGCAGGTGTTTCAGTGAAATTTATGAAACTCAAGGGCAGATGCAGCACAATGGGTGTTTATTAAAATTGCAAGGGTGAGAATATATAGCATGCTGAAGGGCTAACAAAGTATACCAAGTACCAACTCAGAGGTACAATGCAGACCTTTAAAGAGATTTTGCCTGTTTAGTTGCTACCCAACACTATATAAGAAATAACCTGTTTGCCCAAGAGTAGAAAGTAAGCTTTTCATCAAAACATAAAGATGATCCATAAGTGAATAGACGTATACTGGACTTCAACAATTAGAGCAAGGCAAATGGAAAAAAGCTCCAACCTCAAGGTAGCAATGTCATCACTAAAATTTAGAGTCACAGTATGACACTTACTACAGATGTTCATGACAAAGAATGATAAATGAACATGAACCAGCGACAAGCAGTTTAACAGCAAGATATCTTTCTGCTTAGATACGCCACCCCAACACTTACAAATTTACCGTACGAAACAAACTCTTCCACGAGACAAAACAATCATGCCTTCTTACATACTCTTTGGTTTCTATACAAACATTGTCATACCAATGAAGTACTAGCAATAAAATTATTTAAAAGGTGACTATTTTTGTTACATAAGAATCATTACCTTAAGAAAAAATGTATACAACTTTCTAGTTTCTACTATCTCAAGATTCTGCAGCTAACTATCAAGCGTTCAACAATAGCACAAATGGCAAGTAGAATCATACAAATCATTGCGTAAACACAATCCTAGAATGCAGTCTCCCCTTGCTACAAGTATACCATTTTCGCCATAACATTTGGTTAGACAAGATCTATACTCTATACTGCCTTGGTTAAAAAAAAATGTGTGATGCAAGTATGGTCAAACATCTTTGTCCAAAAACTCATCAACATTTTGTATCCCTTCAATCAAAGAATAATATGTATTGTCATCAGGAGTAATGCCTTTACTGACCATTTCATTGAGGAGCTCTTCTGCAAGACGTCCCTCCTTATTTTTACATAACCCTTGTATTAGAGCGTTGTAAGTCAGCTGTGTAGGATTAAAACCTGCACTTACCATAGCATCTCGAACCATTAAGGCCTCCTTCATATCACCTCTCCTACTACACCCACTAATAAGAGTATTAAAACTGATAAAATCGGGCTTAATTCCTCTTTTTTTCATCTCATCAAAAAGCTCAATAGCTTCTTTAACTCTACCCTCCCTACAATACCCTTGCATTAAAGTATTATACGTCACTTCATCAGGAAAAACCTTCACCCTATCCATCTCTTTCAAAAGTAAAAGTGCCCGTTCCATGTTTTTGTTAGCACAATGACCATCAATTAATGCATTAAACATTACAATATCCGGTACCACCCCTCTTTCAACAATCTTGGCAAACAACTTATCTGCTTCAGTCATTCTATTTCGTTTGCTTAACACATTTATAAGATCAGTATAGGTTACATGTGTAGGCTGAATTCCTTTACTAATCATCTCATCATGAAGATTAAACGCCTTATACGCTTTACCAGACCTACAATAACCATTAATCAATATGTTATACGTAATATCATCAGGAACCAATTCTTCCTTCCCCATTTCTTCTATCATATCCTCAGCTTCTGACTTCTTACCCTCAAAAACCAACGCACGAATTATCGAATTATAAGTAGAGACAGACAGCGGTATACCTTTTTTAACCATCTCATCCTTATAACTAGACGCCATTTCAAAATCCCCTTTGTTACAATACGCATCTATCAAAGTATTATAAGTTACAGCAGTTGGTACTAACCCGAATTCCTCCATTTTAAGCAATAATTCAGATGCCTCATTAAACCGTTCCTCTTTACACATACAACTAACAAGTGCACCATAACTATACGTGTCTGGCTTAACACCTTTTCTTTTCATCCCTTCCAATACCTTCTTTGCACCGTTTAGATCCTTCTTCATACAATATCCGTTAACTATCGTATTATAAGTAACCACGTTCGGTTCAACCCTAATTCCTCCATGTTCACAATGAATTCTTTCGCTTTCTTTAACTTCCCTTCTTTACACAACAAATTAACCATAATGTTGTAAGTATACACAGTCGAATCAATCTTCAATTTAAACATCTCAGCAAACAAAACCCACGCAGCTTGCGTATAATTCAATCTAACAAACAAACTTAACATACAATTACAAGTCTCGATTTTTGGCACCAACGCGTTTCGTTTCATCAAGTAAAAACATTTGTACACCTCGTCAGCTCTCTTCAATTGACACAAACCTTTAATCCATAAATCGAACATTATCGAACTCGATATACCTAAGCGTTTACGAGCATCAACTAGCCCATCAAACATATCCTTATAATTGAACTTGGTCGAGCTGATGACTGTTTTGATGAACTGCAAAGACGATTTAGACGATGGGACTTGACATATAATGGCGATAGATATACAATAGCATTCGATAACAGTGTTATTGGGATTGAAATACTCCGTAAATTTGAGAACTAGGGCAGGGGATGCGCGGAGGTTGTGTAAAGTACTGGAGATTGTGGTGGGGGAGAGTGTGTCTGAAACCTGTTCGACGAAATGCCAATGAGAACAAGTGATGGATTTGAGAAGGAATTGTGCGGTAACCGATTGGATGTACGGAGGTTTGATGATTGGTAATTTGGTTTCGCGAGTGGTGGTGGAATTGAGGTGCTTTGATGTTATGAGATTGGGGATTTTGCTGGGTCTCATGACCGGCAGCTTCATTGTGATTTGTCGAGAGGGTGGGGAAGAGAAAGCTTTGAAGTTAAAACTTTAAAGAGTTATTTACATGTTTTTGGGCAAACATGTTGAAACATGTTTTTTTTGTTTAAAACACAACTAAAATTTTCCATAAAATTAATGTACACGTAATTTACTAATTCTATTTCTTCATCTTGTAATAACGATGATTAGTTTAAAAGTAAATTAAATAAAGTCTACGTTTTATATTAACATTTTCAGTTTCAATTTTTAGTTCATGCTTTTTGTATGTTCAATTTCTTAGAAAGCATGTTTTATTACACGATCACTCTCCTTATTTACATTTTTCATTGTAACTTCTACTATTACTGCATCGTTGAGTTGTATATCTATCTCAAAATCGATTCCGCAACCTAACAAATAAAAAATTTAATATATACTGTTAATTAATTAAGACTTCGTCAAAAAAATAATTTTCCAGCAAAAGAAAAATATTATAAAAAAACGACAGAAGTTTGCAGTAAGTATAAACAAACATATATGATTTTACATTTTACCTCTACTTAGGGATCGACACCAAAATGTGTAGGGTATTTTTTGAATCGTGAACGTAAATATGGAATAAAATAACATTTCCTAAACTTAACGGCCCTTATGTTTCCTTTTGTTTCACTTTGCCCCCTTATACTTTATGTATACTCACCAAATAAATTCCATTTTTATGAAACATGATAGAAGACATGATCATATTAATGGAAAAATAAAATTATTGACGGTGGATTCTCCTTTCATTTGAAACACAAAGCGCAAAAAATATTACAATATTTTCTTTTATATATTTTTAAAGTTATGTGTCTTTTAAAAATTAGTAAAATTTAGAAAATGCATATAGATATAATGAAAGATTTTTATTTTTTAGAATAAGAAATGTAAAAAAATCATAAACCATAAATTTTTTTTCTTAGAAATCACAATTTAAACACGTTTTTTTTAGTCTTTTCATAAAAAAAATTTAGAAAAAAATTTATGTAAGTAAACGCGACCTCAGGGTCCGTAAACTTATAAAAAAATATCTTAATTATTTTTTTATCGTTATTTTAGAGTTTCGTGTCTTTTGAAAATTAATAAAAATTCAAAAATCATATTCAAATGGAAAGGAAATGAGTTTTCTTTTTTCATAATAGGAAAATGTCAAAATTCTTTCTCTTAAAATTTTTTCTAGAAAATTCAAACTTGAACTCATTTTTTAAGTTTTCAATTTATGAAATAATCTTTTGAAAAATAAGGAGCTTTTTTTAAACTAAACATACAACAAATTTATCACATTATTAGCAAATTTCTAGCTCATGCTTCCCTAGCTTGGAAAATGGCTGCGAGTTAGGTGGTCAATTAGTATGTTATCACGAGTTTTCGACTCCTCCTTATATGATTTTGATCGCATCAAAAGGAATTATCATAATCATTCGGTTAATATTAGCGTTGAACCCTACACATAGCACTAGGTGAAAATTTTACATGTTGTTATTGAAAAATAAATATTTAGTGATACCTAAATGCAAGAATAATAATTACTTCTTTAATGAACGTAATTTTTATAATAGTATAAATTATTATTGTAATTGTATTTAAAAATGTGATATAAAATAAGAAGTAAGATATTTAAATGTATTATGTGAAATATATTATTGATTAAATTATTTATATATTTAATAAGTGAATGAATAAAATAATAATTTTTGATATTTTTATTTAAAGATTAAGGAAGAGAGTGTGAAATTATTAATAAGGGTTATAAATTATATTAATATTATATTAGTAATAAGTATAACAACAAACTAAAACATTTAGTTAAAAGCTATCATTCAACGTGATTCATATAGAAGTTGGGTAATTTGGACAAACTATTTCCAACCACACAAGATCATTACTACATATCCAAAATCGCCGGAGTTTATATATGCGCATCTTAGAAAATTGAACATATGAGAAAAAAAAAAAACAATAATAATAATAATTAATAATAATTATAATTAATAATTTAATAATAAAATAATAAAATAAAATATAAATCATAACAATGTCATATTCTTCATGTGAGTCATGACCCTACATAAAACTATACAGGAGCATAACACAACTCTAAACAACGTCGTTAGTATTTTCTTCCTTACACGCGATACATGAACAATTGTAGTAAACCATAAAGTATCTTCTTTGTCAATGTATGCCTATTTATACAAACAATTAATACGTCGTTTCTATGTAACCACAACATTTTCTTGTCACCTTTTTTTTTTCTTTTTTCTTTTTTGAACAACACATTTTCTTGTCAATGTATGCTTATGTCGACATCTATACAATCAATACATCCTCATCAAAGTCATATACACCAATAGGAATAAATCAATTTCAATTTACACTAGCCATTAATTTCAAAAAACTTGAGACTTTTTTGGATAGATGGTGATCAATCTTTGTCACCAAATGGACCACCTACAACCCTTTCATTCTTTCGCTATTTCAACCGATCTTAGCCTCATTATTCTAGCAGGCCCCACAGCACCATCTCCATCACCTCATCACGGCGCGTGTACTCCACTCCTTCCTCACCATGGTACCTTCACTGGCCACGGCTAATCCGCCACGCGCCACAACTTCACCGATTTATCTAAACTACCACTGTATACTACCCATTGTCGAACACCATGATCACCATCGTCTTGGTTCTCTTGAACCGTTAAACATTTGACTGGACCACTGTGTCCGGTCAAAACGGAAAGGAAGGAGTGAAAGCCACTGACTTCCCTCCTCCACACACAAATAGTCTTATCTGCAGACCCACTAAATAACAAGCTACCAGCCGTAGCAAGACAAAGAACCGCTTGCTTGTGTCCTTTAATAACTCCACCGTGACCCAACACATGTTTTCGTTGTTCCCAAAAATTTACCAGCCCATCTGAAGTACCAGCGTACACGACAGCATCGCTGGTGCTAACCGCCACCGATGTCACCGCCGTTTCTTGATCTAATAACGTGTAAACCATCATATGCTTTGTTTCCTTCCCTACTAACTCCCTCCTCCATACCTTAACCGACCCGTCAGCCGACCCGCTGAAAACCAACCCGTCAAAACCCGCTACTACCGAGTTAACTGCATCGTCATGGGCCTTTATCGATTCCAAACATTTCGAATCTGAAAGTCTCCATACTTTCAATGTTTTATCCCAAGAACCTGAGTATAATAACCCGTGTTCTTCATCTAAACTCAAACAAGCAACGGCATCGTAATGCTTGATCCATGGAACATTCCGATGACGTCGAACTTCTACGTAGTTGCCTGGGTTGATCGAAGTTATGATGAAATCCCTTACTGTGGGTAACGACCCAACCCGTTTATGTGCTTTCTTCCTCGAGTCCGAATATTTCCATACCTATAGATAACAAAAGAGTATTTGCGGTTAATTACGTCACAGATAACAGAACACGCGTGTGTGAGTAATTGTATTTTTTTAAAAAAGATCCATACCCGAATTTTACCATCTTGGTGACCCGTGAATATTTTCTCACCCGAAACAACAATGGCTTTCACTAATCCACTACTAGATTTAAACCCCGAAAACGCGGTTAAATTCTTCCAAACCCGAATATTTTTCGAATCGGACCCAGTATACAATAAATCGCCATATGAAGCTAACGAATAAACATGTCCCTCTTCACGTACCAAAGACCCAATCAACCCAGTTACCGTACCACTCCCATCGCCTACGTGTGAATTTATCCAAGGCGATTTAGAATACGGCGACATTTGGTGGAAGGGCGACATGAAGTAATTAGCAGGAGATGTGTTTGGAGAAATATTAGAAGGACTTGGAAACGAAAGATTGCTATGACGGTTGTGTGAGCTTGAACTTACGTTTCGTTGCTCGTCATCGGCCGTAAGCAAAATGTTGGGTTCGGAGTTGTGGAAAAGTGCTCCGAGCTTCGGTCGCCCGTGGGACGAGTTTGCGTCCGGAGACAACGAAATATCGTTTTTCTTCTTCGTCATGTTTACTCGTACACACGTTTCTTATGAGATTTGAACACCCTAACTTTTCGTAAGAGAAATAATTCAAGAAAATATGAAAATGTTTGGAGGTAAAGAGATAACGAATGGAACAGTTGCAAAATTGAAATACATGGGAAAGAGAAGAAGATGTGACATTTATAGAAGATTGTAGTAAAGTTAGGTGATTAATTAGAATCCAAATAGTCAAACGGGACCATGACATATTTTGTGATATTTTGATTTGACTTATTTTAGGTGTAATATTTATATTTTCGTCATTTATTTATTATCCTTCTGTCATAAATTTAAAGGTATAAAACAATTCTAATGGCTTAAATTATCTAATGAACTTTAATACCAATGTAAGAATAAAGAGTATAAAGGGAAAATAAGAAGTAACATTTATACAAGTGTATTGAAGGGTACAAGTTATAACCTTACATTCACTGTCTATTTACAATACAAATATTACTATGCAAATGTCATTCGTTTATAATACATAGTACTAGCACCATGTTAGCATGAATGAATAGTATCAAAGATATGGTATTAGTGTATAACCAAAATTGATCATCTACATATACAAATTGAGGACACTTGAATTTCTCTAATATTTCATAACACCTTCAACATTCTACATATATGCTATTCATGGTAATTAAGCCTTTTGAATACTGTTTTGGTCTTGACCTATACCCAATAGAGTTTATTTTATTCAAGTTAAGTTGCTAATATAAGGGACTATAACTACATTTAATAAACGTGTATTTTATATGAAAAAATGATATGAAGAGTCGAATTGATGGTAGATATTTAGTTATTATGATGTGATGAGGATGTCATGACGTGTTTGTCTTTACGATTTTGGTAACGACTTTAAGGTTTGAATATTATTAATGATGATGATTTGACATATTTAATTTACAAAGTTTGGTAAGTCATTGATTTTTGGTGGACTTCTACTCGGCTTCCTTGCAGTAACTCCATCCTTCCGTTCATATCGGAGAGGAAAAAAGTAACCAGCTACAAAGTACAATCTGCACGAGCTTTAATTAGTAAAACATTGTTTCTATAGCGTACGGTTTTTATTTTGGGAATGTCAAATCATGTCTAACAGAATAGTAAATAGTAGTAACAGTGTTAAATGACAGTAATAATTAATATTGTATTTTTATGATGTACTTATTAGCTCCTTAAAACAGAATAGTAACTACAATATACATAGGCCTTGACTGTATATACTGACTTTTTTTCCAATATTATTACTCTAACTTCAAAATAATATTTTAATAATAAATATATTAATTTGATATTAATTTGACTAAAAGTAATAATAATTTAATAATAATTTTATTTTAAAAACTAATTTAATAATCAAAAAATAATAATTTAATAATAAATATGTTGATTTGATATTAATTTAACTAAAAATAATAATAATTTAATAATAAAAAATTAAAGAAATAGTAAATTTAGTACTACCCTATACATAATACATTTTGCCTTCTCTATAAATATTTGATAATTTCAAATCGTTATTATGTGGGTTTGTGAAGATATAGACGACTATATATAGATGCATTCGCACACAGTGACAGATTTAAAAATTAAAATTTGTATTGTGGGGATAAAATATTACTCATTCTGTCTCAATTTTATGTGTTTATATTTCCATTTTGAATTGTTTCAAATTAATTATCCACTATCAAATATGAATAGAAAAGTTTGATCAAGTTTACCATATTAACCTTACTTGAAGTTTAAATTACAAAACTGAAAGGAACCTTTAATTAATCAGTTAGGGGTAAGAATGTCATTCTATAAAAAGTAAGCAGCAATGATTATGTTTTTCTAAACTGCGTATTTTTTGTCTTGAGACTATTAATTTGGAACGGAGGGAGTATTATAAAATAAATTTAATAGCAAACTAAAAGCTAAAGATTAAAGTTATTGTATATGAAATTTTCTTAAGAACAAATTAAAATTGTATATAAAGGAGGTTGTTTTAATGTTCTCTCCACCCAAATGAATTAATTATGAGGAATATATTGGATTTGGGCTTTAATTTTATTAAAAATTACATGTATTTCTACTATTATGCTTACTAGGATGGAACCCTTCTAACACTCGATTTACCTCTGTTCATACATATGTTTTGTACGTACTCATTGTAATTTTTCTATAAAAATTAGACCAACTAAAACTAATCAATAGAAGCCAATTTTATAGACATTTTATATGTCAGTAGTATCAAAATAAAGTAACATATATTTCATTTTCTGAAGCTTAAGTTTTTATTTATAATTTATCAATTGATTTAATAATAACTTATAACTTATAATTTGTCAATTGATTTAAATTTTCTTTCACCCTATATAAAGTATATAGTATTAGTAGTATAGTATTTGATATAGTGAATTGAAAAAACTTGTACCCCTAATTTAAGTTATGCCTCAAACGAGATTGTTTTAGTGACTATCAGCTCACTGAAAGTTACCACATTCTTCGATCTGCATGGTTTATAGTAGTATATTTGACCACCCATTCGTTATTTCCTCCATACAGCACTCAACGATGTATATTCATAAAATTAGTTGCACACAAATACCGGTGTTTGAACAATTTACCAACCATAACTCTTTTAATTACCTTTAACCTATTTTGAAGTTTCAACTTCTGTATATAAGTTAAGAGGAAATCATCAATGCTAATTGTACCAATCTTGCACATATTAAATTAAGGTAAAAGAAGAAGTCAATCTTGTAAAATATCAATAAATTTAGAGGGTAAAATGTAATATTTTTGAAAAGAGCACCTGTTAGCACCATCTAACATTGTACAGTCAAATGTATCAACTGTATAGATGTTTTTCAAAATATTAATCTCGTTATATAAAATGATTACATGCATATATTGAGTTTAAACTTATTTACTTCACCAAGAGATTCTTATTAAATTTTTAGGTCAAAACTTTACGGTTAGTTTGACTATCGAATTGTAATACAGTACTCTCATCATTGGAGATGAAATGAGATGGTGACTTAAAGAACAAAGGATTGACAAACGATCTCCGTTAAATTTGTTTCACGTAATCATAAATATAAATATACTACATCATAAGATACTCTATTTTACTTTCATAAATGTGACATACAACACGAGTCGATTGATCTAATATTTACCGTCTCTTCACCTCAAAATCTCTTTTACCTTTAGAACGAAATCTTTACTAAAAAGAATACATTATCAGGATAGATTCAAATTAGTTATTATATGTGCCCTTTAAACGTAAAGTAACCAAAGTACGCTAACGGCTAACCAACCCAAAGATTGGTTCAATTAAGGTGGCGAGATGTTTGATTTGACTTCTAAAACTCTCCTTTATATCCATTTCGTGGACTTTTTTTCATATAAATAAGTCTCAGCCACATTCACATGACAGCCAAGTGGCACTAAATTAATTTTTAAAATTAATATTTGGTTATACTCGTAACTCATTCCTTACAATTCATGTTTCTTGTGGGCACTAAATTTTTCGTTAAACTAATACGACAAATACAAAGAATTTAGTTTGCAAAATATTTTTAACAAAATTCATCAAATAAATTGAAATTTTTAAAAATATAAATTCTTTCAAGCGAAGGTATTTGTACAACTGAAACCCTTGTAAAATGTAATTAATATTCAAATTTTATCAAATTTTGTGAATTAAAGGTAGCTTAAGACTTTAACCAAACTGATTAACCATTGAGTTCAAGTACTTCAGACCATTTGATTGACTAGGAACAGCCTTCGTGTACCCCAAAAACACTTGGTCCTTAAATTCCTAAATGACAACTTTTAGGTAGTGTTTGTTTGGAGCTTTTTAGAAATGGTTTTAGGGTTTGAATATGATGGTAAGTGTTTGATATGAGGTGATGGGTGTAAATATTGGGATTGAAACATACACATAATATATTACAAAAAATCTTCCGATTTCATCGAATTTTTGTGAGTTTTAACTAATTAGTGTAAAGTCAATGAAGTCCATTTCTTGTACTTTTTTCCTCTCTCTTATTTGATCCCTCTTTCTGATTTTAATTACTTTTAGTTATTATTATATTATTAAAATGTTATCAAAACCCAATATTAACTTTTAAAACAAACATTTTTCTAAAACTATTATACCCATTCTTTATCTTTCATCTTTCAAACATCTTACCCATTATCAATTTCACATTCAAAACAAATACCATCTTAAAGAATAATAATAATTGATAGAATGACACTCGTCTGGATTGTGATCATCTCGTGTTAAACTCAACATGAGAGATCATGTTCCATTATATCATGAAACTGTAGATCCAATCACATCACGAAACTTGTGATATAAGATATTATGGCGCTCTGTTGGAACGTAAAAGAATCTCAATCCAATCAATTAACCATTAATTTAAGGCGTTGATGATGTCAGACTACTTAACTATGCAAAGTCCAAAACACCTTCACATGATGGGCCAAGAATCCAAGCCCAACTCATACACAATTTTATGGTTTGTCGAGTTTGACTTGTGGTCATCATGTTTCTAATGGAAAACAAACTATATTAAAATATTTGTGTGAGATCGGAAGGGTAACTGCATTTTGAGGGGAATGAGAGATCGACAATCTCAGTGGTTGATTTCTGTAATCAATGATTCAAATTCACGTCACTGCATTTTATGTAAAATGCAGTGTTATTAAAATGTAGTACATCTGAACTGTTGATTATAAAAATTAACAGTTGAAATCGTCTACCTCTTCTTTCGCTCCAAATGTAGTCAACTTTTTGAATCAGAGTACTCTCTTCAATAAAATTGAAAGATAAAATTATCATATTATTTTATTTGAACAAAGACAAAAATATCATCTACTTAAGAAAAAATCGACAAATTTAACATGGACGTAAGTAGTCAACTAACGTGAACAAGTGGACCAAAGGCCCAAAACATCAATTGTTTAATTTAATCATAAACTTGGGCTGAGAAACCCGACCGGGTTTCATTATTCGAGTCATAACCCAAAACCACAGTCTCATCGTCAAATAAACTTCTATAGCTCCGTAGCAGCTACTTGTTCAGCAAGAATTCACTGATATACTTTGCATCTATAAAATCTGCTATAATTATAGATACAATCAATAATTCACTAGTTTAATCAGATGGAATTTGTTCTTGAAGAAGGAAAACACTTGTACGATGAATGTTCGACGTTAATTCTGGTTTGCTCTGTTCATTCCCAACCCTAGGGTTTCACAACCTCTATTTGTGAATTCTTATTAAGTTATTCAATTGATGAAGTTAATCAAAATTTATGATGTTGTTGAATTGATTTTTAATTAATTGTAGCCAGCGTTATCGATTGGAAATGTGGGGCAATTGGCGGTGGATCTCTTGATCGCTTCAACGAAAGCTGAACGAATTGGTTATCTCGATGATCCGAACGTTGTTCCGTGTGTTGGAAATGACGCTTATACCCCTACTCCTCAGGGTGACCTCGCCCTCCCTCTTGAAGGTTGTTTTAGTTTGTTTATAATTATATGTTGCCTCGGTATTTATACTACCTTAAAATTGATACAATTATAGCTTTTGTAATTTTGCATTTTTCGAATAAGAAAGCGGATTTTGATTTAGCTTATTTTCGAACCTTATGAGCTTATGGCATTTTCAACAAGTATGAAAAACTTGGCTTAGGCTTATGGGATTACTTCCTTGAAAAAAAGCTCACAAGCTCATAAAAATAAGTTAACCAAACACCTTAAGGAGCTCATTAGCTAACAATTCACAAGCTTAAGCTATAAGGTATAGAATAAGCTAATCCAAACATCCACTTAAGTAATTTGCATTGTTTTGGTCATTGAGGTTGTTGTTGATGACCTTTTTTGTTGCATATTTTAAGCTTTACGTCTGTCATGCAGCTTACGAGTCACCTTCTAGTGCATTGACCCTTATACAACAAAGATCACCAGTTGTTAAGGTAAGCCTTGCATCTGTATGTCTTTTATTGGTTATATGAGCTGTCTCTGATTATGTGTTCTCAGGATTAAGAAACTAAGGTCCCTAAGTCGGTTACTCCCTTCCTTGGCATCGTTATTTTGTTGCCAAAGCTACTTCTCTAAATGCTGATGTCTATCTTGTTTTTTGTTTTTTGTTGCTACTGTTGGGAAATTAACATTTAGATCATAGAGAAGATCTTTTGTTCTTGAAATATGCTTAAGCTTTACGCCATCTTTTTTCTTTTAGCACTCTGGCAAAATGGTCTCTTTATGGTGGTATAGTTTTGAGTAGATCATGGATGTCTTACTATTCGTAGATGAAAATTTTGTCCATATGAAGTTAATTGACAACCAAATCAAATGCCTAGTTCAGTGGATAAGTGTTAGAGATGGTTAAGGAGTAGGATTTGTAGTTTTGTACGGAAATATGCCTCGTAAGAGTTAAGATCTGTCATATACTAGTGAAATGATCTAACATGACAATTGATAAAGGCCGTGACATGCCTTTGTAAACGGGTAAATGGATGAGGTTTTCCGTGTTCAGGTTACCCGGGGAGGGCGAGTATTTTTACTCTGATGTACACATCCTAACCAAGGTATCCCCGTGACTATTTCCGACCCTTTCCCTGGACACCCCAAGATGTGCGGCTAGTGAGGTTTGAACCTGAGACCTCTTGTGAGGATATCAAGACGCCAACCACTAGGCCATCTTGGTGATGGTTCCGTGACATGCCTTTGTATGTAAGCATAATAATTACATAGTGTTTGATATTTGATTAGCTGCAAAAAGTCCTAATTTTTAATTCTTTGCTCATACCATTTAAATTATTCAATTATTTATTAAACACACAAATAAGTATAGGTTCACGCGTAACTTAGTAGTTCTCATCGATGCACACCTTTTTAGGTTTTGATGAAGCGTGACTGACTAATGAAAACTTTCTCAATTTACTGAGCGCTGACTGGCTATGAACAGGGAATGATGGTCGAGTTTGCTAAAAATCTGGCTGATTTTGCTGTTGCTTCTGGAAAGAAAGAGATCATAATCCTCTCTAGCTTAGACTTTGGCCGGTGGCAGACAATTGATATGTCAAGGTATTGAATGATTTAGTGTTATAGCGAATAATATGTAGTTGCTTCAATGTTATTTTTATATAATCTTCTAGATTACTGATGTCTTGGGATGTTCTATGATATGCTTGAAACAATGAATGTTTTCCCTCATCGTGCAATTTTAATTTGTAGTGCTCTGTGGACCTTTTGACATCTACTAGTGGTTCTTTGTTCCACTAAATGTTCACGCTACACATCATGTGGCAAAATAGGTGGGTCGGGTGGGTTGGGTAACATGTCAGAATTGGTAGTTTACCAGGTGTTATGAATACGTAATTTACATTCTAGATGCTTAGTTGTCTAAGCATTCTACTAAAATTATTCACGTCTTCACATTGGCCATTTTCACAATATTTACCGACTTTGAGGTGAACCTCCCAGTGGTATGCAGATTTATTACCTCTCAAATACAAATGTGGACGGAGCAGATGAGAACTGTGAAAAACTAGGGTGGAAAAGAATGAAGGAATATGATCCTAATCAGAAATTATGGAAGCATCTCGATACTTTAGCTGAAGGTAATGTCAGCGAAGATGATATGTCTCATCTTGAAGATGATCTAGGAGAAGAAGACTACTATCCAAGTCTACCTTTTGCTGCAATGTTTTCTTGTTTCAAGGTAATTTACATAAAAAACTGGATATTTGATTATACTTGATTCACAAGTTTCATGATTCGTTATGGTATTAATTTGTAAATATGCATGTCTGATCTTCCTTTTGACAATTGTTCAGGCCAAGGGTTTGAAAGTCTCTTGCTTGTTATGTTATTGCTCTGAGGGAGACAATATTCCAGACGCGTTTCAGTTAGCGGATGCAGCATGCAATCTTGCAGGAATCAGCCCTGACACCTTTAAAGGTAAGATCTGTTGCTTTCCTATTTTATAACTTTTGAAGTTTTCACATTTGTTCATTTGTCTAATAGTATGATTTTCTTGTTCAGGAAACGGAGATGGTAAATGGGTGATCCCATTTTCATGGCAGAGTGTTTATGGGCCACCTCCAGACATGTCTCTCTTTTAGCCTTCTTGATTAAGCTAATAGTAATGTTTGTTTAAATCTTTTAACATTTCTATGCTTTCATACTGTGTGAGAAGAAATGCTAGTGGGATTGTGGGTTCAATTTACTCGACTGATGGACCCGCAATCTAATTTTGATGATACGACGACTTTATGATTACACGTCTTATTAAATTTGTCATGATAAACATGTAATGGAGCCTACGAAAGAGAGTTAGATGGTGAGTGCCAGCCATACAGGAAAAGAACATGTCAATGACTGGACTTCAAATTCGACTTGTTTTATCGACAACGATAATAAGACAGGGTTCTTGGCTGCCCGCCTTCTTGTGATACAATTAATATGCAGCAACCATTACTTCTTCCATTTAGCACCTTTCTTTACATTTTTTTTTCTTTTTAAATTTTACTTTCATAATTTTATCGTCCAAAACAAATATGTTGGTGATATTTATTTAGTTCTACGAGATTTTTCTATATCGACTTTGTTAATAAGGTTTTGATGAGAACCCCCAACCTATAAATGTTATATCAACGGAGTATGCTTAACTTTAAATTAATTAAATTAAATTAAATTACTACATTTTTGGACGCCTTGTGTGCGAACGTGTACAATGCTTATCAATATGAAAAATTCCAACTTCCAAGTCATAGTTTATAGACGATTGGCATCTATTATTTGAATTATATTGATGATAAGTGTACGTTTATGAACACTTGAGATCAACAAGGATGAGATTTCAACCAAAATTACAAGATTTTAAATTAACAGAAAAACTTTGTCATGACATGTTACATTGACCAAATTGGAAGGTAGTTATATATAGCTCAACGTATATTTGGGATATTGTATTTTCTAAGTTGATTAGAAACCTTGGAATTGACTCAAGTATTTCACCTTCTATGCTATAAAACTTGACGTATCAAAAATTTATGTCAGAAACCGCTTTTAAGCTTAGTTATCCTTTTGAGGTGAAAGTGAATATAATACCCCTAATACACAAAATGCGTTATCCATTCATGCAATTTATTAAATTATTGTTTTCGGCGTGACACGTATTTATGATATTTTATACGTTTTATCTTATCAAAATTAAAAAAATAATTAAAATATCTTTTATCCTCTCAATCAGTAAATTGTAACCCCGGCATGATTAGATAAGTAGATACAATACTTCGGGTTAACAAATTGTTACATCATTCGTCTGGTGACCGCATGACAATGACCTGGACACCGACAAATATATAGCTTACAGAATACAAATATAGTGACCTGGACACTAACAAAAATATCAGTAATGTCTCAAGCACTCTTCTTTCTTTCAGCATACATTTTCCCGTACACATACAGAGTCACAGAAGAATGCATCCGTTCAAAACCTATATAATATTGACACTAAATTAATTTTCCAAATATTTCATTCAAATTCAAATCACTAATATAATGCCCAGTTGCCGACATGCTACTATCTTTACTTTTCCCATCATATTTAAATTCAAGTGGGATCGTTTTAAGTGCCTCCCATCTCCAAATTTAATGTCCAGTTATGATTATGATATTAGTTAATTAAAGCATTACTTTGATCAGGTTCCGTATAATTGTTATGATTCATTTGGGTAATATTAGTGATTGGCTATAGTAAAATAATGTGAAATTTAATATCAACATAGTGTTAATGTAGATAGATAATCTTGACTGACAACATGCTATTTTTGTAATGCCGTACAAAAATTTACTAATGAGACTTATAATAGTAATTCCTTTTTCCTAAAAAGAGAAGTGAGTAGAAAATTGATGGAACTGCTCAATTAAAAATAAATTGAATTATTAAATATATGTTCGAATAAAATGAAATCATATAACTCTAACCGTAAAGTAAATACACGAATAAAAATGTCTTTACATTTCTATAGTTAAATTAAAAGGTTTTTACATTCCTAGATATTTAAGACTAACTCATTCATATAAAAATCATGTTAATCTATGTTGTGGGCAAAAATTTATAAATAAATATGAGTATACATAAGTGTCTCTATACATTATCATTATGATGGGTCAGATGTCGTTGGACAAAAATAGAACTGTTAATATGAATTATTTCCTCACGGACTAATATGTATGTATATATATATATATATATATATTGGGGATCAAGAGAAAAGTAAAAAAATTAAAGAAGAGAGCAAATTTCAACCCTTAATTTCATTATAAATGAATGCTGTTAACATTCATATGTGATGAATGTTACTCAAAATTTAACATTCATCACAAATAAATTTTAAAAACATTTTTTATAAAAAAATAAAAGATTAAAATTTTATTCACTACTTCTCTAAAATTTGAAGTTTCTTTATGAATTCTTATAATATATATATATATAATATTCACTTGTTTAGGCGACCTCGAAATGCGAATTTTAAGATATGTCAAGAGCGATCCTTTTATTAATTTTTTACATTACATTGAAATAAGTAAGTGATTAATGGGTGCTTAAATCATGTTTCATGTTTTAATTTTAAATTGTAACTGAAAATGATAGCGATCGGTTGTCAAAGATATTGTGACTAGTGGTTTCTATTAAAATTATCGGATATCTAATCTAATTAAAATTGATTGCGAACCTTTTTATACTCATAATATATTTATCATTTATATATTTTGTTTTTTTGGTCATTGCTTATTTGAAGTAAATAAAGCTCAACTTTAAATGGCACACCACGTACCCGTTTCGAACGCATAAAGGAATTAGATCATAAAGTTACCGTGTACATATTCAAACTAAAGGTTTTCTTTTAACAACTTATTCATTTTCTAATCTTTACACATAATCAAATAAATATACAATAGAAGAATCTGAGCCTTTTATTGTTTTCATCTTTTGCAATCCAACAATCTTAATTTTTTTTCCGTATAATTATACTTTTGACCCCTTAAATATTTGATGTATTTATTTAAATTAAAAATATAGACAAAATATTTTATTCATTTATAAAAATTAAAGAGTATAAACTATATTAGAAAATCGGTTACAATATTTTTATTCATTTTATTAAAATTAAATTTGTCTCGCGTTATAACGGTCTATAAACCATATAAATAAAGATTAAATTCGTCTCACGTTATAACGGGTCTATAAACAATATAAAAAAAATTGACCAAATAACAATTAAATTCGACCCGCGCAAAACTCAGTCACAATATTTTATTCATTTATAAAATTAAATTTGTCCGGCGTTATCGCATGTCTATAGATTATATAAAAAATCGACCAAATATTTTATTCATTTATAAAAATTAAATTTATCCGGCATTATCGCATGTCTATAGCTATATAAAACATCGATCAAATATTTTATTTATTTATAAACATTAAATTCGTCTCACTTTATTGCGAATTTATGACTCACTTCTTTATATTTAACAATAAATAAAATTAAAATTATTATAGTAATAGGAAATGTGCAAATGGACGGGAAACTACTCCCAACTGCTCCACAGTTCACATGGGTGACGGCTGACGACTTTTGGGTCCACTTAAATGATTTTAAGATTAATTTAATATTATAAATTTAAATTATAAATAATTAAAATAAGACAGATAAAGTAATCCTTAGTGCACAAATTGCAAATACATTGTTGTGATGTTAATTATGCTTCTACAATCTTAATCTTAATTAATCATAAACACGTTTGTATACATTTATGATGTTATGACATTTCCAATGGTTCTTTCATATTCGTTCCTTTCAAATTTAGTCATATTCATTATTTATTTCTCAGAAAAATTCAAACTTTTTGATTTTTAGAACATTGTTATATTTCTTGCTTAATAAACAACTTTTTTACAACTAAAATTCATACAATTCACATCAGTCATTAATTATACACAATAAATCACGAAAGTCTAACCAAATTAACTTTATTTTCCTCCATCATTAAGGCAATCTCATGTAAAGTATGCCAAGTCAACTTTGAAACAAAGTTACAAACATGTATCCAAAAAGATAATTACACTTTTAAACAACTAAATATCTTTATATTTTTACCACATCAAAACGCATTAACCAATAAACTAAAAATTCTAATACTTAATAAATAAAAAAAAAAAAAATATATATATATATATATATATCCTAAACATCCACGCATCACCATAGCTATTTGGTTAGCTTCTATACGAAGAACTCCAATGCGCGTAATCTAGTTAATTCCAATGCTTAATCCTATTATATTAATTTGATATTAATAATAAATAATAATTTATTTAGATAAAAGTCATCAGAAATCGCGCAATCTTTCCCAATTTTTATACTTAATCCTATTATTTTAATTTGTAATAATAAATTAAATAACAGTTAGAAAGAAATTATGATTTTCGACACATCACTTCGATAACGAGCAAATATATCTGAATAAAAAATACGTTGATATCTTAGTTAAAATCCAAACGAGTCAGCTACTACATTATAAGCAGCCCAACCCACCTTCTAAAATCCTTGCATCCAAATTAAACTTAACCATGGTTTCTGCTTCTTCGTCCGATCACCCTGCAGCCTCCTCATCCGAACTCTCGTTACGTGAGATTCCCGGGAGTTACGGTTTACCGTTTTTCGGTCCGATTAAAGATCGTTACGATTACTTTTACAATCAAGGTCAAGATGAATTTTTCACAACCAGAATAAAAAAATACAACTCAACTGTTTTCCGTACAAACATGCCCCCGGGGCCTTTCATTTCCTCTAACTCAAAAGTCGTAGCGGTTCTCGATTCCAAAAGTTTCACAATTCTTTTCGATAACTCGAAAGTCGAAAAAAAGAACGTTCTAGATGGAACGTACATGCCTTCTTTGTCATTTTTTGGCGGTTATCGAACTTGTGCATTTTTAGACACCAATGAGTCTAAACACCAAGCTTTGAAGTCGTTTTTCATCTCGTTCATTGCTTCGTCTCATAAGAAATTTATTCCGTACCTCAGGACGAGCTTGTCCCAGCTTTTTGAAAACCTAGAAACTGATATTTCAGATAAGAAATCAGCTAATTTCAATACTTTATGCGATAACATGGCGTTCGATTTTATGTTCAGGTTAGTTACCGGCGTTAATCCGTCCGAAACGAAATTGAAAGCAAAAGGTCCAACAACTGCTACCACATGGTTAGCACTTCAGTTAGCTCCGTTAGGTACATCTGGATTAAAATACGTTCCTGATTTCATCGATGATATAATTCATACAGTTAAGTTACCGTTTTTCATAATTAAATCTGGTTACAAAAAGCTATACAAGTCTATTTACGATTCTGCCACTGTGTTACTTGACGAAGCCGAGAAATCCGGGATCAAACGTAAAGAAGCATGCCATAATCTCGTGTTTCTCCTAGCGTTTAACGCGTTTGGCGGAATGAAAGTTTTATTTCCGTCGTTGATTAAATGGATCGCATCTGGCGGTAAAAGTTTACATGATCGTTTAGCTGAAGAGATTCGAACAGTAGTGAAAGAAGAGGGTGACGTCACTTTCTCCGCATTGGAGAAAATGACGTTAACTAAATCAGCTGTTTATGAAGCGTTACGTATAGATCCGCCTGTGCCGTTTCAGTACGCAACGGCACGGGAGGATCTGGTTATCGAGAGTCACGACTCGAAATTTGAAATCCGAAAAGGCGAAACGATATTCGGATACCAGCCGCTAGCGACAAAAGATCCAAAAGTGTTTGATAATCCGGAAGAGTATGTGGCGGACAGATTTGTCGGAGAAGGAGAGAAGTTGATTAAGTATGTGTATTGGTCGAATGCTCAAGAAACTGATACTCCGTCACCGGATAATAAGCAATGTCCGGCGAAAGATATGGTGGTGTTGTGTTGTAGGATGATGTTGGTGGAGCTATTTCTCCGCTATGATACTTTCACGGCGGAGATTGGACAGGTGGCGCTTGGTACGTCGGTTAAGATCACTTCGTTTACGAAGGCTACTTGATGTTTATTTATTTTTTGTTAATTTAAATTTCGTGTATGATTTGTATTATTACTCGTATTTTTTATTTTGTGTGAAATGTTTATATAATTTTTTGTTCTTGTATCAATAAAAGTGAATCACGTATCGATATTTTATAGTTAGGTTATTTACAATTTATAAACCCTAAATTTATACTCCCAAGTTTTTTTGTACAAAATAGAATACAATAGTTTTATATTGTGCTATGAATATTATCTATTTTATTATTTAAATTTCGGAGTTAATTGTCGTGTAGATTGATTGATATGTTTGGAGTTATGGATAGGCCTATAGAAAGGAGAATTGCGCTAGTCGTAGTCAATGTTAACGGACAATAGTATGACTTGCCATTCGTTTATAAATCTATTTTGTATTTGATGTTCGAAAACATATGGTCGATCTACTATGATAACCAAGGTTAGGGGGCTTAATAATGCGAAAAATAGAAAGAAATTTAGGGCTTGAACTATCACACCAGTGAACTTAGATTTGCCAAGTTTAACCCGGCCATAAATATAATTGACGTTGTAGATTTATTTCAACATATTTGTTTGAAATTGAACGAAACAAAAAGAATTCATAGAGTCTTCAAACGTGAACCAATCTTAATTACAAGTTAATTAAATACCGAGTAAATCGTTTTTTAGGGTTAAAATGCATGGCCTACATCATATATCATATAAAGGAAGATTATAGTAAAAGAATGTAATTCTCATTACATTTTAATTTCAAATTAGACTTTTATCTATATAATCACTTTATTGCAAAAAGAAAATAAAATATGACGTGATTAATAGTCAGAAAAGTCAATTAAGTTCTAACGGTCGCTTGATATTTTTAGAATCTTTTAAATTTGACGTATTATACACGTATTAGTATTTTGAATTTGTTTAAATTTAGAAAACTAGTTTCAATCGGTAATTTGTTCTAATTAATAGGGAATTCTAGAACTAGAATTTTATATCATCGAGTTTAATTTGTAATTTGAATAAAAAATTTTGCTTAGAATTTATCTTTATTCTTTATATTCGCTCGAATTATAACAATTGATATTAGAGCTTTAAATACAAAACAACGTGAATTAGTCATCTTTCAATTATTAATTAATTGTTGACAATTAAGAGGAATCCTATTTATTTTTAAGCTCGTAGTCCTAGTACTAGTACATTTCACAATAAGAGCCATATATTATTGAAATGGGATCAAAAGAGAAGAGAAGTTAGGGATAGAAGAGTTGATCAACTAATCTTAGTCATCTATTTTTTAATCAATGGTTAATAATTGTCGCATTTTTGTAATCAACTATAACTATTAGGTTAGAAGTTAAGGAAAAAAAAACATAACATAAAATTTTTATATATACCTCTTCCACCTTTTTACAACTTTCTTTTTCCCCCCTTTCACTTTTGAACTATCTCTCTCCCTCCCTTCCATTTCTTCACATCCGCCTCCTCCCCCCACCCCCAACCACCTTCTGCCAGCAGCAGCCACTGGCCCCGCCAAGAGCCCCCACCTGCCGCCGGAATTTTTTTATTTTTTTTCAAAAAATATTTTTTTCATTTTTTTCATTCTTTCGTTTTATTTTTGTTTTTTACGTTTTATCGTTTTCTTTTCATTTTTAACGTTTTTCTTACATTTTTTCATTTTATTTTCGTTTTTACTCGTTTTTTCATTTTACTTTTGTTGTTTTACGTTTTTTCGTTTTCTTTTCGTTTTTCTTAGGTTTTTTCATTTTATTTTCATTTTTTTTACGTTTTTCTTACGTTTTTATTCTTTTTTTTTTTAATTTTATTTTCGTTTTTTACGTTTTTCTTCCGTTTTTTACGTTTTTTCGTTTTCTTTTTGTTTTTTACGTTTTTTCGTTTTCTTTTCGTTTTTTCGTTTTATTTTCGTTTTTCTTACGTTTTTTCATTTTATTTTCATTTTTTTTTACGTTTTCCTTACATTTTTATTCTTTTTTTTTTATTTTCGTTTTTTACGTTTTTCTTCCGTTTTTTACGTTTTTTTCGTTTTTTGACATTTTTGTATGTTTTTCATTTTATTTTCATTTTTTAACATTTTTTACTTGTTTTTCATTTTCTTTTCATTTTTTTTTACGTTTTTGTTGCTGCATTTTATACATATTGCATGTTATTTTGATGTTTTGTTGTTGTATTTTGTACATACTGCATGTCATTTGGATGTTTGTTGCTGCATTTTTATATATTGCATGTTATATATAAAATGCAGCAACAAAACATCAAAACAACATACAATAATGCAGCAACAAACATCAAAATAACATGCAGTATGCATAAAATGCAGCAACAAACATCAAAGTAACCTGCAGTATGTTTAAAATGCAGTAACAAACATTAAAATGACATGGATATATATATAATGCAGCAATAACCATCAAAATAACATGCAACATGTATAAAATGCAACAACAAACATCAAAATAACATGCAGTGTGTATAAAATGCAGTAAGAAACATTAAAATGACATGTAGTATATATAACATGCAACAAGAATCATCAAAATAACATGCAATATGTACAAAATGCAGCAACGAACATTAAAATGACATGCATTATGTATAAAATGCAGCAATAAATATTAAAATAACATGCATTATGTAAAAAACGTCAAAAGACGTAAAAATACAAAAAGAAAATGAAAAAATGTAAAAATAAACGTACAAAACGAAAAAAAAGAAAAAACGAATGAAAACGTATAAAAAATGTAAAAAAACGAAAAGAAAACGAAAAAACGAAAAGCGTGTAAGCGGGGTTGCGGCTGGTGTCTGCCGGCGGTTGCTGGTCTGCTGGCAGCAGGTGGTGGAGGGAGGTAGGTGAGGTGGAGGTGATTGTGTAACTTCGTAACAAGTTAAAGGTAGAATGTATAATATATGAAAAATTGGAGGGGTTAAAAGGAAAATATATTAGGTGACATGTGTCACATTTTAGTTGATAGGGAGGGTGTCCACTCTTCCCTCTTAAGAGGGGCTACCCTCCTGAACCAAACCCTATATTATTTCACATGTGATTGTTCTCGTTCACCTATGCACAATGATTGATGTTTTGATTTTTTATATAGTCTATGGTTTGAAGTTATATAATTACAGTATTATTAATGGACTGAAAACTAAAAATATTTCAGCCAAATAAAAGTGTTTGTTTGAGATTGTTTCAAGTTTGAGAGCTGACTTGTACAATATATTTTACACTATGAAGAGCATATGGTGAAACAAATAACAAGCTGTGTGTTATGCTAACTATTTTTGATGATCTACAAGTTACTATTACTATTAAATCTATATAGGAACTAATATTTTGTTAAGAGTACAAGTATAATACAACACATTGATCACCGATAAATCCAATGATATATCCTAGTCGGCGAATAATTAATGATCTAACTTAAGGCTCACTTAAAACGAGGAAATCATTTTATCATGTACTCGTATACAAAATCAAACTTGTATAGTGCATTTTCACGTGTAAAATGTAGACTAATTGGAGTAATTTGGAAAGCATGTGTGTTTTTTTTTTTAATTGTGTCCTCTGGTACAAGACAAGTTACAATGACACCCACTCGATAAGCGTGTAAATGAATCAAATATTTAGTAAATAATTTGTGAACTGTATGATGAGAAGTTTGTTATGTTCGTTCGTTTCGTTATATGAACAAACATGAATACAAAATCACATTCGTTTAATTATATGACCAAACATGAACATAGGTCTCGTTCGTTCATTAACGTTCAGGAACGTTCAAAAATATGTTCGTGAACGTTTGTTAATGTTCGATTTACATTCGTTTGTTTAGGTTTGTTTACTAATAATTTAATTAAATATATCTTATTTCAATCTCACCTAAATTCTAAATATAATAATATGTATATCTATATGTTCGTTTGTATTGTTTAGGTTCGTTTGGGTTCATTTAGGTTCGTTTAACCTACTAACGAACGAATGCATTAAATTATATATTCCTTCGTTTGTGTTTGTTTGAGTTCATGAACAAACATGAAGAACAAAATCCGTTCATGTTCGTTCGTTTGTTCGATAAAACCTTTAGGAACGAACACGAACAGGGTTCCATGCGTGTTCATTCGGTTCGTTTACAAGCGGATCTTTAGGGAAGAGACTATTACGGATTGTTAACCGATGGATCGTCATGATATTTCGACAAGGGGTTCAATACATGTAGATCCACGTTGTGACCGAGTTTCGTAGTGATCAGAGCAATTAATTGGGAGATAGAGATGTTTGAAGTTGATGGTGAATCTGATGTGGTTTTTAGGGTTGCTTTTGGTTTAAGCTTCCAGTTTGGAGGAACAGATCGAGTTGATGAGGTTTATTGATTGACATGAATGTGGTATGGTTCAACAACGGTGATGGATCGGTGGAGTATGTTGATCGTGGAGGGTTCCTTGTGTCGAATGTCTTCCTAACAATGAGGTTGTTGGGCAGTGTGTCCCAGTAGAGAGAAAGCGATTGTAAAAAATGAAGATCACGGTCATCATCGTTGAAGATGATATCCACGTCATATCGAATGTTTAGGGAATTCAAATCAATGGATGATTTGTTGAGATATGGTTTTGACTTCCCAAATTAGTGGGATTTAGAAATCAAGTTATTTTGAGTAACAAATAACTTGATGGACAAGCTGAGAGTTTGTCTATTTAAATACGAGTTAGTTGTAGGGTTTTGCTAGGAGGTTGAGAGAAAAAGGAAGAGCCTATGAGAGTCGTCTCCCTCCGTCCCGTGTGGTGATCTTGGTGATTCAATAATGACGGGGGAGATTCCGTTATTGTAATCTATCCTTGAGAGTTGTGTGAGGATATTTAAGAGTGTTGAGAGTTAAGCGTCTTTAATTTGTAATATCTTTTATATAGTGGATGTTAAGTGACTTAAGGGTCCCATGCTTTTTACCCTCCTTTAAGAGGTTTTTCACGCAAAACGTTTGAGTGTTTATGCTTAGTCTGTTTCATATTTTGTTGACTATTGGCTTATACTAGATTTTATGATTTGTTATGGTAGTGATCGATCCTAACAAATGATATGAGAGTGAGGTTGTTCCCAACAACAGGTGCATGCACAAGACTCGGAGTATATATTCAGATTGTTAATTGAGTGTTGCTCTTCGCGCACATAGGTTTCCAATAGTAATTACTCATTTAGTTCGTTGTATAAGTTTTTAGATTTGGCTAACGAGACATACTAATCTTATAGAAATGTGAAATGTCACTCCCCAAACAAGGAGTGAGTTGGTTAACCGTAACTGTTATAGCATACATAGCGTGTATAAGCTTTTAATAGGACATGAATTCAATAATACAAGATTACAAACCTTAGAGTTCATTCCTTATGAATGAGTATACAGTGACCCGTAGAACATGAGACACGTACGATCTCCAAACTAAATTACGAATTTACGCTATACAATACAATACAAAACAAGAAGCACATATCTCAAACAGGAATTGCCATCAGTTTACGTGTTTCAGGTTCATTTCTTGGATGTCTTTGCTTCAGCATACAGTTGATCAACGCAATCCTGCAGATAACGTACCAAAAAACAGATTTAGAAATTTTTGGTAATGAAATGTAAATAGATGTGAACAGATGAGTTCACCTTGTAGTATTTTAGGAGCTGCTGCCTTTTCAGTTTAAATGTTGGCGTTATTAAATCCCTCTCGAAGTCAAATGTGACTGGTTCTAGATGAACTGCTTTCAGCATCTCAAACCCGCGAAGCTGGTCAGGTTTATACAAGTTACACAAGAAACTAAAAATAATGAAGTGAAATGCATAAAAATGATTTCATTGCTAACTTACTTTATTATTTTGAGCTTCGGAATTAAGCTCATCTAGAACATAGTTCCTGACATTCGGGTTCTTGCACAACGTTTCATAATCTCCTGATACATTGTTCTTTGCAGCCCACTCTACAATTGCTACTCTATCCGGCACCACGACTGCAACTAGGAAAGATTCAAAACTATTGCCATACACCCAAATCTGTCAAACCACAAGAAATTGTTATAGACGCTTCTGTTTTAAGTACATGTTTTATGCTGATCATATGCATTGAATAACAATCTGCAGGAGTTTGCATACCGAGGTCACCAAAGGACACCGTGAATAGGTACTTTCAATGCTTTCAACTGCAACATATTCTCCTTGGGACAACTTGAATATATTCTTTTTCCTGTCAATGATTTTCATTGCTCCATCAGCCTGCCATTCCCCAATGTCACCTGCAACACAAATGGAAAATTATTGGGAATAAGGTACGGCATCACAGTAACATATCTTTAGAGGTGACACCATAATGTCTCAATGTCAACCCCTTTATGAAAGGGTCGATATGGGCTGTGTTTTATTTCAAACGGTTTAAGTCAGTCAACTTTTGACTCATATGTTTTTAATTTGAAAGAAGAAAGCTATTCCATTTGAACTTTTCTCAGGTATGAATGAACAGTTTACTAATAGGCAACAAAAGTCAACCAAGGCCAACACAACATTTGTCCTGTTTTTTTCAATTGATATGTTTTACCTGTATGGAACCAGCCATCCACAAGGACAGCATTAGTAAGTTCCTCTCGTTTGTGGTACCCAGAAAATAGCGTGTTTCCCCTCAGACAAATTTCGCCACGTGGCACACTGCTGAGTGCATCATATCCCATCTCGGGCACCGACTCGAGTCTTGCTTCAATAGTTGTCATGGGTACACCAACAGTTCCAATCATAGAGTACACATTTGCTATGGATGTAAAGCATCCACCACAACTTTCAGTAAGTCCTGCCATTTATATTTTAGAAGAAACAATACTAAGTTATGCTGCTATTTAAATATTAACTTATGTGATCTTAGGAGTTGTTTAAACAAGAATTGTCCTTCCTTACCGTATCCTTGCGAGAGAACGGTACAACACGTCACTCTTAAAAATTCCTCCACGTGTTTTGGCAAAGGTGCGGCTCCAGATAACATAAGACGAACCCTTCCTCCAAACCCTAGTTTAATCTGGAATAAGGTGTCATAAAAATAAAAAAATTGATCAAATGAAATAAATGTTTTACAAGAACTAATTATAAAAAGATTAGTATTCAACCTTATCGAAGACCAGCTTGTCCAAAAGAGGGGCTGATTTGTCTTGTTGTATTCCCTTTTCAAGGTTCCTTAATTTACTGTTAACATATTTCTAATTAGTTATAAAATGAAAAACAGAATCAGTTAACAGATCACAATGTATAGAACATACTAGTTGTATGCAAAATCAAATAAAGCCTTCCTAACAGCACCTCCAGTTGAAATCTTAGCCATAATACCTACACAGCAATGACAAAACATGAGCCTACTTAGATCATCATGCAAAAATAATGAATCCTGCAATTTGCAAAAAATTGTCCCTACCAGTATAAATGCGGTCATAAACTCTTGGAACACCACAAAATATGGTTGGCTTCAACACAAGAAGGTCTTCAATCAAATACCTGATATCCTGCTCAAATGGGATGGAAAAACGTGAGATCGTTATCTATTAGATTGATAAGGTAATTACAATAAAAGGGAATGATATTTCAATAGCTATAGCTTACTCCTTGCCAAAACCCTATTGAAGCACCACTGTAGATGCAATACGTCTCCATTATTTGATCAAATATATGTGCTAAAGGAAGATAAGAGAAGTAGGTATCTTCTTCTGTGCCCTGCAACATAGCGAATTCCAGTTATTCTTTCAGTGCTTCATGGCTTATTTACTTGAGTAAAGGCATAGTAACTATTTGAATAGTTAAAAGTAAGTATTAAAGTGAACAATTATATTTGAATGAAAGCTGCAGAAAGGAATTTAAATACATAATTCTGATTCATGAAAGCATGAAAAAATTTGAGTTGGAACTCTACCGGCTTGTCTGTTTCAACGAGTAGTTCATGCATGGACAAGACTTCGGACATGAAAGCACTGTTACTTAGGATGACACCTTTTGGCTCTCCGGTTGTTCCACTTGTGTACATTATGGTGCAAATGTCGGTCTTATTCTTTGCAGGTAGTTCATCTTCCAAATTTCCCTGAAAATAACGAGTAAGATGTGAGAAAAGGTCAAGTGATTTCTGAAAATTCAGACTTTGAGCAGGAATACTTACCATTGAAGAAAACTCTTCCCAAGAGAAGCAATCAACGCCGTGTTCCATGGCTTCCTTCTTTAGTGATTCAGAGAAGTTCCCAAAGCTGACGATAGCTTTAAGAACAACGAGACAAACTTTAGTTACTGTGAAAAATACACTTCAAGATTGAAGTGTTAGTATGTTAAAGCTTGTCTTACTTTTTAGATTTGATGAGCAATTTGGAAGACATGATAAAATCTGCATAACGTATCAATTAATCAATCAACAAAAGTGATGAAAATTAAGGTATGATAGAAATAAAAGAAGTTAGCTATAGAAGATAACAGTATAAAACGTACAGCAGGCAACTTGTTCTGTTGAACAAAAACTAATGAAATTTCTGCATGGTTGATGATGTACTCGACCGCATTAGCACCTGATGCAAGGGCAACCAAATGTCACTTGGATTTATACAAAACTAAATTGACTCAAGTTACATAATCAGAAAGAACTGTTTGTTGTACCAAGTGTATCATATAGGGGAACATATGTGATGCCATTGCTGTTACAAGCCTGCAAAAAAAGTAAACCGGTAAAATCAGTTTGTAGCTTTAAATACATAACAGAGTAGTAAGGTTAAGATGAATGTATCCCTTTAATACACAAGAAAATGCTAAACTCTGGCTTTTTATGTCATTTGGGAAATTTTGACAAAAATTCACTGGCCTAGAAATACTAAATATGAATGCAGATATAATCATACCTCCATTGAAATTATCCATTCAGGACAGTTAGGTCCATAGATACCGCACAGATCTCCCTAAATTCAGAATTGAGAAACATAGTTTTAGCATACTAAACAAATATGAACAATCTCTCAGCACTGTCACCATAAGAGTATAAATAAAAAATTTCATAAAATGGATTCATATATATGTACTAGTACAAAAATTATCTGGTGTTATATTAAATAATCGAAATTAATTAGTTATTAGAGTACTGACAGCATTAACAGATCGGCTTCTGATGGCAGAAGCAACGCGTAGAGCAGAGTTGTAGGCTTCTTGATATGAAAGCCATGAATAACCACCAGCCTGTAAGAAAATCGAATCCTGATATTAATACATTCGTCTTGCATGGATTTCATACTCACAAAAGCACGTTCAGATTGAGCTTGCATACCTTTCCATCAATGATTTGACGACGACCTAGCGCTGGGTTCTTTGGGTTTCTCTTAACAGACTCACTGTGATCACCACATGTACAAGTCTTCTGTTATTTTTGGTTAACCTTTAAACGAACTGAATATATTACTGTGTTTCATTAATTCTTTCTAAGAAAATTAAGGTTAATAGTGTAATCTAACATCCTTAAGTCTTTCATTCATCTACCATTTAAAGTTAAGAACTCTCCTACAATATATTGCCAGCTTTGCAAAAGAAAAAAGAATTATGATATACAAGAAAAATTAGAGCTCACAAGATTATTATTTTTATTTGATTAAATTGATCAACCTTGAGAGTAACTAAGCACCAACAACCACCTAAAAATATAAATAATTTATACCTAAATATGTTACCAGTATAGCACAATTTAAAATACATACTTAGACTGTTAAGATCCCCATAGCAAGCTGAAGGAAATGTTGTTGGTTCTAATTCCACCTAAGAGGCTGAGATACTAGGATAAGTTTCTACCAAAAATAATTATTGTATAAATTATGTACCATTTAAATTTAACTAATGACTCTATGAATAAAGAACTTAAATAAGAACCAAGAAATTTATGACTACCATTAGATCTAAAAAATACCATCTAAGTCATCATTTCAGCTTAATAATAAAGATTGTTCTAGGTATAAGTATAACAATTCCGATCATGTTATATATGGTTTGTATTAGTTATTCATTTATCAATTAATATAAGTCAACGGTTATATATGTCTAAAAAATCCACATAACCGCATATTTGATTTTGTCAACATCTAAAAGCATTTTTTTTGTCAAAGTTCATTTGCGTGTCCCTCTCTTGTTACCTTAACCTATACTTTTGTCTATACCAAAACGTAAAACTCCGTATTATATTATTTTAAAGAACAAATTGAAAACCCAAAAAAAATAAATGGAAATCGACATCTATTAAATTACCGATAACTCCTTTTGATATATGACAAATTTCTCTATTTTTACGGTTAAAATGGTTGTCTGGTTTAATTTACATGTGTTCCGACATCATTTTGACTTGTTTTCCTCCAAAGTCAAAACAATGCAAGAAAATCTTTCAAGAGTAAAAAACAAAACCATAAATGTATCATTAATTCCTGTCATTTTTTTTTGGCGGTGGGCTGGTGTCGAAGCCACGGCTAAAATAGAAAAAAAAAAGTTCGTGTCATTTATTTTACTTAAATGATTGTTACCATATATACAACATAAAATGGCCGAAAATTCGGATCAATTTTCAACCAGTAAATTACTTGCATGCCCGAAAGTTGTTCTGAAAGGATCGATCGGGCGTCTAAGCATTTTTTAAACTACATATAAGTAAAAGGAAACGAAATGAATGAGTACCTAAAAAAGTCCCAGGGAGATTCGTAACCGGGGGGCAGTTCCATGAGAGCATCCTTGGCATAAATGCACCTGTACACCGGCCCTGCTGACGGGCTTTCTCCGGCAGCTGCCCGTGAATCCTCGACTTTAACGGTGTAAACCGACATTGTTTGCGGCCAATTAAGAGAGATGGGGGAGAGAATGAATGAGTGAGTGAGTGAGTGAGTGAGTAAGTAGGTTGATAAAAGTAGAGAAGAATTAAAGAAGGAAGGTGGTGGCTCAGCTACATTATACAGCCCAGCTTTTATTAGCCTCTCTTTAAAACTTATTGCTACAACTATTGAGTATTTATTTACTACGATAACATAATAAAAATAAATTTCCTATATATCACTATTGTTTTTACGCGGTATTAAATTCAACTTAAATTATAATAAATACATTGTAGGTTCTATTATTATTAATTAATGTTCATGTTATCATTTGGTTCGACACAAATTGGCTGTCAACTTTCACACAAACATTTTCTTATTCACTGGTTTACCATTTACCTACTCGATCTTAGTTGATTCTTACAATTACTTTATCAAGTATTAAACGTGTATCACGTATTAATACAAGGGGTAAAAATAATATTTTTATTGAATAAAGATTTCATTAACTACACATATTTAAACTAAAGTTCTATACTTATTTTATAAGCTTTTATTAGACTGTATGTAAACTTGTGTGTATGGAATAACATGGAAATCAACGCGGTACCGGTGGCATTCAATTGTATACTACACGTAGGCCACATATAACATACTATCGACTACTGCTTTATGAAATAAATCAGATACACAATTCGGTGAAGTGTATAGAAGTTATCTTTATAAATATTGTTTTAATCATTTAATGCTATGTGTTTTTCGGATAGATTTCGCAAAACATCAGTAAGTATTGTATGACAACACTCGCATAAAATGTTACTTTCCTATTTGATTTAACTTATAGTAAGTGTGTGTTTTGAGGTGGCATTAAAGTTTGTGATACAATAAATGTATTGGTCAATTATAAGTTTCCGTTTCTTGCAAAATGGATATTTTCAAAGTGCAACCAATTAATTAGATATGTACAAAATTTCATATATATATTTGTTTCTACAAATATAGTAATTTATTTTGAAATATAAGATGGTTATAAAAAGCTAGTAATGTTTAACATCCCAATTTTGGATTGAACCTTCCGTTTACAAGAAACCAGACCAATACAGATTAGAGAACACGTAGAATAATTAATTTCCAGAAATAAAATTTAGTGGGCCTTAAGACCCAAAAGACTTTAAACAACTGACAAGAAAATAATAATAACAATCAATGAATGCTCATCAACCATATATTTATTTCGTGGACGAGAAATGACATTCTGTGTGCTTATCAAATTATTAAGGAACGAAATACTAGAGTCAAAGTGGATGTATCCATATTTGCAAAACAATAACTAAATGACTAAATCATATGAGTGAACCGTTTTTTTTTTTCTTTTTTCTTTTTTTTAATTACATGTGTTGATTTGTAATAATTTTACAATTTGCGATATTTAGAAAAAGATTGACGATACATTTTGATTCTTTATTATTTTACTTATATGTTAATTAATTCTAGACATGTTGCTATATTAGGAAATATATAGTTATAGATAGATTAATCTACGAAATGGCAATGGGCATATCCCCATCCCCATGCAATTACTTAATTCTACAAGAATTTGAAAATGGGTTTTGCTTCACACTTTGCCAACTCTATTTCATACAATACCAGGTAAGCTAACTCATATTGCCAAGCATCATGTTTTGATCAAAGTTTTAACCCCTAATTCTTGGAATGCCATGACAATGACTAAGAAACTAAACCCTAATCTATAAATTATCTACATACTTTACCTTTCTGTGCTCACCTAAAAGTTGGAAAAAACAAGGGGGTTGACTACTATTTGTCATCAACAGATCCCTGATAATGCACTAAAAAGTTACAGATATGACTTGTATTGCCTATAGTTTTTCATAAGCAAGTTATTTGTACCAGCTGTTATCGCTTTAAGGAAACATATGCAATCCCAATTCCTTTATATATGAAATCACCCAACCTGCTAATTCTTTAACTTTTTCCAATCTACTTTCAAACTTACACATAACCATCATGAAATACAATGATATATCTCATTTCAGCCACCCTGAACACCAGCTCAAATACGCCTACACCAAAGTCCCTTTCAGGTGCGATGGCTGCAACGAACCTGGAATAGGGTCTAACTACAAGTGCACCACATGCAACCATGACTTACACGTCCATTGTGCTCTCCCAACCCCAACCATCTCCCACCCTTTCTACACCAAGTGCACCTTCGAGTTCCTCACCACCCCACCGGGCTCGGCACCACGCTACTGCAACGCGTGCCAAAAAGACATTTCTGGGTTTGTCTACCACTGCAAGGCGTGCGGGTTTGACCTACATCCATGTTGTGCAAAGCTCCCAACCATGTTGGATGATGGAGAGGTCAAGTTGTACTTATGTCGCAAAGTGCGTTCGTCCTGCCAAAAATGTGGTAAAAAGGGACAAAGTTGGAGCTATAGGTCAACATGCAAAAAGTATAATTTGCATGTGGCGTGCGCAAAGGAGATGCTGGTGGAGGGTTGGCACAATATATATTATGGTGGGGTGGAGAAGGATAATTACAGTGACAACATGTACAGGAAAAATTGGAAACTGGAGACCAAAATTCCTAGTTTGAAAGGGACACTACAGAGTTATCATCATAAGGGTAAAAAGAGTACAAAGAAAATGAAGAAATGTTGTCGAATAGCTGGTTTAGCTGTACAGTTTGTGATATCAGCAGTTCTTGGTGATCCGACTACTCTAATCGCTAGTGTTATTGTTGCTTTAATATCAAAATAGACTACAGATTATTTTTATATTTATACTCGGCAATTAGGTATTACTATGTATCTTCTGTAAATCTAGTAATTAATAGAAAATGTGACTTAAAAGTTTCAAAGAAAAAAATCGGTTAGTATCAAACCTCCGAGCTTCCAATGAGCAAATTGATTGATAGAACTCAGATTGTAATTGATGATTGAAATCAATGTCCTGGTTGAAGATCTCTAAGAATGGAACTGGATATACAAACGACTGAATGAAAAGACTCATTTACCCCCACCCATAACTTACATCAGGTAATGTAACAGCAGACTTGAATGGAATCTCCACTCTTTCTTTCACAAGGCAGCGGGTTACACCATTTTCAATAACCATAACCTTCCCAGGTGGACACTCGGCCATCGTTTCCGTCTTTTCTTCATTCCCTTGTTCTTGAGCCATACCCAAAACCTTGAATTCAGTCCCTCTTTTATTTAGTCTCGGTTCAAAACCAGACAGGTGCATAACAGCTATAAAACCAACGAAGGTAAAAACCGTCTTTGCAGCTGCACCAATTACTTTTCCCAATCCTTTTAATGGGTTTCTGGAATTCGATTCCACAACACTACCCTTTGGGTCACCGTTTGGATGGTCATTTTGAGGGATTTTGGTTGTTACAGAAAAATGTGATAAGTAACCATTGTCAGGGGCTAGGGAGGACGTAGGGCGAATTGGGTAAGGAGGAAGAAGAAGATCATTGCTATCCATCTCGACTGTTGAGCTAGCAAAAGCAGTAGCTTCATGTATGACCTCCAAATCTTCACCTCTATATGCTTTTAGCTTTTGTAGTAACTTTTTGCGACTATAATCAATCTCGGCAAGAGAGGCTTCCTTTTCGTACCATTGTTGTTGTTGTAATGCCTGAAGTAGGAGAAATATGACGGCATAGCAATTAGTGAGATTCAATTAGCCTATTTAAATCAAATCCAATAGATCTACAGCATTTCTTACTACTTTCACTGGTAACACTGGTTTGATATATATAAACTTCAATATATACTTCTAGTTCTTCGTCTCAAGTTTCACTGATGATGGTTGCAAAGCAGATTTACTCAATGAGACATTCGTGCCTTATGATATATCCCAAAAAACGCCCACAAAATTCCATTTAAGTACAATCTTACATTAAAGTTCATGCTACAACTTGAATTTCACTCTGTATTTAACGAATTTTAAGACTTCCATTTATTATGTTTGTGCAAGAAACACGATACAATTCCTACTTTAACCACTATTAGAAGTACACCTACGTACACAAAACATATAACTCCCACAAATCATCCTTAGAAAAATAAAAATCAATAATTTGAAAGAAACGTTTAAACCTAAATTCATGTAACAGCGTTTCACATCATATCAAAAAATGAATCATAATATCACATCCGCTGAAGTCCAAAATTAGGGTTAGTAGATAAAGCCCTATAAATGCCTTGAAACCAATACTAACAATAATTAACCCAAAATTCACGTAACATAATTCATTATAACAGCGTTTCACATCTTGAATCACAAAATGAATCATAATATCATATCCTCTGAAGCACAAAATTAGGGTTTGTAAAAGAAGACCTAAAATTTAATGGAAACCAGACCTGCAAAGAAGACAATTGAGCCTCAAGAGCTTCGAGTGAATCGCGAATATTTATAAGGCTTTCAGTTTCTTCTTCATCATCTTCATATTCTGTATTTGGTGTTGCTGCTAGGGTTTGTGTAGTGGAATTAGACGATGATGAATTGTGAATGCAATTGGTGATTTTGGATCGGAGCTCCGAAGCTCGAGAAAGTACCAACGCAATACCTTCTTCATCCATTTACAAACACACAATTTGGTGGAGTTTGTGTGTTAGTTGTATGTGGTTGTTATGATAGGGTTTTGGTTTTGCACTTTTGCTTTCATAAACAGCGCCAAAATTAGGGCTTTAACTTTAAGCATACATACAAGGATAACTGATTTCCTATCATTTCCTCTATAAAATATATAAATAATTAAATAGTACTAGTTTACTTTATACTTGTTATTGTTATTGTTATTGTATAATATATATAAAAATTTATATGTGTTAAAATTAAAGCACAAAAACTCACTTAGTGTTTCGATTCAAGGGTTTTCAGGTTCTTAAATCCCAAACCTTAAGTCTTAACTATGTTTTGTTAACGATGACAAAAAGTTCAATTATCGTATAGAAGGTGAATTAATAAGGACAAACAAGTTTATTAAACCGGTTAGCCGTGTCCAATCCTAATCATTATATAGTACTAGTACATTTTAATGGCAGTAGGTATTCCCAAGTCTTTTATTAATGAGTAGAAAACCCTTTTAAAATAAATAGTTCAAAAGAACATTTTAAACGTAATGATAATATCATTGGAAATACTCTTAAGCACGTGACAAACAAAAAAGTGTCAATAGCGTTGGCAGTTAATTAAGAGTCCGGTGCTTAGACATTAGAATGATCGTTAAAAGAAAAAAAAAAAAAAAACGTTACAATGGATAGTTGGATACATTCACATATACAAATCTACATGAAGCTCTTTATTATCTTGCTATTGAGATCTACATATGCAAGAAAAGAAAGAGAAAAAAGCTCTCAAATCTCAATCGTTCAATCTAAAGATGCATCTCCAATATGTAATCTTAAACACAGACAAATTCTGATGGAATTAGATAACGAAAATTAAAATTATGTGGGACCCACTCGATCTTCTTGGAAGATTTCCCGGATCGAACCAACTTGAAGCTCTTAAGATAATACTCGGGCATAGAATGTTCAATTATGTCCATCAACCCATTGATGCACAAACTCGAATCTTTCATGTACAACTCCAAAAGTTTTGGAAGAAACAGCTTCTGTCCTTGTGGTATTCTAACGTTTCTATGAATATACTCTTCTCTAGCCACTTCAAGCTCATGGAAAATGTTTTTTGGCGTGTAGATTTGTACCTGAAAAAAAATGTGACAAATGAAAAAAATAAGACACTGAAGATTACTAAAGGGATCAAGATTTCAAGATTCATCCATGTGTACCATGGGATCTGAATGACTTCCACAACAAAGTGCAAAATATAAGAGAGGCTGCTCTTGATCTATTGCATAATCTTTTCGTGCATCTCTTGACTTGCTCCGAGGCTTCGGAAATAGTAAAGATTGAAGCCACTACAAGCAAAATTAACGTTAGCTTCATAAAATTTACAATAAATAGAGGTGTAAATATAGGTAAATGAGGCATGTTGAGGAACGGACCCAAATAAGTAATGTTTTTGTACCCCTCTAAATGGGCCAGGTTGGGTTGATTCCCACGATTTCCACAATCATTTTTCTTCTCCATAATAATCTAATCGTTTTGAATATAATGATTTACAAGGTTTTAGGCATTAAGAATAGTAGAAATGTAGAATACAGTTTAAGCTACTTTGACCCATTTGACCCGTTTCTTTTTATGATAACTTTTTTCTTTCCTGTTTGACACGTCAGATAAAACATAACCCAACTCGGCCCATTCATTCATAATCATTAGTAAATGAGTCAAAATTGACATCTCTAATAAAAACATCATAAGCTTCTATAGTTGATGAAACTTACTTGTCCTGGACGAGGCAGCCTGCATCCCAATATAGTTCTTTGGATGTCACCAATGCTAATATTATGACCACCAATGTTATAAGAAGCCTGAAATACACTTCCAAATGTCATTATACTTTATCATGCATCCGAGTAGTCCCATAAACATGTACAACAGTGACAAACTTTATTTTCTGCTTCTTTCACCTTACAAAAGACTACAAAATTAATTTTCAGGGTATGCACCTGCATAACCTGTTTATATGCTAGATTCACCCGTTTACCTTTAAGACTACAGATATCCTCTTTAAAGTACTGCTTGGAGTTCCATAAACCAAGTATGCCTACAACAATAGCATTACAATGAACAGAGTTATATCCCGTTTACCATTCAAACAAAAATTTGTAAGAGTTTTGTTAATTTTACATGCATCACGAGTGCGTTATGAACATTGATCCAAAAAGCTAGCTTTTCCTCGGACTTCAACATTCTTGGATCAAAATGTTCCAACTGAGAAACTAGAGATCTGCAAAAGATTGTGTTTTTCACATCATTAGGCATAAAAAAACATGGGTTATGAACAAAAACCCAAAGAGTGCCTAATACTTGCCTATAGTTACGTTCTTTATGTTCAACTTTACTCGATCTATGATCACTTCTGCAAATACCTTGCACCTCAACCACACTTGAGCAAGATTCACTAAACTCAATTGATGGTTCCGAATCATTATGCACCCACGTTGTTTCACCTTCGCATTGTGGGCTCCACAGAACAAACTCGTCTCTTGGTGAAGAATCACTATTTGACGAAAGGAATCCGTGATTGACCAAGGGGGGATCGGTAATTTGACAGTATATGGAACAGATACACCTAACCATCTCTTCAGAAAGCCGATTTGCAGACATACAAATGTCACGATGGTCAACTAGACTAGTATTCGATAAATCATCAGTAGCACGCTGATAAAACAACATTAAAATGATACAAAAATTTAGAATTGCAGACTTTTCCTCGATTTCAAAGCTTTAAAGTTAATTATTTGGCTAAGTTACCTCAAGCATTGCTAATGGCAATGAATGGTATGAGTCTAGAGCTTCAGGAACGATATTCTCATGAAGATTTGTTCTTAACGAAAGCGAAGATTGGCTACGTTGAACATAAGAATCTTCAATTGGTTCCTTTGCTACTTGATTTAAAGTTTCTTGGAAAGCTTTACGATACAGTGAGAGAAGATACTCTTCCAAATGCTTAACTTCAAATTCTAGTATTGATATCTCTTTGATCAGATCTTTTGCAGGCTGATTAACACGAAACACGATCTTAAAACAATGAAATCTTGATAAACTTACTAGAATATTGTGATTTAATTTTCCTTTATTGTACCTTTGGAAGTGAGGTTTCATCTATGGGATCATGTAAAGGAGGCTGATCAACCGTTGCTTTCTCCAATTCCTTTCGTATTATGAACTGATCCTTGAGTTCCTTTTGAAGTTGTAGAATCTGCAACATGATATCGAACGGATGATGATTGAACATAAAAAAAACCTGATAGAAGTTGAACTCTTTTACCTCTTTTTGTATAGAGTTTTTGGTGCTTTGGAACTGGATTTCTTGGGGTTCTTCGCGATCCTTTACCTGTTTCATTCACTATTCAATGCTAAATCTACACTTGTAAGGATTAAAATACTAAAAGAAGGTCCAGAAATCTCACCATTTTCACAAGCTGAGAAGCTGTGAACATTGTCTTCCTATGTTCATATATTCTTTGCTCACTGTAAATTTAAACAACAAAGTATTACTATCAAACTATTTGTGTGCACAACAACACGTGTGAAGAATAATATACCTCCTACAGCGCTTGTGCCTTGCAGCACATGATTCCATTTTTGCTTCAAAAGAAATAGGAGTATTGGAGATGGTCCCACTTCAATAAACCATCATTACTTGCAAACACAGAAAAAAACACCCACACACTTCTAATACATAGAACGTCAAGAAAACAGAGGGAATGCTAAGAAACAGAGAATGACCTCTGACCCTCATTAAAAATGTTAAGATCTTTAACAAAAAATCAGATCTTTATATAAAAAACTAAATGGGTTTTTTTTGTATCAAAGATTACCAATAACCCTGTATCAGTGGCAACTTATATCTGTGTTATTTCCTTCCAATTTTTGTTTTGAACTATTTTAGTAGCATATTTCCCCCAATAAATAAAGGAAATAACCCCACAATGTATACTCCGTATATCTTTATTTATTATTTATCATAATTATAATTATAATTATAGTATATAATATATAAATAAAGAGAATGTTAAGTTGGTTAACGTAAATATGTTTGACCAGTCACTATCTACTATTGGAAAGTGATTTTACCTTTGTGTATGCGCCTTTTGCAAAGTGTTGGCTTTTATTTTTATTTTTGCATCAAAAGGAGTAATTCACGTCCATAGAATTGACATTTGAAGTAAATACTTCAATATCTAGTGCTTTGGCGTATACTGCTTCAATATATACTTCACACCCATAATAAATTTTATCAAGTTCTTTTCTTTTTGCTTTTCAAGAATGTAACACCAGATGATTTGACCTACTAACTATGAAGATGGTTGACAGGTTATGAAGCAAACAATAAATTGTCCAAATAATACTGATGAATTAAGCATACATCTTGAAGTGTATTTGCACTCGTTATTGAACAACTTGAAAATAGTTTATATTAAAAGTAATAAAGATGGTACTGCGGGTAAAATTTCCATTTCTAACTTACCAACCATGATAATTTGATGATGAATCTTGGCAAATACAAAAAACAAAAATCTTGTGATTCCAGTTTCACAAACTAGTACTAGTATTTTAACTTCAGAACTGAAATGTGCAACGTAATGTCTAACCCGATAACCGAACATTTGGATATAAAATTGGACGAGAAAAAACAAAAAGAGTAAAATCTAAGTTTGAATATTTAACGTCAACATGTTGACTTTGTATTTGTTGGTATATGAACAATCTCAAGTGCAGTTTGTTGATCCTACCTAGAGATACGGTAAGCACTATGCATCATGTATGATCTATTTTTTAAGTTGTAGATTAATGGTAAACTAAAGGAGCCTCAAAAGGGGTGAAAGTTGAAGGTCAATAACAAAGCAAAAGGAACTGAAAAGAAGTCGACTGTTTAGGGTATGTAGTCTACCCTTTTGTCTAGTTCCAAATTAAAGTTCTCCACTAGCTTCTTGATGAGATATGCATGGTGCACCAAGGTCCCATTTTTATGGGCTGGAAAACACACACACACACAAAAGAAAAGAAAAAAAAATACTTTCTAAACTTTTCTATATCATCTCCCAATAAAATAAAGATAGCAATAGGCAACTCTAGCATCCAAAACTTTTTGTTTTTGACGATGTTAAAGAGAGAAATTCATAGGAATTTTCTTCTTTTTTTTGTGTCTTTTGCACTGACATCTTTATAACTCATCTAATTTTATCACATTTGTTCAAGTTAAAAAAGGATATATGTTATGTGAAAATCTATTAATGACAACCCTTATTTGTTAACAAAATCTTGTTTTTATAACTATATGCAAAGTATCAATATACAGAACCCGATTAGTACATCATTCATTTCATGAGAACTACAAACGTTCTATGAAAATTGGAGTATTTTAGTTCTGAGAACTTCTTACGGTGGAAAATTGACCTATTTTATAGTTATAAATTTATTTTATCAATCATATTTGAAAAAACTAAATGCAGTTTTTAATAAATACAAGAAAAGGTTAAAAAGAAAATCAAAAGGGAAAAGGGAAGGTCTGATTAGTATTATATTTTTTACTCGTACTTTAATTTGCATGTAATCTGGGTTTCACGTGAAAGAAGTTTCTTCGTTACTCAAATTATGAAATTAGTATTGGGCGAAGACAAAGCCTGTTTATTGTTTCAATCTCATACCTCCTCGATATAAAACAATGTCTACACTATATTTAACTTTGTGCTGTGATAACAAACAAAAATAAGTAATAACAACAACAACCAAATTATACTTCCCCGTCACGTCATAAATAACTTTCATTTTCATTTTAGATTATCTCAAAAATAAATATCTACTTATAACTATTTAAAAAATTTACTAAAAGATAAAGATAATATATTATGGAATAGGGTTTAATGGTTGCACATTTTTTAAATCATACGCATTTTCAAAATGATCACTTTAATTAAGACGAGGGTTAACGTCTTTTATATTAGCAATTAACAATAATATATATATTACATGCATATTATACATTAACTATTTTATCAGTTAACATAAATTTGTTATTATGTTTATGATACAAGGATCTACCACATATGTTGTATATTTTAATATATTGGTGATACAGTGGATGTAGTTTATGTGATGCAAAGTGCATTTTCAGCTAAGATACCTAAAATAAAAACGAAGATGACCAAGTTCAATGTAACCGGTGAATAGTTTTCAGACAACTGTTTTATAAATGCATGTTGGTTGCAGGTGTTTTAAGGCATAGTTTTAGACATAATTAAAGAACATGTGAACATTTTGGAAATCTGATCGGTATGCCCAAAGAGATTCATAAAGCGAATTTTGTAAACTCAAACATTAATAGAGTCAAAACATAACTTTTTAAAAGCGATCACTTACACAATTCTAAAATATAATCATTTACCCTATTTATACCTTAATTCCCCAACATATATCATCAGATTTTTTTATGACAACTCTTTATTACCTTATATTTAATTTTGTTAACAGAAAAACACACTTCTTAATAAATAGTGTTCAGGACTTTGGATGATCTGTTTATTTAAAACACTTCAATAAATCGTAGGAAGTCATTTTCATTCAGAACTTCTTTTCAGAGAGAAGGATGAAATGGTTACCTTTTGTCATTTGGACTTTTCATTTAGAGCAGTTGTCAAAAAGTTCATTCTTCATTGGTCCCTTGTTCCAGACGGAGCCTCTTATCATATAAATGTTGGTATTACTGAATATGGACTTTGGAGCTTATATCTGTAAGAAAACATTCCGGATGTTTGGGTTTCATTTATTTATATACTTATTTAGTTTATAGAACAGCAAACCTACACAACCCATTATGTGCAATCCTACACATATATATTTGCATTGTCTCCAATGAGACCTAAACACACTACCTCTTGGTTGATGGGTTCTCCACATACCGCTAGGCCAAACGCCATTTGGTCCAGATATTTAGTTAGGTTGAGTGGGTGATAATTTTACTGTTCCATTGCCAGTCTGTACTCTACTTATAACAGGGTTCAGTCTCCCTTCTTTAATGTATTACTGAATTCCATAAGATGAATTGGTGGTTGGAATTTTGAGCCGTTTTTAGGTAAATGGGTCGATTTGGGTTTATGTTTTATCTCTAACCAACCATGTTGGTAAGATTTAAAAACGTAGCTCAAAGTTAAACGGGTCAAATGAGTCAATTGGCGTGAAATGCTTACAAGCTTTTACATTCCTCTTTAAAAGTATCAGATCAGATGATTATGTTAATAGTATAGCTCAACACAACCCAAAGTGTTGACCGCTCTAGTCAACCCAACCGTTTTTTTCCGGCTACCCAACCTACCCATTTTGTCACCGCGGGTAAAATCACAAGAATGAAGTTAGGCAGTTTTCTGATCCAGATATTATCGTGACTTCAATTGTTTGCTTCCTTTTATAGTGTGTGATTTGTTGTTCGTAACTAGTATTGGTAGTTTGGTACCCAATGTGATTTTGCCATATTTAGAGTGGAAGGCTCTAATAATGTGCATATTGGTTGTGTTTCTCATTGGCTAGAAAAAAGCTCAATGATTAGGACATAAAAAAATGTCGCTTAAATGTCATTGAGTTATCACCCCCTCTTAATATGTATACCTAGCCACATTATCCATAAGACTAATTATTGCTTTAGTGTAGCTATGATGTTTTTCTGGGTTTTTATTCTTGGAGTTGTGTTTATGTGGATGCAGGGCTGATTACAATATATTTTATTCTTCCGCATTGTAATAATTACTCGTTGGGTGCATCTCCAAGCCTTATATTTATTTTCTGGGCCGTATATGTTTGACCATGAAGCTATGTGTTTGATACTTGTACAATTTGCATTTAATGATATTTCCAACTCGTACTAAGCTTCTTTATCAACTCTTCTCTCCCAGGCACAAATCATCTCATGAGCAAATTTTTCATGGAGCCGATAAGTTTCTTTACCATTTTTTGTATTACTGTATCTTGTGGTGCAGGTTTTTATGTAATTTGACCTGCTACTCTTATTGATGCTTAGAATATCTTCACTGGACTTTCTTAATTTCTTGTAAGAGGTACTTTTGGACGTTTTTGAAAATTGTGGAAAGAATATGGAAGTCAACATTAATGGACCAGAAAAACGTGTTTTAACTCCATTGAGATTCTTAAGGGGCCTGTGTTGTTTATTGGTGTTGCTTTCAACAGCATTTGTGATTTTAGTCTACTGTGGTTTTTTCACAGCTGTTATCATAAGACTTTTTAGTATTCATTACAGCAGAAAAGCAACAGCGTTTTCTTTGGCAGCTGGCTAGCTTTGTGGCCTTTTCTATTCGAAAAAATGAACAAAACGAAGGTAGTTTTTTCTGGCGAAACCATTCCTGCAAAGGAAAGAGTGTTGATCATTGCAAACCATAGAACTGAGGTTGACTGGATGTACTTGTGGGATATTGCCTTGCGGAAGGGACGTCTAGGATACATTAAATACGTTCTCAAGAGCAGTTTGATGAAGCTGCCGGTATTTGGTTGGACATTTCAGATTTTGGAGTTTATTTCAGTGGAGAGAGGTGGGAGGTAGACGAGTCACCTATCCACCGGATGCTTTCAAGTTTCACGAATCAACAGGATCCTCTCTGGCTTGCTGTTTTTCCTGAGGTCACTGACTTCACGTAATGCTTATATTATGTTTCTCTTACAGTTCTAGGTTATGGGATAATTGTAAATATATGCAATAAGCAGATATAAACACTTAAATACAATCCCAAACATTCCCTAAAGGATCGAAATTGACACCTCTTGAGATGTATTTTGAAGGATATGAATGATATCTATAAGAACTAAAAAGAGGCCCTTAACTCCTTGGGTATATCCCATCACGTCATCTATTATGCCAAATGATGATTCTTGCTTGTTTCTTTCTAATTAGCTTATATGAATTGATACATTTTTTTCTGGTGAAGTGAACAGCAATGCATTCGTAGCCAGAATTTGCCTCCGAAAATGGTCTACCCGTCTTGCATCATGTCCTGCTCCGAAAAACAAAGGGTTTTGTTGCCTGTATAGAGGAACTGAGGGGCTGCTTAGATGCAGGTTTTCACTATCCTTTTATCTATTACTTACCATCTGCTCTTTACTATGTTGGCACTTTGTGTTTATTCAATTGAAGAGTATATGAGGTTTGGTTGGTAAATGATAAAATCAAACATTAGGGGATGGGTTGGTCATTAGCTATGTTTTAATTTTCTTGTTACAAGTAAGATTGTAGCTGCCTATGTTTTACTTCAAACGTGCTTCTAAATATTCATTGTTCATGATATATTGCAGTTTATGATATTACCATTGGCTACAAAAACCGCTGTCCAACATTCTTAGATAATGCCTTTGGTGTGGCCCCATCTGAAGTTCATATTCATGTTCAGCGTATTGTTGTAAACGACATTCCAGCGTCTGAAGAAATGGTTGGTTCTTGGTTAATCGATGCATTCTCCAGAAAGGACAAATTGCTCTCGGATTAACTCACGGGGCTGTTTTCCCCACTAAGGAATAGAAGGAGACCTTCCTACTGTATTGTGCCTATTTAATGCTTTCTGGGTGATCATCTTGACCTCCATATGCGTATTCTTAACGTTTTTTCTCGTCATTCTGGTTCAAAGTATACATATGGTTGGTGTGTGCATATTTAGGATCAGCTACCTATTTTAATATCTGCCATCGCCCATCGCCCATTTTCACCTTGTAAAACCTTTCTTTTCTGTATCAATAGACAAAATGTTTGAAGTTTGAACCAATTCGATAATGATAAGGGTAACTCACCCTTGATTATCACAGTCTGTCTATATTTCCACCGGTGACTATGCTACTGTAAGAACACACACAACAGTATTCCACACACTGCCTAGAAAAAAGTTTTTATTTGGTGCAAGCAACCAATCAATGCATAAAAGTGCAACCAGCCCAACCTCTCCCTAGAGTACCTCATTGATCACCTCAAAACTGTGGTACCGATTAAGATGGACCTCTTTCAAAGGTGGATGGCATTATCCAGATGAACATGCAACGTACGTTTGGAGCACTGATGTAAGTTAACCATCACTGTTACATAATTGTTTCCATTTTTGTGATGTTAGCTTTGGGAAAGGATCTGTCTTGATTAGTAACGTGTAAACACAATCAACTAAACATCCAAACCTCATCAAATGACTAACAACATATGACATCCTTTTTAATTAAATACTCTGTAATGAAGAAATAAGAATTAAAGAAGCTTTGTAAGAGAATGGTAAGAATATCAATAATGAGATTGCATGATATATGAAGCCATGAAACTAACTAAAGAAAGGTGCAAGCCTAAACCTTTTGCTGTTAACAAATGGATTTTTCAATTGTTCCAATGAAAATTTGGAGGTAATCTTGCTACAAGAGTATGATGGTTGAGCCCTCTATTGACCTATACCCTCAATGCATCTTACTTTCTGTAGATGACTTAATATAAAAGTACTAGTTTAACTGTCTTCTTAGAAATGGGTGATAACATTATGTAACAAAAGTATGAACTACTTATCAGATCTAGAAACACACATGTCACATTGTTGATTGGGTATGTGTTATTAATTAGAGATTAAAATCTTATGTATAAACGTGTTTTACTTTTGCGGTTAGACATCATTGTTTAGTTTGACGGTTATTATACCGTACCACTACTAATACATTAAGTTGGTTCTTATTGACAGTCTGTCATTAACAAAACCCTACTATATACTGACATATACCACAGAGCAATGTATCATATATACACACATGCCTTAATTGCAGTTCAAGATTCCAAAACAATGTTAATTAACTTACAGTTCTCTTTTTTGAAGAAAGCAAACTTTATTACCAACAAGAAAACAGCATCACGTCAAACCCCACACGGCTAGTCTCAGCTTAATTACAGGAACTTAATTTGGTACGTACATACACGTGATTCATTAAATAAAATTCTTGGCCTGATTCATTAAAATACGTATTTATTTACTTAACAGGCAACAGGATAAAACATTACCTGATGTTTTTCTAACTATATATAGAATAGAATTTGGATCTATGTCAGACCCAGTGTTTTAAAAACCGTTTTTTTAGTGACCCGGTCCGACCGGTCGGGTTGATCGGTTCAACCGCACACCCAAATTTTCAGATTTAGTCCCCAAACTATTAAAAATGTCCAGATTTAGTCCCTAAAATTAAAAATAAAAAAGAATCCGGTTCGACCGGAAATCGGCCGGGTTTCACTGAGTTTGACTTTTAGGTTGACCCGCTAGTAGTTGACCCGGTCCGACCCCCGGGTCCGGTTCGACCGGTCCGACCGGCCGACCCAGGTCTGAAAACACTCGTCTGACCTCTTGCCACCACAAATTTTCACTTGGAGGAAAAACTATGTTCACAAACCATGTCCTCATATTCCTATCGTGTCACGAGAACATATATATTCGACGACAAAATCGATCCTTTAAATGCGCGCTCTGAAAATGTGTAATATATGTGATAAAACTTTTATACTATCGTGTTTGTTATTTATGTAATTTGCCGCAGTCATACAATTTCAAGACTTGGATCTACAGTTTTGTTCTAGTAAATCGGTTGAACAAATGCATATAAACGATGACAGTATTATGAAATATTTGGACATATCACATGGTGAGATTCGCATGGATGATTATGCAAATTGGTCCGTTTGGTTAAAATCGTAACTTTTTGTTTCTGTAAATGTAAAAGAATCATATCATCTCATCATCATATCATCGTATCATCATATCATATCATACCCAAAACTAAAACAGGATATTAGCATATTTTATTGCCACGTGGCACTTGAAATGGCTACTCCGAAAGCTTACTTCTATCTCATCAATATATCTATTTAATTAATTTAGTCGCTCCACTTACAAATAATTTTTATTTAATTAATTATTAGTTATTATTATGGCTACTCCGAAAGCCTACTTCTATCTCATCAATATAAATAATTCCTATTTAATTAGTTTAATCGCTCCACTTACAAATATTTTTATTTAATTAATTATTAATTATAATTATTCACCTATAAATTATGTTCGTTTAATTCAATTTTAATTTAATATTAACAAAAGTTATTTAAAACCCTTTGTATTTCCTATATATGCATGCATGCCCTTCATTATTTAACCCAAACAAATTTTAAAGAAATAAAAGAGTTCTTGGTTGACATATACTTATGCTAGATACTTAGATGTTTATAAAAGGTTTAAAGTAGGTTATGTTTATCTTCTAGTTTTTATTTAGGATTTTAATTAACTAAAAAATATGTAAATTTTGGGATACTTGCAGTCTTGAACGAAGAGTGTGAACACAAAGAGAATAAGTGTTTCTAATTCTCTTCTTTAATCTTTAAATATAAAAATCATTCAATTAATACTATATCTCGCATAATACTATTAAATATTTTATTTCTTTCTTATATCATATTTTTTAATTGATAATTACAATAATTTAAATTATTATAAAAAATTACTTCTATTAAATAACTAATAATAATTCTTACATCTAAGTACCATTAAATATTTGTTTTTATCATTGACAAACAGATTTCTTACCTGCTACCATGCGTAAAGTATGATGCTAGTCTTTGTTATTGCCTCCCTTAACGTTAATGACATAGCCCCAAAAATCCTAATATCAAATGCCGTTTGTAATCAACGTACATATTCATTTTTGGTATCTCTTTAATGTCAATAATAACCTTTCTAACTCCTAATATTGCCATCCATTTATAACTGCATCCTTATCGATTCTTTACTTTGTACACACATATCCAATTCAATTCAACTCTATTATTATTACAACAACATAAAAACACAACCGCTATATATTTCTTCGTATATCCCATTCTATAAGATTTACTGTAAGTCGTTTTTCAAATGTTATACATTCATTTTCCTTTTTGTTTTGTTTTCAATGATTATATTAATTAATATTAATAACCATCTTCTTCTTATCATAATTTATTTCGTAAAATTGCCTAGCATGTTCGTCATAAACTTATTATTCTTATATTTTAATTACTAAGGAAATTCTGTTACTTAAGGTTTATTGGAATAATTTAGAAAAAAACCATTTATAAAGTTGTGTTATTTGTGATTGTTGTGTGTATGAGTACTTACTTTTCTAACTAAAAAGAATTGGTTAGTTAGCGGTTATAATGGAAGAATAAATTTGGTAGTTGGGTAAAAATTCGAATTACTGTTTGTCAATTTTGAAGTAAGATTTATTATAGAAGTATTTGACGGATAGTTATGTTCATCTTTCACTGTCCGTTGTTATTGTTTTAGAGTCTAAGGTTTTAAACCTAACCCAAAAAACTTGCTATTTCTTTGGTTTTTCATACGTCTAAAAGCAATTAATTATATGTCTAATATTTAGGATCCTTTGATTTTTCTTGTGGAGTGTTTATATCCCTTTTCGATATCAATATGGTTGATGATTCTTACACCATAAAATTTTGTGCATGCATTAGAATGTTATCATGTTAATGCATATTGTACAACTCCTTCATACATATCATTTTATATACATATGAAATAATGATTTGGAAAACCTACTTACTTAGGGTTTCATCATCATTATTCTAATTTCACGTGGGATAAAAATATATCAATATCTATGTATTTAACGTATGCCTATATAAAAAAAAATGATTGATAAACGGATAATTAGTATAAGTTTCCGCATTAATCTCACATAGTCATTTCCTCACTATTTAGTCTTTTCACATACGTATCATATATTCAAGTATAACTCATACATATATGTTATGTTATGTTGTACATTTGAGTGATAAAATTACAGGTGAATATAACGGTAAACCAAATTAGGGTTCACTTCACTAATTTAGTATAGTCCAAGTAAATTCAATAAATCATCTATATGCTTTCTCTGCAATAAGGTTCACTTATAGACTATCTCTTTAACAAATTACTTTTATTTTTAACGGCGATATATATTAATAAAAAAACTCTAGCAAAAAACTAGAGAACAATTATAAAGGATGTTTAACCCAATCTAACCAATTACAAACTTTAGCACCTTTATACTTTAACAAAAAAAATAAAAATAAACGGATTTTATCGAATATGTCACATTTCCTCATAGATTGAGAGTTAAATGTCACACCATTTTGATAACGCCAAATTATCCATAGAGTAACAGCAGTAATAACATACAACCGATCTTTCGTAGCCTTCAGGACATTCCAATTATCTAGCCAACCAATCCATTCTGAAGATGAACACGCATGCATCATGGTCACCTCACACCATACCCAAAATTTACTCCAAATCTTTAATAAATTACTTAACTTACCTTTATATATATGTTACTAATAAACTCTTAAAAGTTATACGTCTCGAAATATACATTATATAAAATCAATTTTATAAAATATCCATAAATAAATACTTCATGCAAACCATTTATATTTTCATTTATAAATTAATGTTTGCATAAATTTGTAACAATATTTTTTTCATTTCTTATAATAGATGGAGACGTGCAATAGTACTAATATATGGTTATAAGAATATATCATGTTTCTTTGACTATACCAGTCTCTTTTTACCTTTTTATTATTATTATTAACATAACTTGTTTAATTTACATAACATCGGTTATTAATTACAAACCGAATATCTGAAGTATACAAAATCCATAAGCGTCAAACGGGAATAAATAGTTACATGCCAAAAAGTTAGAAACCGAATATCTTAAGTATACAAAACCAGTGAAATGTTCATCTTTGTCACATTTGGTCTAGAACTCTAGATTAGTATAAATTAGGCTTGGATTTGGGCTTGGGCTTTATAATGCAATTGAAAACTGGGCTCAGTTCTCTGATTCAATGAAGCCTTTTAGGGTTTGGCTTCTTTATAAACAAAAACACATCCCCATTATAGTTCAACATCATCCCTTCCCTTCCCTTCCCTTCCCTGTAAAAATGATAGATCACAAACTTTGGTGAGTAAGTACCTTTGTATCGGCAGTATTTATTTTCTGATTTTAATTAATATTGTGTAAGGTTTATGTGCCTTCATAATCCCAGATAAGCTAAAAGCAGTAGAGTGCTTATTCTGATTCATGGGAGGCCAATAATAAATTTAAAATGGAAGTTTTCGCTGAGAAACCCTTTTTCGTTTTCCCAATCGATGGTGTTTCCTAGTAACTTCTCCATACATTTTTTATTTTTCAATATTATTGTTCACAATCGTTGTCTATATACACATCTATTTTATATAAACCAACAAATTTAAAATAGTTGCACTGTATTATACCCTTATCTGAAAAGGTCGCTCACATAACGAGATAATCCAGGTTTAGATATAATATGGGGATGTTTCGGTTAGCTTTTTAGCTACCTAAATCGTTATTTTATCATGGATTATATAGCAAAAGGGCCTGCCAGCTGCATTTAATGAGATAAACCGGGTTTAGATCAAATAATCGAGTATAGAGTAATATTACATTGGGCCCATTTGTTTTGTTATTCGAGCATTACCATACCTTGATTTAATTAAACCTAGCTTAACTATTTGTGAACTAGTTTATGTAACTGAAAAACCTGGAGTCAATCTAACAGTTAGATATCGTGCGTTTTGAACATGAAAAATGATAAATGTGCCTAATATAATGTTAGTGGTACATATGTCAAAACAAAATCATTGGTCGAGACAAAAGGAGATAGTGAAATTATATGTCAAAAATATATTAGACATAAATTCAGGTTTATATTTTTGAACTTATAACATTACTCTTTAAACATTGTCACAGTTCTGTAAATTGGAAATAACTTGTATGCGGAGTACATGTAACTTATACAACGTAGTACAAAATGACATAATTACAAATTATATTTCCCCTTTGTGAATTACATCACATCAAACCTTCAAATATGTTTGTAAGAAAATGAGTACATGTTCTTGTTTAAATTTTGGTGTAACTCTACAAACTGATACTACAGTTGAGATTGAAACTTGAATGGAAAATGGTGAATAAAAGATATAAGATATGCCAAATCGAGTTTTTCTATTGTAAGTGCATATCTGGTAGGCAATTTTATTAACTCTAATATAACATGACATATTTGGATCAGATATATATGGATCAGACCCGACATATTTTGGTTTTCAAGAATAATAGACAATGTAACATCTTCAGCTAAATGTATTTCATCTATAATGGTTTTTTTGGAGTACATAAATCTGGTTAAGAATAAGAATTTAACAGCCTCCATGGTCCTAAAAAATAAAAACTCTCAAACAAATATACACAATTTTAGACCATTTCTCACCTGATTCATTTTGTTTTCTAGTATACTGTGAAGAATTTATGCCGGCTGAATTACATATGAATGAAAGCCCCCATTTGTTTTGTTTTTCCTTTCTTCACTACTCTCTGACCCCACTCCACATAGCCTGCATCACCGTTTCTATATCATCACAAATCCATTCCCATTTCATTTCCTCATTCCTCAAAATGTACCCAAAGTTCCTTTTCAACAAAACCAAATTCCCAGATTTTAACCCCTCTGAATTCTATGATGATCACCACCACTTTCCACCACCTGAAATCGACAACAATGCACCACAACTTCCTTCGTCACAAGACATAAACCACAATCAGTTCGATGCACCACAGTTTTCTGTCCAACTTCAAGAATTTGAAAACTGTGATCCCATAAACTCTAGTTCACTTTCAAAGTCAAAGTCAACATACCGAGAACTAAGTTCCCCGAGGTCATTGGAGCTTATAAGTAATTACCAAAGCAAGTTCAAACGTTTAAGAGATGGTTTTATCGATGAAACCAATGTTGAAAGTGAAGAAAATCTGTCCACAATTGAAATCATTGAACTGGCAGCTGAGAAGTTTATAAAGTTTTCTACACAAAGAGTAGATGGTTATACCATGTTCACACATCCGTATGGGTCGTCTGCTTTCACAAGCTTATCGATAGATGATACTAGGGAAGTGGAGCTTGTTTTCCAGCTTTTGACTGCTGCTGAGAAAGTTGGCAGGAAACAGTTTGAGATCGCTAGTAAATACTTGTTACGGTGTGGTTGGGTCGCTTCTGATGGAGGTACTCCGGTGGAACGCTTGGTTTATCATTTAAGTGAAGCACTACATAAAAGGATTGGTAACGAAACCGGAATACATGTTCCTATGAAAGGCAAAAAAGTGGTGAGTATATTCGAATTTCGACCTATGTACAAATATAGAAAAAATCAATCACATGTAACGTTAAAAGAAAAATGATGTGCAGGCCTAACCGAATCAAACTAAATATTAACCTAAGGAGATTATGACACATGGCAGATTGAGTGAAAACTATAAAAAGATAGAAATTGCCGAAAATTAATTGAATTGAATCTTTTATTAGGATGATTTATTAGTTCTACGTACTATTACTCATCATTGATATACAAATTGTTGCTTTATGTATGTATAAATATTGGCTTATTTTTACTAAAAATAGGGTTTGAAGAATGAAAATCCGATGGCAATGGGGACAAATCCGACATTCTTGGCATGTCATCAAGCTCTTCCTTTCAGTCAAGTTTTGCAATTTTCAGGAATACAGGCGATTATAGATCAAGTTGGGACGTCAAACAAGGTTCATTTGATTGACATTCACATTAGGAGCGGTGTACAATGGACGGCTATGATGCAAGCATTGTCCGAAAAGAAGTCCCAATTAGAACTATTAAAACTAACCGCATTTGCAACATCCTCAGATGTCCAAAAAATATGTGAAACTGGAAAAAGATTAGAGAGTTTTGCTACAACTTTGAGTTTACCCTTTGTGTTTAAAGTGCTCATGTTATCTGACATCACTGAGGTGGAGGAACAACAATTTGAGGTACAAGATGGTGAAACCGTTGCTATCTATTGTCAATTGATACTAAGAACATTGATTTCGAAGCCTCAAAGTTTAGAGAAGTTAATGAAAGCGATTAGGACGATCAATCCATCGATAATTGTAGTGGCTGAAGTGGAAGCTAACCATAGTTCAACATCTTTTGTGAACAGGTTTACTGAGACGTTATTCTTTTATGGAGCACTTTTTGATTGTTTGGAAGCATGTATGAGTCGAGATAACGCTCATAGAGCCATAGTGGAAGGTGTTCATCTTGCTGATGGGATGCAAAATATTGTGGCTACTGAAGGGGACGAGCGGATAAGTAGGAGTGTAAACATGAATACATGGAGGTCGTTTTTTGTGAGGTTTGGAATGGAGGAAATTGAGTTAAGCGATTCGTGTGTGTATCAAGCTAACCTTTTGTTGAAACAATTTTCATGTGCAAGTTCTTGTACGCTTGAGAATAATGGTAAGTGTTTGATCATTGGGTGGAAAGGAACGCCGTTGCATTCTCTTTCGACATGGAAGTTCATTCAGGAATAACAAATGCGAATAAAGCTCACTCAGACTAATTAGATAGCCAGTTTCTCGAGTTAAGTTGGTCAGAAACTTATATAGGTGTCATGTTACGAGCTGTTTTATAAGTACCAACAAATATTTGTCAATTTGAACTTATAAAGTTGTTTTTGTAAATTTCTTGAACATGATCTAACCAACTTCACGTATTATAGCTTCTTTAGTATGTATATGTATATGCTTATGGAAATACTGGTAACCAGAAAATGTACATCTTTCTCTGCAGTCATTTGTGCATGTAAAAGCTTTATTTTCTGAAGGAAATGGTGGCTTAAATCAATGTAATGTGAGATTTGGGCCTTAGTCCAAAAGTTATATGGGTCTGCTACTATGCTAGTTCAAGTAAATATGGGGCATGCTTTTAGAAAAAGTAAGACAAAATTGTTTCAATGCATGTCAAAGCTGGTTGCTATCTTAATAACATTTCCTGATTACAACAGTGAACAAACAAGATTGTATTTCCAAAAAAAAAAAAAAGTATATTGGAGTTGGATATTGGATATATATATATATATATATATATATGAGGACAGCACAATGTTTAATAAAGCAAGATATAAATCATGGCATTATAATGTAACATGTAGGTTTGTGCAAAACGGCAGAACCAGACCGAACCGAATCGAATTGTACCAAAAACTGAAAGACTATGAGTTATAGAACTGAGAACCGTACATAATGTTACAGGTTCAGTTCGGCCTATGCAAATAGGGCATAACCGAACCATACCGAAAATTGAAAAATTGCGAATTATAAAATCGAGAACTGTACCGATACATGTATATTCGGTTTAGTACCCGTATGGTTCTCCGATTCTTTCGATACGTACCGAATTTACCGAATTTTACAAAGGCCTAGTAAGATGTAAGGACCATGATTGGGGTCCAAAACATTAATATATGGGCCCATTTCCTTTTTAGTCGTTTGATATTGCAAAGTTTGTCGACTTATAAGTAGAGATAGAGGAGACTTGGAAAGTTATAAACGTTTGCATGTGGTTGCAGTTAGTTTGAAAACTTTCAGGGTAGTTTATCTTATCATCTCCCCTTTTTCTGCTTTTATTTCTATAAATTTTATTTTATTTATTCAACTTTTTCAATATTAATAACGATAACATCAACTTATACTAGTTTGTATTTTAGCATCTAACGACATTTTATTACTACGAATTTGTCACAATTTTTTTTTGAAAAGCAAGTTCGTTTCCAGGGTCAAACCAACAGCACGGGGGTTCTGCAGCAACGGGAACATTCTCTCTATCTTTCAGCAACTGAACGGGAAGTGATTAAGAAAAGGACTTTATTTATTTTATTCTTTTGTAACTGCTGTTTTTATTAATTTCATACACACAAACATCTAACTTTATTTGTTCAAAGTATATATTTTATCTTGAATTCAACAAAATTCATGACTAAAAAAAAGTTAGGTTCTTATAAATTCAACTCAATTAAACGGCTTAGATTAACGGCTTTATATATTTTGTCTCGTAAAGTAAATATTAATTAATTAATAATGTAATAGATACCCACAATAATTGAACAAAAAATACAATAAAAGACTCCTACTGCTATTTTAATGGTGAAAATGTGTAAGCTGTCTGATTGCAAGTTGGTCTAATAAGATGCACATTCTTTGACTAATGTGGTAGATAAAAGTTGGGGTGAGCGAAGACTAGGCTGCAGTTACGTTGTCACTTTGTGTTTTTATTCAACTTCAACTACACAATAAAAGTTTCAGGGACCACATTAATATTTTATGTGGATATCCTAGATTCAGACGTATTTATCAAATATCAGTTATACTTTGACTCGTTGACCCAAACGTATATTAAAATATTATTTTGTTTTTTATGGATCCAATTATTACAATGATCTCGTTAATCCCTACCCTTGTAATCTTACGTAATAAATTCCTTCCTACGTTGCTCCTGTTCAATGGTCAAAGAGTTTTGATGAATTCAAGATAAAATATGTATCTTGATCATGTTCGAATTAACTTTTGTTTGCGTGTTTGTCAATGTTGGCATACAGTTTTGTGTACATACGTGTGTTGTTGTTATCTTATACTTGTTCGTAGTTTCACCTGAGAAAGAAATTTGCGAACAATTTTGTAACGATTCGAAAAGGTGTCGATAATGTCAATTCACGCGATAATATATGCATTTATGCATGCGTGGTTGAACTAAAATACGCGATAATTTATATGCATCTATTAAAAACATGCTAGAAACTAAAGATTACAAACTGTTTAACATTATCTTCGTATCCAAAATGTATTCAAGCTAAAGATTACGTTAACTAATTAATTCTTAGCGAATAACTGGGAATAACTAACATATACCAAATACATTTCACTACATGCATAATCCTTGAACTAATTTATTAAACATGTACACGTGCATTCACTTCTTTTTATCTACCACTGAACTTAGATGCAACTTTGCAGCTAGCAGCGCATCAATTCAGCAAAAATAAGGTAGTACGTTGATACAATTATTGGAATTGGAATAATAATAATAATAATAATAATAATAATAATAATAATAGTTTTAAAATGTGATCAAATGTACCATACATGAATTTCATTTACCGAGTATTTAAAACTCAAATAGATCCGAAGCGAATGGTTCGTGGACATATAATGATTAGTTAACATCATGTTAAATTAATTAGATATTTAGATTTGTAACTCTTTTTTATTCATCTTAAAAAGGTAGATAAAGGTTATCAGATGATTACAACTAAATTAATTAGATATTTTGGTAGGACTAGTTAACTAGAAACAATCATTCATTTAATAATTATTATTATTATATATATATATATATAATAATTATTATATAAAAATATATAACGATCAGATTCGCATACATGGAACGTATAATATATATATATATATATATTATATTTTTTAAAGTGCATTACGGATACAATTGTTATAACAAAATTATGTATTGTATGTACTTGTCGTGTTAATATGCTTTTTCCAATTCTCCTCCTCCAATATTTACTAAAATTTAATTAATTAACTTCGTGTATTTTTTTCAGAAAATAATAATCCGAATATCATTGGGATTTGGATTGAATCTCGATGAAACAATCCATCAATGAAAAGTTAATTGGATGTTTTGTAGCATTTGAAATTAGTTTTAGTACTCATATATACATATATATATATATATATATATAACTTGACGTGATCTCGCTCTTTCTATTTGTATATTGTGTCTATAATGTCTGTCTTTTAATCAGATGGATAATTTTTTAAAACAAAATTTAGAGGACGGAATTGTATAAAATGTTTGGGTTATTTGTTATATATGTGAATGACAACCTTAAGTAGTTAAAATTAGAGAGGTAGGTGGGAGAAAAGTGACATCTTTTTTGGTAGGGTTGAAAATGACGCATAAAAGTAGCTTCAACACTTTTCAAGTTTGAAACGTTACGACTAACAATAATATTGTATAAGGAGGGATTATTGTACTAGAATTTGTTACGGTGGTAATGGTAAAAATAATTTTTTTTATTAAAAAATTATATCAAAATTATTAAAATTTTATATTTTTTAATATGCAATAATTTTTTTTTGAATGTATATATATAATTTAAAAATTAAATTTGTGTATCACAACCTTTATAATTTTTATGTATGATACACACTATTAATTCTTTAATGTGATAAACAAAAAATTAAAAAAGTTAAGAAAATGATACACAAATTTAATTTGCATATCATATATGTATTTTTTTGAAAACTTTTTATTTCATATTAAAGAATATATAGGATTCTCATAATTTTAATATGATTTTTTTTTATCAAAAAAGTTAATTAATATTAAAATAGAAAATAAAAAAATTCATTATTACTATTACCATTATAAAAAGTAATTTTATTTGAACCTTTTTTATGTACTATATGTTTTTTGATAACAAGAGTATCAGAACCGTTATTAAGAGCTTATTACATGCATTAAATGATTGTCTCTTGATCAATAGTTATCGTCAATTGGAATATTGTTATGTTGAGTGCAAGTAATTATGCATGTATGAAGTTGTTAATAACATGTTAATTATTATTTCCTTATATTATAAAAGGATTTGTTAACTACATACCTCCTTGTGCCTATTATATTAGACATGGCTAATCATCTTTGAGTTAAACTTATAGTACTTGATTCAAGTATCCAACATAAAACTTTAATCCGCAATTTTTTATTTTAAGAATTAAAGATAAACATGTCAACAAATAATCATATAAGAAAAAAAAATGCTCTTTACTAAACAATAAAATAAAATAGCTATAAAACATCTGACACAGGTCCACTCCGTCAAGTCTAGAGGAACGTTACAAACTTATTCAATTCCATTCAATTATATTATAAAAAGTAATGTTTAATGTTTAATGGTTAACCAGGAAGCGAAAAAATTAAATTATTGTACATGGGAGTCTAATTATTTGATGACACACTAATCTTACAATAATATATATAGTTGGCAGCACGAATATACATCTTATCTAATAAAAGTTGTAAATATAAAAATGTTTATCGGCTTTCCAATCATTTTTGTAATTGAACATAAATTCCTCCCTACAAATCATGAATTAAAAATTCTTACGATAACAAAGTCCATTCGACATGAATTAAACGTTAATGAAACTTTTTACATAAACCTTTTACAAAATTCCCAATTAATAATAAAATTATCATTTATTTTGTAGTCCTTGCAGTTAAAGTCTCCGGTAGATTATAGAATTTGTAATTCGAGTTTTTTCTAGTATGTAACTGTTTTTGCTTCTAATGTCTTGCTACTAACAGCTTATATATATATATATACATTCTCTTTGCCGTTAAAAAAAATAGTAAAATTATCAACTAATCAGAATGTTTGTCTCGTAGGATGTAATCGAGCCGAGTTGATATGAAAAAAACAATCATACATCTACTATATAATTTGATGTGTGTATATGAAGATCGCGATAGGAATTAGATACCAAACGGAATAATAGGTAAATAGGTATTAATTAGTATAAGTTTATTCATCTTTTTATTTGAGGTTGTTGGAGATGGACAATTGTATTTTGAGAAAGGAGTGGTGGACGATTTCAGCCGTTAATTTATGTTATTAGTGTCATAGATTTACAATGTTTCATTTTACGTGCACACTGCATTTCGTGTAAAAAGTTGTGTTGTTAAGATGTAATGGATATAACCGTAAATCACACAATTAACAATTAAGATCGTCCGACATTTTATCCTTTAAAATATAACTGCCTCTCATAACTTTGCACTTACCGAGTATGGAGAGTATACGATATGCGGGTTTGAGGTGTGTTAGTGTGTGTGCTTTGTAATAACAAAGAAAATTAATGTAATTTATTTGGTAATGATAATTATACTATAATTATAAAATATTTATATATGTAAATAGTGACATGTAAACTTTCAAAAAAGTGTACAAGTACACAACTTGAAGTTATCTTGATAATGCAAGATCTACTTTCGGGGAGTTTATGGGCCTACTCTAACTTTTTATGTTATGTAGTGCTCGTAGTTATTTGATCGATATACATGATATGATATATGAAAAAATAAAATTTAAGCACTCATCAGCTACCATAAAATTAAAACTTTAAACTATAGGAAAAATTAATATATACGTTAACAGATAAAGTATAATTAATTTTAAGATAGGACAAATATGTATGTAATTTTGTATATACATATTATTACAATTTACAATTAAATAAAAAAAAAGAAAAAATCATTTATGCTTCAAAGTTCAAAGGGTCAATGTCACGATCCCTTATATATTTCTATATTATATATATACGGGAATGATTCATAGGGAAGCTCTAAAATTTGAGGAAGGAGGGAATCAAATTTTAGCTCTTAAATTTTTTTTATTAAAAAACGTTTTTAATATTCATTGGTGATGAATGTTACATTTTGAAATTTTTAAAATTCATTTATGATGAAATCAATGATTGAGATTTACTTTTCTCCTTTCCTAATTTTTTTGCTTCCCTCTTGATCCCCACCCTATATATATATATAACGAAATCATTTTCACTATGATTTTAGAATAAAAGTTGTTCAATATAACTTTTAATCAATAATATTGGTATTAATTTTAAAATTTATGTTATAAAGGAGTGAAAATACAATATTTTATATATATACGAATATGAAATTATATATCTAAAATTAATAAATTTAATATGTTCAGTTAAATGAATTATGAATAATTTAAATATAAAAAATTAAATTATACTAGTCGCGTAATGATTAATTAGTTTTAAAATTAAAATACAATTCCACTGTTAGCATCATAAATTTATTTAGTACAATAACTTTTCTCCAAAATAGTATAGCTAGTTGTGGATACTGTCAGCTTACTGTTGACTTATCTATGAAGAGCCACTTTGTATGACGCTAGCCGACATTCATGTCTTTTCTCTAAAAATAAATAAATTTAATACTTATTGTTTTGAGTAGATAAAGAGCTTTCAATTGGGAATGCCCAATTCAAAATTTATAAAATTTTTCTCTTCAACAAAAGTCTACTTGGTATCTGTCTCCTTTACTCAAGAAAATAATAATAATGAAGTCTAAATTTTGTTGTACGATCATAATCATGTCAATACTTGTCAACTGTTAAATATGTTTTATTCTATTTTGTTGTACAACAATATAAAGCGTATATGTAGAGATTGATATATATATTATCACTCATCGAGAAACCTTTAGAAAGCGTTTAAATTATTTTTCATGATTGAATGATAAGCATCACACACTCTCAAACCTGCATAATCCCAACATGACTGATTGAACTCGTAACACTCAATTCTCATGATATCGCTATAATTAACCGTTAAGACGAATAAAATATATCTATTTTATCTGTTATCGTCACGATACACCAGTTCAAAATGAGTTCATGACTAGTCACTCGTAGTGATCATGACTCGTCATGAGTACGTAACGAGCTTCAGCATGATCTCACTTCAAGTGCCAGCACACAAATTTCATAGTTTTTAACCCTCTACAAAATAGAGAATTCAAATAATTATTGTTTACATATAATTTTATTTATTTCGATCTTATGAATACATCATTTGACTTGATATGTAGGCATTAAATGATTAAAAACATTTACTTAATAATAAATTAAATAATAGTGATTCTTGTAACAAATGCATTTCCATTGCTCTTTTCTGATTTTTGCCAAGTGACATGGACACTTTAGGATGATTACTTAAAAGAAAAAACTTTACTAAGTGATTAAATAACATCCAAAATCTGCCCACTGCAATATAACCTGATTGAAGTTTGTTTAATAGTAAATTCAAATTTCATAAATTAGTTGGATAAAATCGAAGCCTACAACTTACAGTGTGTATTTAGTGTTAACTGGGAACTTCTAATTAATTGAGGAAAGGTATGTAGCGTCACTGGTCCACCCGTGAGACCCGTTGCATATTTTTGTGTGGGTGAGATAGTCATCGTTATTGACCCGATACTTTGAAAGCTAATAGTATCGGACCTACTTACTTAAATACGCAGTCTAGCGGTATGTAATATATATTTTATTTCTTTATTAATTAAGTGGTTAAATCTTCCAACGATGCTTTGTGACTTGTGCCTTTGTTGTTAGAAAATTAATAAAAATTTTCGATAAGATTTAAAAACTTGCTGAGAAACCTTACTTGATTAATGTTTTGGTATAATATTAGGGTTTGTTGATCACATTTCTTTTAAGCGGCATAGAAATTTGTTATATTTTAAGTATAAGTACCTCTTAACGCTTTAATAATGGTCATTAGAATCATTATTACCATTTTCTAATTATTTTAGTGAAATTGTAAGCAATAATTACCTTTTATATACCAACTAGCTTTTAAATTCGTATATATATACGAGTCATTTACAAGATACAAAATAATATTATTTGAACATTTTTAAAAATAATTACTAAGGTTAATTCTTGAAATATGATTGAAAATTTTAAATTCGAAGCTCTAAAATAATAAACAATATAAAACTATTAAAATCTTTAAAAAAGTTAAGCGACTTAAAATACGAATAAAAAAAGATAGACAATTTTTAACTAGTCTTTTGACTAAAAGTAGGATTGAATTACGACTGAAATACAATCTTAAACTCAGGCTAGTTTTTTTCCTGTTCGTTCCCTTCTAAGACCGATCTCAACTAGATCAGCTTTAATTTTATATCGTTTGCTCATCTCTAGTTGTAGGGATGTCAATTGTAAACGTCACCATGGCTCTCAAATTTGGCTCTCAAATATGTAGAAATAAAATCTTTGCTGTCTTCTAAGAGAAACTTGAAAAGGGTATCTGACAATTTTTATGTATTACTTATATAATTATCGATGATTGGTGATTCATGATGTTATTTATAATTGCGATTTGATAAACTAACATTCACTGTTTTGGATCTAATAAAGATCCTAAAAGACCAACTTAACGTTGACAGCGTATAAAAACAAAAAGACGACGTACCTACAAATCACATGAATATATTTAACTTGTATTTTATGTTAGTAACATATGACCAGTAGTAATTATTAATTTTAAATAAACTATTACTTTTAATATTTGCATGTTTAACTTATGTGTGCACTTTGAGACGCACCTTTCAAGCAACAATTTTATATTCTCTAATGTATCCTTAACTTTGGTGAATTAAGAAATCGACAAAGAAAATGACTTGAATTTGTTAAGGAATCGATTAATTTATCCCTAATTAATTAGCTAAATCCTTAAACCTGATGGCAGACATGCCACTGAACTTGTTTTTATTATTTTATTTTTATTTTTATTTTTATATATAAATATAATAAAGATAAAGATAATAAAGGTGCGAACAATAATTATAATTATAATTAGTTACATTAGAAAAATAATGATAGGCTCGTGCCTTGTTGAATAACATGCAAATTAAATAGCTACCCAAATTAGGAAAACATGGTTCAAGATTATATTTATGTGGATAAGTGTCACAAACCTCACCTCATTATTTAATAACATATTTATAAAAACCTAAACATAAGCTCAAATGGTTCGACCAGGAATTCATTTCCTTCAAATAGACGTAAATCCAACTGGTTATACTTTAAAATGAGGGAGCATCAAATTAATTAAATGTGGCATCCATCTTTGCTTAGTAGGTAGAATTTATATTCATCGGCTTCCAAAGAAGAGGGTTGGCTTGCTAAAGACCCCTTCAAATACTTAACTTTCTATTCCTAATAACAAACCAATTATAAGAAAATCAACAAAATTATCAATCAACTATTAAGACAATGGTTTAGCGTATAATTATCATTAACCTTTTATCTATAATAGAAAGAATAGAATAATGCTACCCAATTATGAAAATTAAGGATGATATAAAAACAGAGTCCTTCGTGAAGTTACTCCATCAATAAATACCTGAGTTAGCATGCAAAGAATATGGTAATTGTTTATGTAAAGAAGTATTATTAAGAATGCCATTTTCTTATTTATTTTTTTCGATTTTACATACGTGACTTAGATTTATGGTAGTATTATTTATTTTACTAGAGTAGTAATATTTACATCACTATTTTTCATACATCAAAATTGTATATTATTTATGTGTACTTTCACTTAACCTTTTAATACATAAGTTTTGTGTATGCATAAATATGATGACGTGAAACGTTATATTTACCCATGAATCAAATATCTTGGGAGTCATTATGTCTCACCAGCACATGGGGACATGAGTTTTATAGTCATAGTACATGTATATTAAATAGTGTTGATTATAACATTTAACTCATCAACTGGTCAACTAGGAGACTCTTTGACTTTGTGGCATTCGGGTGGGTTGGCATGGATGTTGATTGGGTATGGGTTGGCCAATATAATTCCACACTCTATATATACCACTCAATATATACCTTAGCTTACTACAAAACTCTACAAGAAAATTAAACATATAACTTAGGTTATATAATTTCATGTCTTGTAATTAAAAACTATATCCTCTCCCACCCTTCACCTGCCAAACGACCATCATGGCTGACCGGAAACCCGAAGAAAATGGTGTTTCCGGTAAAACCAAAGAACTCATGGCTGACTTCGATCCACCACAACGACCAAAGAAAAACAAGTACGCTTTCGGTTGTGCCATGTTGGCTTCCATGACTTCTGTCTTGCTTGGTTACGGTAAATTAAACTACTACCATATTTTTACTTTCAGTCCTATTTTTGTATTATAGCATCACTTTTAAACACGCACGACGTACCTAGAATCATGTACAAATGAGATAAAAAATTTCCCAAGCTAAAAAATTTAAACTATTTACACATAATTAGTTATACTGTATATTCAGTGTTACATTGTTACCTACTACATCCATCCAAAATTTGAATATTATTGTCTGTATTACCGTTGTTATTTTACATCTCACACGATATGTATTTTCCAACATCAAACTGAAGTTCGGAAATATAACAAGTTCCGTGTCACCCGACTGCTTTCTCACAAACAATATTTTTCCACCTACCTAAATAATATTATTTTCTTCACAACATAACCTTTTATTTTACATATTGTAGGTTAATTTGTGACGATATATTATTTAAAAAGAGCATCATTGTAATCACGACAACAGTCTATATTGCATTGAAAACTATGTTGGTATTATTATATATGTGGACAAAAATAATACAAGTACTGAAAATAAAAATTGTACGGCAGATATTGGTGTGATGAGTGGGGCGCAAATCTACATCCAAAAAGATCTAGGTTGTAGTGACGGTCAAATCGAGATTCTCGTTGGTATTTTGAATTTATATTCGTTGGTGGGATCATTTGCTGCTGGGAGAACTTCTGACTGGATTGGTCGCCGCTACACCATAGTCTTAGCTGGTGCTGTATTCTTTGCTGGAGCAATATTAATGGGGTTTGCTCCTAACTATGCCTTTCTTATGGTTGGTCGGTTTGTCGCTGGGATTGGTGTCGGATATGCCCTTATGATCGCGCCAGTGTATGCTGCTGAGGTGTCGCCGGCTTCTGCTCGTGGGTTCCTCACTTCCTTCCCAGAAGTCTTTATTAACGCTGGTAAGCCTTACACGGTTTACGTCTATATATCAGGAAATGATCTTAAACATTTTAGGCACCGTTACATGTTGGACCGACACGGTCAGTGAAATATAGACCTGACAATGTGCACAATCCAACATGTAAAAGGATGCGTACAACTAATAATACGTATTATCTATGCTAATATATAAAGCATTTTAATGTTTTATATATATAAACTCTTAAAAACTAAAACTCAACATTCCTAAATATCACTTGTATAATTTATATTTAACATTAATTTTATCACTTGTATAATTTATATTTAATATTAATTTCATCATACTCATAAGACTCATCACATTATCTTAAATCATTAATTCTACATACGAGTAAACTACCGTTATTGAGTCACCATTATAGATAATCACTGAAAAACAAACATAATATAAAAATATCGTCGAGTCACTGTTTATAAATAAAACATTATATTTTGCTGCGTAGTGCGGATATTATGCTATATTTCTTTTATATATATTATCGAACTTTAATTATGGTAATACTGAATTAAAATATAATGAACATATTATTGTATTCTTCTTTTTTATGTCATAGTTTTTATTTTTCTTTTGTGATCTTATAGGGATATTGCTCGGGTATGTGTCGAATTATGCGTTTTCAAAGATGCCACTTCATTTAGGATGGCGGTTCATGTTGGGTATCGGAGCTATCCCGTCGATATTCCTAGCCTTGGGGGTACTAGGCATGCCAGAGTCACCTCGTTGGCTTGTGATGCAAGGTCGACTTGGTGATGCGAAGGTTGTCCTTGATAGAACTTCTGATAGTTTAGAAGAATCTAGGCTTCGGATGATAGACATCAAACAAGCTGCAGGTATACCAGAAGACTGTAATGATGATATCGTCCAAGTGTCTAAGCAGAGCCACGGTCAGGGAGTATGGAAGGAGTTGCTCGTTCATCCAACGCCCACTGTCCTTCATATCTTGATCGCGGGTGCTGGCATCCACTTCTTCCAACAAGCGAGTGGAATAGATGCCGTTGTATTATACAGCCCGAGAATCTTTCAAAAGGCTGGGATTGTTAAGGACACCCCAAAATTATTAGCAACAATAGCAGTCGGGTTCGTGAAAACAATCTTTATTCTAGTGGCGACGTTTAACCTTGATAAAGTGGGACGTCGACCACTTTTGTTATCTAGTGTAGCTGGTATGATTCTATCGCTAGTGGGACTTGGGGTCGGGCTAACCATTATAGACCATTCTGATCATAAGATACCATGGGCTGTAGCCCTTTGTATTGCAACAATTCTATCATATGTGGCGTTCTTTTCGATTGGGATGGGCCCGATCACCTGGGTCTACAGCTCAGAGATTTTTCCACTAAAGTTGCGAGCCCAGGGTTGTAGTATGGCAGTAGCAATGAATAGAGTGGTGAGTGGGATAATAGGAATGACATTTTTATCCCTCTACGATGCTATAACGATAGGTGGCGCTTTCTTTTTATTTTCGGGTGTCGCTATGGTTGGGTTTGTGTTCTTTTACACATTGTTTCCCGAAACACAAGGTAAAAACCTTGAGGAAGTCGAGCAAGTTTTTGGAACGTTTTTTAGGTGGAGATCAAGACAAGCAGAATTAGATAGGAAAAAAGAGGCTGAAATGACAACCAATAAAGCTCATAATTAAGTTAAATTTTAGTGCTTAGAAATGGAAAAAAGAAAAAGGTATATGTAATTTCTCCATTTCATGGACGGTATTTCGGTCAATTACTTGTCCGTAGAAGTTTGTATTGGCTACAAGAAAAATGATATAAATGTAATGGTATTACCTTAGAACAAAAATAGTTATATACTTCAATATTGCATAATGTTTTATAGTTCTATAAGAAGGAACATATTATTAATATATAAGTTTGATAGTTTAGTTTTATCTCAAGTTTTTACGTATTCAAGTAAGTTTGGTAATTGGTATTCATGGTTCTTTAAAGAAAGTTGGGTCAGTGTAGGAAATGGTCAATAATTGCAACCAACTGAATTTTGGGCCTTATATTATACAATAGATTTCAGGCATAAATATTTCCTATAATTTCAAATTATAGTAACAGAATAGTAAAAGCGGTTTGAACACTTTGTTTATTGATAACTATTGGTCCATAAATGTATGATTCAAGAATAAACAAACTCAAATATATGATTATGGTTAGTAACATTACTAATATAGCATGATATCTACTACAATTAGGGGTAATTGAAGTCACTAGTTCATGTGATACATGTATATTTATGCATGACTTATAAGTTAATCATGTGGGGATTCCCTTTAGAAGAAAATCTGGACCCATGATTTGACAACGAAATGCTAATTTCTATGAATGCGTTTGTCTATTTGTGAATGATAAGATACTTTTGCTACCTCTCAATTATACAAGGAAAATGATTGGAAAGTGAAAGACAACTGCATATAAAAAAATAAATACATAAATTTAACAAATTCGAGGACGAAAAATAGTATAGATATATCAAATCACTTGATTTGAACTGATAAACTAATAAATTTGATTAACGACGGACGTTATTAAAAAGTTTGGATATACAGAAATTATTGTGTTTTTACCAATTATTAAGGAGACTTTAAGTTTATTATGGTGCGCAAACATTTATGCATGTCTTACAGACATGTACTTAAATGTATTTAACATTGATTTTTATGCGGTCAGTGATGTTATATTAACAGTCAAACTAATCAATCACCCAAATTAAACCAGAGACTATAATAGTTGGTAAAACACTAAACTAGCAATACAGAAGAGAGATACAAAATGTTTGTGCTTTTTTGTACGCGGTCCATTATATGAATATGAAAAAAGATGATCTTTTCTGGACAGATTTTGAGGGAATGAAGATTGTATACATATTGGATTGTAATAGTCACTGCTAATGTGGTTCTATTGTAGCTTTCGCTCCCCTACCTTTTGTGAGTGTTTGGCTATGTAACGTATATTATGAAGAAAGTTAACCACTCGATATGTTTATCACCCCGTGTTATCAATAACGACCAAACACACAGATAACAACCAAACACACAAAAAGAGGGAAAGTGAAAGCTAAGAAAACAACAGCTTCTACACTCGCCCGTTGATGAGTAGAGAGACAACGTTCTACAGATCCATGTGGAATGTGTTTTGTACCGTTGATTAAAATTAAATCATTATCATTTTTGTAACAAGATAATGATTTATTTTAAGGTAGATAGAAACCTGCATCTGTTTATGAATTGGTGCATAAACAGTTTAGATATTGTTATCTTCAATATTTGAACATAGAAGATCTCAATATTCTTATAGTTGTATTTGAAAAAACTAGAAGAAAGAATGATCAACGTATAAACAACCAATGATACTGACCCCGGAAAGAACCCAATTTTAAAAAATGAACCTTGATCTCAGATGTATATACATACTTGTTCACTTTTCGATGCCCTGTTGCAAATACTGAATTAAATCATAACCAGCAGTAGTCCATTTGTTATAGGCATCAGCACATATGTGGATCATGTGATTAGCTGCTTCTCTTTCGCTCATTTCTGGACGAAATCTCTTTCTTAAGTTCCCAACGGGATCTCATCTGCTAAAGCAAGGTAACCCGCTTTCTACCATCATCAATACTGTGTTTCTAATCCCATCTATATGCCGATGGGCAGAAAGGTAACTCTTAAGGCACAAACTGATAAAGCCACATTATTCACAGCACAGGATTAGTAATCGAGCTAAGGTAAGGTTGCAATCCTATTAAAGGCATCATGTTTTACTCGAAGGTTATATTAATAATATAAAGCGACAACTCTGTTCAGAAATATATGAAATAAATCATTTCTAGTTTACGACAAAATAACTGGAACTTTAATCTTTTTGGCCACATGTAATCATTACAAAACTTTGATAATATTAGGTGTAGTTCATAAGATTCCTCTATTGTCCATGCCAAGGGGCATCTAAGATATTTGACTAATTGGCATACACTACAGTTTTGACCAAATCTCGGTAAACAGGTCGATTTGGGTTATCTTTTGCCTCTAACGGGTCAAACTTTACAATGTTAGCTTAACTGTAAATGGCTCAAACAGGTTCAAAGTCACCCAAAGTGTATCCAAAATGCATAAAACCCCCTAAATAGTTTTGTTTAAAACTTCGATTAACAATGAAATTATATAGGTTTTCTAATCATATAAAAGTCAGGAAAAAGAGAGACAACAAATATACGTTGGTTGGCCCGACCCGACCATAAAATTACCAGTAATGATCCCACAAAAAGTCAGGGCACCAAATTTTATGGTTAAACACTTGAACATATTGGAACCTGAACGGGCATGTAGTAAACTGATGACCTTCCATGGCCTTACCTTTCAAATAAATGCCAGGTATCACTTTTCATAGAACCAGATGGATCGAGCAACTGAGTCATCTAATGGCTTAGCTTGAAATGGGCACTCTCAAATCGCATATTCCCACCAGGTGATGTCTCCAGGATGAAACCAAAATCATTGTGAATGAGCCTACCTTCACTGCATTTACAAAACTTCATGTCATCAATTGTACAACACATAAGAACGCACAACTTCATTACTCAAATCATCCAGTGGGTAGTTATACTAAAGACTAAATCTATCACCCTCTTTACTCTTTAAGCTTACTTATCAAATAAAAGATTTCCATTATGCCTACCCTCCGGTTGAAGCAAAAGACTGGCAACAGCATAACCGCCAATGCTGACTTTGAAGTTCTCACGGGCTGCTTAAAAGGTTGGAGAACCAACTGGCCCGAAATCTTGTTGAAATATTTCATATAAACCACCGTCAGTTGTTTCACCCATCTGGCTTCTGCTGCGTGAATTTGGCACAACCTGCAGGGACACAATTACAGACATCTGTTAAGATTCTGAAAATACATCGAGAAGAACAAGTAATAAGTGCAACACTTGATGCAGAAATATTATATTAAAAATAATATAATAGTAAAATACAGCCAATGTATTGCAAAAGGTCACCTCAATTATTCCTCTCTCAGGGTCAGTTGGAAGAACTCCATAAGGGTACAAATAAAGATTGAGTCCAACTGCTCCAAATATGTCTCTCTCAAGTGAAATCACTTGTAAAGCAAGTACATCTTGTCTACAGTCGTCTCGGACCTGCATAAATAAGCTCATTTAATCATATGAGATGCAGGAATGAAATCTGTTTTGATTTATTTGTAATAATTTACGGTAGAGGTTCAAGAGTAGTAACACTAACCTTAAAAATACAAGCTTGGGATTTGATATCATTAGGGTCACCGTCTTTATCAGCCACGTCAAAAGTGATCATAATAGGGACTTTTGCTGCAGACTGCAATGGAATTCCACTATTTACCTGAATACCCTTGACAAGTTTATTAGGAGCTGTAGGCAGATAAAGGTCATCTCCATCCAACTGAATTTTTCCCAACTCCCTGTACCCACATCATTTATAGAGTTAATAACTGGTAAACTTATTTACGACTTTATACTTGAAGAGAATACAACCAACCTTTTCCTCATAATCATTGTGTTCACGAATACTGGTAGCCAATCCCATGATAAATGTATCAACCGGTCCGGTCTTTGTACCATCCATATTCAATTATCTCACAAGTTGTCTTTAAAACACTATCAAAAATAGCTCCCTGGCTACTTTCCCTAGTCTCAGCCTATTCAAAGAATCATAAAGCACATAAACAACTAAAGAAAAACAAACGAATAAACATACAATCAATAACTAAAAAATATAAACCTGAGCACATGTAATTAGCACAAGCTGTTTGAACTGAATAAGTAGAACCCTTAGTAGATGACCTCCACGTGTAAAAGCAATTTTGGAGATACCATCAAGCAATGAGTTGAAAAGATCTTCACATGTTCTTAACCTACGCCACACTGAGCAGAGACAAGCTTCAGCTGCTTCTACTAGCAGTGCAAGAGCCCCATGCAACAACTTCTTCAATAACTTCCCATCTAAATTAGAGGTGACATGGCTTCTAAATTTTAATTTAGAGCAGCCTTGTAAACAGAAAGCTTAATATTAATTCTAGCTTTCGGTGAAGAACCCTGCTCTGTCCAGTCATGCTTCCTTATCTGCCAATAAAACACCAGTTTACATAATTTGTTTTCACTAGTAGTTTGTATTAAGCAGGAATAGTTGCTTTATAATGTACACAGTACTCGACTTTTGTATGATTTCTACTGTAAGTTGTTATACCTTCAGAAACGAAATCATCAACCGCAGTTGCTCCTTAGTAATAAGCCGTATCCGTTCCAAAAGCTTAGAATCAATCTGAACTTTATCGAGAACCTGTTCAATCAACTTCAATGCAATCTCTTGTTTCTCCAAACACTCAATAGACTCCTCTTTAAAATACGAAACACCTTTACTATCTACATTAGTTGGAGTACTCAATACATCCATACTATTAGCACTACTTGAACCACTTACATGATTACTCGAAAATGCACAATCAAGTAACTGAGTAACTAGTTTTCTTGCATCTAATGGAATAATCTGCGGAAAACTTATCGGACAACGTAGATAAAAAAGCCTTAGAAATACCTAAATCACAACTAGTTCCATCATTATTATTAAAATCATCATGTGCGGCAAACACAATACCTCCCATAAAACCAGCAACATCTGTATTAAAATCCTGATAATGTTCCGTGGCTTTTACCGCGTAGGATAAGAAATCATAGTAAAACAAAGTTATTGAAGCGGTTGTAAATGATTTAGGCCAAAACGATTGTGTAAATGATGACGGAATTGAACGAATGAATTCTAAAACGGTCATTCTAGAGTTCGCATCGTCGTAATTAGGGCACATTGAGATGAATGTGGCGGTTGCGAGAACGGCGTTGAGTTGAAAACGTGAAATGCGAGGGGAACCGGAAAGGAGTGATTCCGATGACGGACATCGTTTGCAAATCCACGCGATTGTGCCGGAATATTGATCTGGATTTTTTGTGATTAGATCGATAAGCTCTGTTAACGCTTCCATTGTTAGTAATTAATTAATCGAGTCGTGAAATTGATTGACAGTGCATTGTGTATTGAACATTTGTGCATTGATCACACATAATTTGCTTAAGTTTTTGTTTATTTTTATTTTCTCTTGCAATTGTTCGAGCCCTGAATACGTTTCCTCCATTTCATCCGTTATTTACGGTTTGTTTTCTCCGTTTTTGTAGGTATTGAATAAATGAGTACCGCCAATACTCTTCCGATGAGGTTCTAATCTAATGAAAAATATGAATGAATATTTTCCGGTAAAGATACTAAAAAAATAGTTCACCGACTCCTCCAGAAACAAATACGGTTTTTAATATGAAAATCATAATGATGATGATTTTCAACTTCATCAACATTAGTTATAGATCTGTAGCAGGGTTCGGTCCAGTCCAGTCCAAACTAAAACTGTTAGTGATAATTTATATTGTATGGAACATTTTCAAGCCATCATCGAAGTCCATAATGATGAAAAGATACACGTGTTTTGCAACATGTCATTGGACTAACGTTACTTTTTGATATATAATTTGTAAATTTGTGTTGCATTCATTAGAATAAGAGATAGGTTGCTGGATACCATTCAATTGTGTGGATATAATAATAAGAATCGAGGATATGATAGATCCACAGTACGTATTCGAACGACCACAAAATGTCCTGCATTTTGGTGTTGACAACTACACCATAATCTAGAAATTTCTTATGATGTATATGTGTTGGAATTTGTAAACCAAAGTATATACATGTTCTTTCTCGGGAAAAATAAATAACCATGTACAATGTAAAAGTTTATGCGTGAGAAGTATCATAATACATAAGGTTGTATGAAATTAACAATCGAATAATTTAAATACGGAGTGACGCTCAAGTTTCTAGCATAAACAATGGTAGGTAAATAACAAAACATAGTAGTAGATAACACACAACTGGTCTTTATATGTTAAAGTTTTCGACCAAAGGGTATTTTATATGACATAAAATGGAAGGGGTATCACCTTTGCATTTTGAATTGATATATGTTTGTTGGATTTGAACTCGGATCACATTATTCAAACGTTGAAAATTAGATGATAAATCTCTTATAATCTCAAGCTCAAGCTTAGACCCTTACATATTTTGAGTTTTTTTTCACGATAAAATTTGAATTGCTCAATAAAATGACTTTTGTGTAATTTTAATCTTTCAGTATCTCTTATCATAATTTGTATACTACCTATTTTTATTCATACATTTACTTTTCAATATTGTACGATATAACATTTTAAAACATAATTAATAATTAATGGATAAAAAATAGTATATGAATTATTTTATTAGAGGAACGTTCATTAAAGTATGAAAAATTTTGAAAGTATGAAAGTACAAATCTCAACCGTTGATCTTGATCAAAATAACAAAACCTTCACATTCTTAAAAATTAAATATCTCAAAAATCGTTAGTCAAAAAATTATAAAAATTGCACCATAAAAATCAGCGTTTTCTCCTCTTCGATTTAAGATCCCACAAGGTATACTTTCGACAATTTTTTTTTCATTTTTTGGTGGGTTTTGAAAATTTGTAACACATGTGTTACGGGCGACTAACACATGTGTTAGCATCGACTATCGATTGTAACACATGTGATAGTCGTTGATAACACATGTGATAACCACGGGTAACACTTTTGTTAATCCATCATAACACATGTGTTAACCCACAAAAAATGAAGAAAAAATAAAATTCGTCGAAAGTATGCCTTGTGAGATCTTAAATCGAAGAGGAGAAAACGCTGATTTTTATGGTACAATTTTTATAATTTTTTTACTAACGATTTTTGAGATATTTAATTTTTAAAAAAGTGGAGAAAAGTCAGTTTTTGTCACGTGACGCATTCTTATTGATACTTTCATACTTTTAAAAAGACTCATACTTTAATGATCTCACTTCTATTTTATTATATCATAAGTTGAATGATACGACTTTAATTGTAATTAATAATGAAAAAAATATGAGAATTAAATTTAAATACAACGCATAAGTCAGGGGACCAGTTGTGTAAATTTCTGAAACCACAATTAACTCGTGTGACACTTATCAAACACATGTTTTGCAGTTGCACGCTCATTTTATTTTTCTCGCGGGACCAACAAAATTAGATTTGCAGATGCGATCCTTGTTTTTTTTCTTTTTTTTCGTGATCCAACTCTCGCAATTATCCGTTGGTCAACAAAATTAGAGCATTCAGTGTCACACTTTTAAGTTGCTCATTGCTCTCCATAAATAAAATTCACTCCATTCAGTTTATCAATCTCAAACAATCACAAATTTTGTATACAAATCACTCGGTATGTATCTATTTGCTCCCACTAATTAATTAATTAATTAATTTTCCATTATTACTTTTAGGGTTTTTATTGAACGTTTATTTTTGTGATTCGTTAAAGTTACGTATAAGCTACACTAGTTGACTTGATTTGAGTTCGAATATTGAGCTTTCGTGCTAATTTTGGGAGATTTTACAGTGTAATGAGTTCTAATGTGTTATTGATGTATTTTATGCAAAATTTGAATGTATGAATTATCATATTTGAATCTGGAAGCAGTTTGTTTGACTTTCAGATATAAGTCAAATTGTGGAAATAAAATAGTTAAGCAAGAAGAAAAGTAAGAGATTTGATGGTTATTACTTGTTCACTAGCTCAACTACCTCTCTATAACTTGATTTAGTTTGATAATACATTTATTCTTGATTTTTTGTGTTATTATTGATAATAAAAAAATAGAAAATATAGAAGCCTTTAAGATGTTTGGCTAGACAACATAGGTGATGATTAACTACTCAAATTTAATGAGGAAAGTGTATGGGAAAAGGGTTGTAGGGATATAGTACTAATTTCTTGGATTCACACTTTTTTCTAGATAGATAAACTTAGTGATTCAATGGAGAATAGTTATAAATTTGTAAGCTTCTATTTCTATGTTCTTTAATTAATTCCTTGCCTACAGACTATGGATATGATACATGAAACGACAAGGGATATCCGTAGGATCTCACAGGTATTATCTTTTTCTATATATGGAAGTAGAAATGTTACTGGTTTTTCAAATAATTTTTCTCAAAAAAAAAAAGAGAGATATTTAAAAAAAAAAATTTAGATGCTCATTTGGATTTCACTTTCTCATGCAGAGTGGCAGACTTGTGCTTCTCTTGCTGTGGCATGTTGTACATTTTATTCGCACTGTCTTATACTTTATCCGGGAGATCTTGCGTGCAATTGAAAGCTACCTTATAACAAATGGATTTGTGAAAACGTACGATGATCTAAATTTAAATCGGGTCAAGTATCTTGGAATTGTTGTGGACAGTGATGAAGCCCGCAACACCTCAAAAGTGGTTGAACTTTTGGAGTGGCTTTCAGCTATTGGTGTGAAAAAGATCTGCCTATATGACCGTGAAGGTAACGGTGCACATGTTTTACTTCATTGAATATAAGACATATCACATGTATTGAATATTTTGTATGTATATTTTGTTGGTTGATTATTTTTTTTGTTCAAATGTAGGAGTGTTGAAGAAGTCCAAGGATGTCTTTAAGGAGAGATTTGGCTCTGCAGAGATATCTGATGTATTTTGCTCTATGATATCTTTTTTGCTACATTATGCATAGACACTAATTGTTCACATGATCAGTATACAAAAAAGGAGCTATTTCTGAATCGATACCTCATACTCCTTTGTCCAGTAAAAATTGCAGCATTTTATAGGCCAATTATTTTACAAAATATGTTTGGAAATAGTTATATGGCATGAATGGTCTTTAATCATGATACCATCATCAAGTAGTGATGATGATAATGGCTAATAAGGTATTCTAATTTTAATTTATGGACTTCCTATAACGAAGTGTTGCATCTTTCTGGAATAGAGAGGGTACTATTTTAAAATCGCAATCCTTTCAAGTCGGCTTCAGATTGAGTGTTTAGAAGAAAAAAAAATTATGTATCAATTGTTACTGTTATTTCAGAAATCACAGTTTCAACTTAATTTAGTTATTAATGGCTTGATTTGTGTTAGGTTCTATCTCAAATGGGTCAAATGAAATTATTAGCTATAAAAGGGAATGGGTCGAAAGGCATCCAAAGTTTATTTTGATGCATGCAGCATCATAGATTGCTTTAACAACATCCCTTTTAACTTAGAATTTAATTTAATTGAGAAAGAGTATGTAAAGATGGAGAAAAAGTGTTTACAGGTCAACCCAACCCAAACCGACCTGTACTAAAAAGTTGAACTACTATTGTTTTGAGTTGTTATTCAATCCGTAAGCTGCCAGTTTTACCACTTCCACATGCCATATATCCTGCTCCTGTATTCATTATTTTGTTTTGCCTATTCATGCAGGACAATTCAAAAACCGCTCCCCTTCTCAGAAAAAAGCGGATGGATTTTGAGTTTGTTTCGATCTCTGATGGAAAAGAAGCAGTTGCTAAAGCAGCTAACCTACTCTTTAAAAAGTATTATGTGGATGGAGATTCAGAAAAACCATTCTTTACTGAAACCTACTTGACTGAGGCACTGAAGACCCTTGGTTTGTTGTTTCTTTGGCGGTTTATTTCCATTTGATCCTTTTGTTTATATAGTAAAAGTATTTATGATATCTTATGTGTTACCATGATTTATATTAGGTGTCGTAGAGCCAGATCCCGATCTTATACTAATTTATGGGCCTGCGAGGTGCCACCTTGGTTTTCCAGCATGGCGAATTCGTTATACAGAGATTGTGTAAGCCTACTTTCTCCTGTTTTCTGCTTCCATGATAATAAACTCATTTAATTTGTTGCAAGCTTTGATAAAGTTCTGTTCCTACACGTGAAATATCTAGAATACCTGTGAATGATGATAAAGTAGAGGAATTTAATCCGGCCAAGTTAGTAAGTCAATCTTTTGTGACGATTATAATGGGATAATTGGTACTGGTAACTTTAAAACTTGCCAAACATCGTAATGTGCAATTTTTTTTGGAGTTCCAAAATTGAAATTATTGCAGCTTTTGTGGAAGTTGCAACGTTTAAATACTTGCAATGCAAATAGTCAGCAGTCTATTATAGTTTTGCATAAATTCTTACTTCTGACATATTATATGGAATTCTAAAACTACAGCAATTTTTACCTTGTTAGTCTACCTATTGTTACTTCAGCATTAATATTACCATACCCATTGTTACTTGACATTTTTATAATGCAGACACATGGGACCACTGAAGTACAAGAAATATGGTTTGATTTTGAAAGCCATTCACAGGTTCACTAACGTGAAGCAAAACTACGGTATGTTGACTGTATTTGTTATTTGGAGATAAAGTTTTTATGTGTATGTTAAGAGCTCAATACTTAAAGAGACACACACCAAAAATTACATTGTTGTTTCATCTTTTTGTTGTGTCAACTTGGTTTTGTTTTATCTGAAGCGAGTCATATTAAAAACATTAAACACCAAAATTGTCCGCAATGTATTTTTACTGCATACAACTTTCTGAATTATTTGATAATAAGTTGACAAAAAGTATTTGTGGATACCCCAAACGAAAGGGATAAATAACTCATTTTGACGCGAATCCATTTTGACCCGTTACCCAACCTGTTTATTTCGCCACCTCTAGATAGTGGCAGAGAATGAACACTTCTAATGAGGTACAAAATATATGTTATTATGAAGGAAATTATTTAGAAAAACGCATTCGGATCAAAATTGTTTATGTTGGACAAATAAAAAGTAGCTGGGATGACCCGCCAATACTGACAAGTCCATGCTTTTTATTTCATAAATGACTAATATATGTAATTGATGACGAAAACTGCTGTATTACTGAAATACTTTGTTTGAGTGAAGCAATTTTAAGGGTTCTCAACATTTGACTACTGAGTAAATACTTGCAGCAAATTTTAACCCATTGGGCACATTGCCCCTATTTGACATGCTTTCTCTTTTTTCAAATAAACTTGAGGCTAAATTGCACTTTCAAATAAATGGGTTATATTCCTACCTCTACTTGGATCAAATACCTCAATCTTTATCTTTTGAGCCAAGTAGTATAAGTTAGTTTGTGGATCTTCTTCTGTCACTGAAATATTCCGATATGAATTTGTGTCAATTAGAGAAATCCAAATTTTTACTCACGTTTTGGGTATTTTTGTGTCCAACAGGTTCTTAAGATTCGAGTACAAGAGATGTTGCTACATGAGTTGATGATATTAGAGGGAGCGTATGGTTGTGTGCTTTTTAGTATTTACTAGAGGAACTGTATAAGTGGACCGATTCTCTTTAATTTAGTTCAAGTGATATCGAGTCTGGCTGTGTCAAATAATGTTTGAATTGTATATGATTTTTCCTGCGTTGAAAGCAAATAGACAGTTAAAACAGGGTTTTTCCCCTTCATATGTTTACTGAAGTTTTTGCTTGTTGTCTACAACGTTAACCAGTAACATCAATGATTTGACTCTAAAACACCAACTAAAAGGTAACGAAAACACTTTCAGTGTTTACTGAAGTTTGATTACAAATAAGATGCAATATCTCTAAAAAAAACTTCTATTATAATGACTTTGTGATATGTCATCCTTATTATTAATATGCCAACATTGTTATCGTTTGATACACAACAGTATAATGAATGAACTAAATTATTTTCCAGCTTTTCAAGTAAACCAATAGTATAATGACTTTGATGTATCATGTATGATCCATCCGAATCCGAACCAGTTAAGAACAACCCAAATAGCACTTTTGGTCTAATGAGTAGTAATGGCAATGAATAAACAAGTAGCGTCATGTATCGGTAGCAAATTAATATTAAATAGTTTTGTTGAAAGGAAAACCGCTTGTATTTCAATGTTAATTATTAGTATGATGGCCGTATTTGATATGTTGTTTTAAACTCGCATTTGTGAATTTGTGATTGTGAAGATAAGTTGTAAAAAGAAAATGCAGCGTATTCATTTTGTGAAGGTTTTTGTGTATCCCACATCGTCAGGGTGAGGTAAACAGACAAGAGGGAGTTGGCTATAAAAGCAAAGGCCTGAGTTGTTAATAAGCATACCTTTCTCGGCCTTTTGGCTAAGATCAAGTGTAGTATCTGTTCTTATCAGTTTAATATCTGATATGTGGGCCATCGGCCCACTCGATATTAATCTTATTTTTTATGGGGGAAGGCCCATCACACTAGCTTGCTAGTGGGGCTCTTCATGTGTCGCCTTGGCGTTGCACTACTGCCTAGGCCCGGCGCACCCCTCCAATTTCTAGTCTAAAGTTTGGGCTTTAATTTTCGGAACTGTTTAAGAAAAATACTTGAAGCATAACAGATTTGGTTAGTTACGACTTCATTCTCATCTCTCATGTACGAGATTAGAAAATTCTTAAATCATTATGCTAAGCTCAAAAGGCGTTATATACCATCTGTAATGTAATAGGTTTGAAAACTCTCAGGGAGATCATATTTATTGACCAAATTAACCATAATTTAGGATTTGATACATCATTAGCTTAAATAAAAACTTGTAAATATACCTATTCTTTTCACTTTTTCAGTGTTGGAAACATCTGAGTATATGATCTTAGCTACTTCTCTCCCTACTAATTTTACCATGTATTATAACCCTGTATTATATATATATCATACGATCAGATTGATCCTCCTACATATCAATCCTTTCTCTTGTGAAATTGTAGTTTTCCGCTCCTACTTCAGTAGGGGCTAAATGATGTCAAAGATGGCATTAAAAGGACCAGATGGTTTAAAAGGACCTGTCTCAATCTTGTACAACTATTCCTCACCAGGGCCGCAGTCCTTGTACAAACCAACTCTTTGCATGCATTAAACCAAATGCTGGTCTCAAGCAGGGGACCGGTAACATTATTTAACCTGTTCAAAATCAATTTCTATCCAGACTGCTCCATTCCGCAACGCAAATGACAGTCTTAACCAAGTCAAAGATGGTTCTAACCGATCTTGGCCTAGATAGGCATGGTCCCAGACTATTACTAACTGGTCCTAACTTGCAAAGTTTTCAGTGGAAGTAATAACAAGAATGAGGATGAGTCTGACCTTTTAATAACAGCACTACATTACTCCATAACTGTACTTTGTATAACTATAACTTTCAGGTGGGAATCATATGTCCAAAAAAACATCCCTAACATACTATAATAAGAAAGAAGGATCCACTAGATAAAATGACTGTTTGAGTGGATTAATATCTGCTTAAACCAAGCTTGCAACATTCATACAGCATTTCCAACTTGCAGACATGTCGGTCGCCACATCACCAAAGTGATGACTTCCAAAATCATCTGTAATTGTCCCACTGGATAATCGTAATCTAGTATTCGGTTTCAAGTATTCCATCGATGAGTCCAAATTCCAGTGCCTGCAGAAATAGGAAAATATAAGGGTCTCAACAATTTGTTAGTTAGTTCATATCTTCATCTGAAATCATTTCATCCAAGTAGAAAGGTCAAATGGGGATCAACACATGATTTTTTTGATACGGGTCGAGATGCATCGGTGTGACCTTCTATATATGATTATGTTAAATAAGATCAGAAAACTAAACTATTACATAAACACTCTCACTTGTGAATAAAAAGACTTGGGAGATATTATTCCCAGATAATATAGTTTTAGAGTTTCGGCAGCTATCAAACCATATTACCACTCACCTTTTTTGCCATTTCATTTTATTTATCTATTTCCCTTTTGGCTATTTTGACCCTTGAAATAGCCAACTCCACATCCAAACTTCAGAAGAAATTAATTCCATTAGCTGTGAAACATTTGTAACAATGCCACAAAAAATAGGGCACGTTACTTTTGGGACGTTAATAACAATTGCACAGTAGATTACATACATTATCTAAAAACTAAAAAGTGGTTTTCCTCAGATCCTTACAGGATGAAGGATCGTTTAGGAACATTAGTTTTTGCTTGAAGTTTGATATATGAACTTCTGGAACTAAAGAAAGTAGACATTGTATCTGTTTCAGGAATTAAAATCACTTAAAAGGTACCTCAGAAACAGATAAGAAACGATCCCTCTCCGTATATTGTTGCACCTTCTCCAGTGGTTGGCCAGTAAATGCGGAATACATCAAGTCGATTTTCTGCAAAACAATGATTAGGGAGAAACCCCCCCCCCCCCCCCCCAACATCACGTCTTAGAGAAAATGATGAATAATTGCATGCTGGACAAGATTAGCGCCAGATGAAGTTGATTTTCCACCAAGTCTGTTCAACCACATGTACAACTTTTGGTAACAACATAATCTAAACCTTAAAAGCATTATCAGGCACTGATAGTTTGGCTTTTTATTTAAAACAAATAAATAAAAAATAATAATACTGCTGTTATTCCACAGTTTTATGCTACTTATTGAGATTAAGTTAATATGATAATTAGATCTGCACATGCCCAATGTGATTAGTAGACAAGCAGATAGTGGAAATTCAGATGGAATAAAAATATACTAACATGGCGAGACTGAACAGCTTCGTTGACTTGGCGCCTTACATCCTCAACATGACCCTACAAAAACAAAGCTGAATAAGAATTGATCTTGGCAAAACCATCATGTTTGTCATTGTAATCATATAATAGCCGGTTCATTCCCTATCACTCGTCCTATCTGGACTTTGTAGAAGAAATACTTTAAATGTTTGAACTTGATTATGATGTATATAGTATTTGATTCTGAAAGACTAATGCTTATACAAATGGTGCATCAACTATTATCAATATAAAAAGAATTGACGTTAAAACTTTAGAAGAGAGTAATAATTGTAGTTCCGTTGAGATTCTCTACACAAAGTTCGGACACCATTTATCCAGAATTTGCTTACAACATGCACTTTGGGTGGTTCCAAATCCAAAGTGCATGCCATAGAACGCAACTTTGAGTGCTTTACAGATATACATGTGGGCTTCCGATAGCTGTTATTTTCTTTTACTAATTGTGAGTATTATTTCCAAATTCAAAGGACGCCTAATACACACCAAAAAGGGTATAGAACTTTGTCTTGCAGGTTCTTATAATTAAAGAAGTGACACCATTATAAGCAAACTTTTTCACACGCCCCACTTCTTTATTCAGGATATGAACATTCATTGTGTTAGTTCTACTTGAAAAAAATATAGGTTGATTAATTTTATAATTTTGGCTAAGCTATTAGATTCAACTGTAAAATACTATATAAAGAACAAATTTCCACAACACCTTGTGCACCTACGAATGTCTAGAAAATGTCTAGGTTCTTAAAGGAAGTATTGTATTGAAAATATTCTATAAATCGAGATTAAGAATCAGTAATGATGTCAACATAAAAATGGCAAAGCTCCATCATTATCTAATATGAACATATCATTTCCATGCATAAACGAAAAGCAGCAATTCAGGCATACCCCACATCCACTTTGTGGTTGATGTATCATAATACGTGCATTTGGCATCGCATATCGCATGCCCTTTTCTCCACCAGCAAGAAGAAGTGCCCCTTCACTGGCAGCAACTCCAAAACATACTGTGCCGACTTTAGGTTTTATCTACAAGGAGATAAAGTATTGAAGTTAGAACTAAAGGTAAGGTATATAGAAGGTAAATGGAGAAAACTTTCAAAAAAATAAAGCATAGAAGGTGAATCCATTCAAACTTATTGCAAGCTTTGTCTTCTTGTTTATGAATGGCACAACATTATATCTTCAATAAATTGAGCTAGTGAACTGATATGAACCAACCCCGTCTAGCGAATATTGTCCGATTTGGAACCTCTACCTCACGGTTTTGTTTATGGATTGGGGCCCATACACCAATCCAAAACACGTCCACTAGTTGAGGGGAGGTTTGCACTAATATACCCAACATCTTCTCTATAAGTGGTCAATGTGGGACAAGGAATGCATCAATGCATCCCCCTCGGAAAGATTTTTCGTCCATGAAGAATGGAATACCGAGTTGTCTCCCACACCGAGACGTCTAGAGACTGCTCTGATACCATTGATACGAACCAACCCCGTCTAGCGAATATTGTCCGCTTTGGTACCTCTACCTCACGGGTTTGTTTCTGGATTGGGGCCCATACACCAACCCAAAACGTGTCCACTAGTTGAGGGGAGGTATACACTAATATACCCAACATCTTCTCTCTAAGTCGTCAATGTGGGACAAAGAATGTATCATGAACTTTAAAATCTAAACGAGTTTCACTAACAGAAATGGGGACAAAATTTTCAATCTTACCCAAGACATGCAATCATAGATTGCCAAGACAGAGTAAGTGCTCCCACCAGGACAGTTGACATACACCTGGGGTAAGAAAATAAGAACAGTAAAGATTGTAAGCATGTAGTAGTGTACCCTGTAATTCTTAGAACGGGGAAATTCGACCCGTTTACTTATGAATGGACAGATTCGGGCTGTGTTCTACCATAAACGGGTAAGATGGGTCAAACAGGTTGAAAGTCACCAAAGTCTATTTTTCAATGCATGGAACTCCTAAACCATTCTAAGGAACGTTTTAGATTAATGTTGCGACTGCATATAATAACACACTATCTATTTAAAGATTTTATATTAAACAAGGGACAAAGAAGTGGTTGTTCCAACCCAAACTATCTTTTAATCCCGCCAGACTCACCCATATTATTTGCAGCATTTCAGAAGAGCTTTGTAGCTTAAAAATGCACCAAACATGACTAACAAGAAATTAACCGCACCAGAATATCTGCGTTCTCGTCTATTGTGGCCAATGTAACAAGCTGTGATATAACTCGCTGAGCTACTTGTGAATTGATTGGCTGGCCAACAAAAATAATACGATTCCTGAATAATACGGTAGAAAGATCCAAAGGTCCCCCTGGAGTCATGACAGCAGGCATAATAGGTGGAGGAGCCCCTCTTCTAGCTACAACTGGACTGTAACTGCTTGATTTAGAATCAAAAAATAAAAAATATTCTAGGAATCAGAAACTCTCTCAGAATGGTGTACAGAGTATAATAGGATATGAATTTCAACTGATTTGTTAAAAAAATAAAAAGGGCTATTGATTTCTGCAGGAAACAAACACTATAAGAACAAGAAACATTGCAGTGTACATGAGGTTGAAGAGACCACCTATCCCAGATTGATCAAACCATCATTGAAGTTGCAACTTTTCTTGCACCATTCTGGAATAACAAATGATCTTTTTGTATGCACTATTTTATGATCTAATGAACACAACAGGTCAATTACCATAAGAAAGACAAAGGCAGGTGGCTTCCGACTTGGAAGTTGCAAAATTAGATTGTTTGTGTTTTTCAACAAAATATGATAGTACTTTTATGTGGTTTGCTAGGAAGATTAATGTTACTATGAGTGGAAGGCATGTCTGAAGGGGATACACTTAGATTAGGACATTAGAGATCAACGTTGGAAACCACGGTTGGACTGAAATTGCTGCAAAACTCAAGTCTATGGGAAAGAATGTGGTCTAGAATTTAAACCAGCACCCTTATTCTCCTCTGAAATCTCCGCCCTCTTTTCTTTTATTTGTTGCCAAAACTAATATATTAAAAGAATTATTCAATAAGCTGGTTTCTGGGTTTCTGTAATTGAAAAGGCTTCAGTAGCTATGTAGGCCTAAACAACTTTTTCTGGCCTATCAAAAGCTAAATATGAACAAGTTCCGAGTGCTTCAAATGGCCAGATAACAGTTCAATCCCATATAATCACTTCATAATCTGTACTAACTAATCTACCATTTCCTTTCTACCAGACGAGCTTATTAGTTCTTACAAATTTCATACTTTACCTGTTTATTTATCAACATGATCATTGTTGATAACATGTGAAATAGATCTGCATACCAGTTCATAAAAGCTAAACACTGAAGGAGGAGTATAGACACTACACCTTGAATTAAGAGGAGTATGTAAGTTCATTTCCTCATGTGGTACCCCAAAGTTTTGTGCTTTACTCGATAAACCTATCAACACAACATAAAGTCAATACTTAATACAAACAATATGAAATCTTAATAATCACGTTAATATAGCTTATCAATTATCATACTAGGTTCAAACCACATACAAGGAACACGAAAGACAAGTAAGAAAGAATCAAAGAACCACTCCCTCATTCCAGCATAAAATAAGTCAGAGCTTCAATTTCCAATGTAAAACGAGTTACTTTTCGTCTTCTCAAGTCTCAACACATTGAAACTCATCCGAAACTTATCACAACTTCAGCACCACATATATGTTTGTGTTCATTCTTAGCATTATTTAGAATTTTGCTTCACATTAGATATAAATAACGCATAATCCGGTCAGTGTTCATTGATAAAAAAGAAAGTCAGCATATACTTCAAACCCTAAATAATCACATCTATTGCTTCGAAATAGACATAAACTTGAATTAACAGTAATTCTATAAATAAATGCATTTATTAAACAATAATTCTACAATTCAAAGCATACCGATTTTAGATAAATCACCATACGGACTTCGTAGCGTACAAACTATTGATTTCAACTTTGAGCTTCTGCAGAAAAGTAAACAAAACTTAAACTCGAAACCGAACAATCAGGTGAGTGAGACTGATAGATATAGAAGTAAGAAATATGAAATGAAATTGAAGAATTGAAGAATCATACTGTATATACCTTTGAGAAAAAAGTGAGGTAGAAGAAGACTGTTTGTGGTGAGAACCGTTGGAGAAGGTGAAGGAGCTTGATAGGGCGGAAGCTGCCATAATTGTTATTACTGCCTTCGCAGATGAGAGAATGACGGAAACAGAATATCAGGGCGGAACGATGGTTCTTCAAGGTTTCTAAGTTTAACTAATATATCCGACGATCCGACCCGATAACATCTAACGTCTAAACTGGGCTGGTTGGGTCACCGGATACCGTAGTCAACCCTCAAAAAATTTCAAAAAAAACTTACATCAGCTATTTTATATTATTTTTGCTTTTTTTTTCTCTTTAAAATAGTGCTAACAGTACTATATATAATAAATAGGGTCAATCACATATATACTCAAGTTAAATTAGATAATTATATTTTTCTTCAAACATGTTTTAAAATTATTGTACATTATGCACTAAACACTTGTATTTTGAGAAAATATGTAATTACCCAACTTAAGTTGGGTATACATGTAATTCTCCCTAATATATATTGATATATATATTTACAAATAAAGATAAGTATTTAAGATAAGTATTTAAGCAACAATCTTATTTAATTAATCAGACTAAATGTTACAACTGGGAAGATTACATACACAGTGATTATACTCTACACAAATACAATGTTTCTCATGCGATAACATAATCTCGTTTAAACTTGCGCCACTGCAGATGAATTTTAGACAATGGGTAATTTCCTTGTAAGTCAATTTTAACAAAATGGTTATCGTGGACAAGTCCAATTACCCATGTAACATCTTTTTTTTCACTAATAAAATGAATACATCACATTGTAACATGAAGCAATCACGACACCTGTATCGCCCATAATCATCCAGTTGGAGAACTTTGCATTACCTGACTAAAAGAAATTGATGGAGCGATACTGGAAACCAACATGCTCAAGTAGAAATATATTGGCATAATCATACTCATGTGTTTCAATTTCATTTAATAAATCTCTACGAATTTGTGGCCCGTAACTTTCATCAAACCCAAGCCAAGTAGCTACTACTCGGAATCCACAGTTTCCCTCACCCATTACATTATGTACATCTCTAACGTAAGGTTGATAATTTTTGAAATTGCTTTTACTAGTGGATCATGGATTCATTGGTGGATCCGGTTCCATATAAAAATTGTACATTGGTAGTTGTGGACCTATATAGGAACTATATCATGATGGTTCCGGATCCACATAAGAACTATACCTTGACGATGAGTGGTTCAAGCCAAATTTGTAATCGTTGGAATAACTATACCAATGCGTGGTTGTGGTTGCTAGGTTGGGGGACCAATTTTTAAGGTTTAACACGATTAGTTTTCTATTGATTACCTTCAAATTTTACACGATTCATTTATATTTTTGCTTTAGTCACGTCAAATTATTCATTCGAATATTTGTAAAAGATTTTGTAACTGTTAAAACAGGTTTTTTAAAAGAATATTTTTATAAAAATTAACACTTAGATTCAATTTAGTAACAAAGTTTAAGAAATGAATTTACATTTTAAAAAATACAATTGTTTTATAAAAATGAGAGTTTATAAAGGTAATTACATAACAAATTAGGAAAAAGACAAAAAAAAAAGGTTAGTGGAGAACATGAATTGAGTGATTTGACTAATGGGTGAAGTCATTTGGGGTTTTTTTGAAAAAAATTAGGGTTTGTAAAGGTAATTATTTTTATTTTTTTTAAGTAAGAAAAGGACAAAAAAAATTGTTAGTAGTTTACATAAAATGAGTTATTTGACTAAAGGGTGGAGTCATTTGGGGTTTGTAAAGGTACCCCTGATTATATTTAGGTTGTACGATTATTATCCTTAAAAATATATATATATATGTATATATATAAAAGTTTTTGACTTTTTGTACTCCAATTTTGTGATTTTAACAAGAGGAGATGAAAATCATTCAAACATTACCTAAACAGTAGTGATACATATGTTTAAATATATGTTTCAAAATATCATAATCAATTTATTATTTGACATATAACATTAACATTTTATTTCACGTTTTGATTCATCATGTATCACCGTCTTCTTGTTAGGCATACTCAAACTATGTTTATCAATAATAGGTTACAATCGAATTTTTTGTTAAAAATATTATTTTCTCACTCCTCCACCTACACAACCAATACTACCAACCAATCTTAATAGTTTTACTATTTATCAACAAACCAACCAAACATATAAAATATTATTTCCTTTTCCAATTAGAAAATAGATAAGAATTTCAATTGCCCACTCAAATGCTTACATGTGGATTAAAGTAATAAGGGATTGGGTTGTGACATATTGTTGCATGGTAACTAAAATCGTGATTTTGTTTATATTTTCCTTTTCCTTTTCAATTGCTTTATACGTATTGTGTAAAGGTGGAGGTCACAACCTTCACCGATAAATATTGTCTCATAAATATAAATTAGATGCTATAAAGTTAAAAGGTAGTTTCACCCCCTAAAAATTATCATTTAAACGTAATCACCAGTGATGCCCGTGATTTGCACACACACAAGCTTATGTGCAATCAATATAAATTGGATTTAACAAGTAATAATATAACTAGCTTTGTCAAATCTGATTGATTGCTTTTTAAATCCACATGTGAGGTTCTTTTTGTAAGTTGGGCGGGGTGTCAGTCCAAAAGAGTGTTCGTACATTAATATTTATCAGAAGCTTACAGTAAAAGTAAAGATTTATTAGGATGAAATGTAGTAGGAAAAATCGCTCTCCTCACGGAAACTAAAGGTTTATTAGGACGGAAGTGTAGTAGGAAAAATCGTTTTCCACACAGAAACTGTCGGCATTGTCTCAGGTGAGAACCTAGGAAACCAGCTATGACACCAAGTTCGTTAGTGTCTTAAACCGTGGACAAAGTAGATTCAATAAGGAATATCATGTAGGGGAAAACTAGGAATAAGATAAGCATGTGTAGATATATATACATATACACACAAACATACATATACAGGAAAAGATCCACATGGAAGCTTCAAATTATGAGGAATGAGAGAAACAAATCCCAGTCATTGATTTCATCATATATAAAATTAATTTGAGATGAATGTTGACTCATATTTTGTTATTATACATCGATGAATGTTACTTAACATCATTTTTTTCTGAATTTTTAGTGATAACATCCAATGATAAATGCTATAATCAGTGTATAATAACATATGTGAGTTAATATTTATTATAAATTAATATTTAAGAATATTAAGTTGTAATTTTGAATAACATGTATCACAAATGAATGTTAAATGTTGATTTTGAGAGTTTTTTTGTTTAAAACGTAAAATTATAACATTGTTTGATTAAATAGTGTATATAATCGATTGATTCATATTTCAAGCTTTAATTTGATTAATCTTGCTTGAAAATCATATTTTGATATTAAATGGGTATTTGGTTCCCTACTTCCCTATCTTTTTTCTTCCCACTCGATCCCCACCATATATATATATATAGAGTAGAGATACGAGATTGAAGCTATCAAATGCTAATCCACGTTTTCTCCCAACCTTTTGGTGAGTGTGGTATTTATAGGGCTGAGTGAAGGCCACTAATGATCGAGGGTTTTGTCGTATAATATATGAGACCAACAACACGGGAAACAAACCCTTGAAGCATAACAGATTCGATAGGTAGCAACCATGCTCAGACCGAATACATGAGAAGGCATCAATTGGTTACACTTTTTATATCATAAGTTGAAGAAATAGGATGCATTAATATAAAGGTTAAACACACAGGCTCCACAAAAGAAACTTCTAACCAAATTTACTGTCTAACCATCCAGACAAACAGTGACCAAAATGCAGAAAAGATGTTTTTAGTAGTACACAGATAGAAAGTTTGTAAAGAATGGTAATTGATTCTAGCAGTCGCATCCAGATGCCCTCTGTTGACTGGTGCTTCCTACATCAATGGTATCCGGCAAGTATCTTCAATTTCCACACGGCCAAAATTCAACAAAAAGCAATGTTAGTGTTACATACTCTACATAATAGTGCAGTAATTTGTGCTAGTCAAATTATAATGTATATTACTCCTACTATAAAAGCTTTGATACTTACATTTCTTCCTCTTCTCCACTCTTCAAGGCATTCTTAGCTATGACTTGAAAAGCTTCTTCAACGTTGATTCCTTCCTTGGCAGACGTTTCAAAATAAGGAATGTTCCCTTTTGAGGCACACCAAGCCCTAGCCTTTTTCTCAGAAACCTGCATTATTATGATAATAACCAAGAAAGTTACCTAACGAAAACAAGCAAAACTGACAAATGTGAAGTCCGAGTAAAACACGTACCACTCTACTGTTGCCACCATCTACATCAACTTTGTTACCTAGAACCACAAACGGGAAATTTTCTGGATCTGAAGGGCTCGCCTGCAACACATTTCTTAGGCCTTCAGTTCACGAAAAAAATTGTGGATTTTATATCAAGCCCTAAATTGATGATTTACATTCATAATGCATTTGAATTTAATCTGCAGGTTCTTATGTTAGCATTTACCTGAATAAGAAATTCCTCTCTCCAATTGTTGAGATCATCAAATGACTTCTGCACGTTCACATCATACACAAGAACACAGCAATCTGCACCACGATAGAAAGCAACTCCAAGGCTCTGAAACCTTTCCTGTCCAGCCGTATCCCAGATCTGCAGAACATAGATTTGATTACTTGTTTGGGTTACAACCAACTTCGAGAAAATCAGTAGATAATGAAAGTGAAAGGTATTAGTTTACAATATCCATTTGCAAATAGCAGCAGACTATTGGGTTGTTTAACTCTGTTCATCAAAATGGAAATTTCAAAAGAGATTAAGCACATATTTTAGATTATACCCCAATTTCTATGTAGCAATCAGATTCTGACTAAGTATGTTGAACATTTTGCTTTCAGTTTTACAACTAATACAGGTTATATTAGACTATTACAGGTAGAACAAAATGGGCAGGTTTCGTGGGTAACAGGTGAAAATGGTTTGCTCTAGAGCAATTAATTTTTTGTACTGACCAGGCCAGGTCAGGTTCGGTTAACACGAAACACTGTTTACCAAATTATTTAATTGTTTTATATGGAGTATATATAATTAGTGTGTCATGAATGATCACCAAAACATATAATGTTATTATAGTAATCTAATGATTTTTTATTAGAAAACTTCTTTTTTGCAACAGCTAAAATTTGTATTCAACCCATTTGACCAGCCAGAATTTAAAACATAACCCAAATTTACCCATTGAAAAGTGGATGGTCCGAGATTTCCACTTCTAAACCATATTTAGTTTTAGAGGGAAAACAATTGGTCTACAATAACACTAAAAAACTATAGTGTAAGCATTATAAACTAAAAAAAAAAAAAAAATCTGTGTTAATGTCAATAAAAGGAAGAGAAGCAAGTATATATTTGCAACAAAGATCAACGACATGTTATCGCCAGTAAAAATCGAAGCTATGATGAAAATAATGAAACCAAGAAAATGACATATATGGTTCTTGGACATTGCAAGTACTCCAACAAATTTGTACTTCATTACATGGAATATTATAACATATACTAGCTACCAAATCTTACATTTTAACTGTACTACCCATACAATTTAATCATCATATGCCCTTCATGCTCAAGAATTATAAGCACTACTTGAATACTCAACTTTTACCATTAATCTCAGAGGGTGTGAACAAATAAAATAGTAACGGCAGTTAAAGGAAGAAACTACTAGGAATAAGATTCGGAAAATAGTTCCTCTATTTTTATACGATTTGCGTACTAAGAATCAAGAAGTTAGTACTCCAAAATAGGAGAATTGTGCTTATGAGCTCCTATCCGCCAAACAGAACAATCCAATAAAAACATAAATAACCAAATTTGGATTGCTTTTAAAGAGAATGAATCACCAGTAAAGCAGTTCATCAATGACTAACCTGGAGAGTGAAGAGCCTGTCCTCAAACTCCACTTCTTTAGTCAAGAAATCGGCACCTATTGTCGCCTTGTACTGATTGCTAAACTTCTTGTTCACATATCTGAAGTTTAATATTAAGGACCAAAAGGACTTTCCCCGATAACAAAGTTTACTTGCTACATATTTAATACTCACTGATTCATTCATTTTGAGGGTGTTTGGATGTGTGAATTCAAAGTGATAGCTACAACTTGAAGAATCATAATTCAATCATTCGATGCAAAGTATTTACAAAATCAAGCATAATCAATTCACACACATCACAACACTTTTTTGTTAACGGGTGTCTACAATTGCTTCAAAAGTATCGGTTATGGTTTCCATGTGCGTTTGAAAAAACACTATTTCACCATCTTAATTTTATTTTGCTAATTTCCTTCTAAAATAAAACTAAAACGCACTTCTACACAAACACTTCAAAGTGCGTTTTGGCTTTTAGAAAACGCAATAAGCCGAAGCACTTAACATATGTAATCCATAGATTAAATAAGATGTTTGATGGTAAGATAAATGTAGAAAACGAATAAACCCTAATAAATAGATTAACGAAATAAAGGATACTGATTCATCAAGGATGTCTTTCCCACCCTGCATCACACAAAAAACAACAAACTGTTAAACAAAGTAATCAGAATGCATATGTGTGCATGCAATCAATTTACACCATCAAATATCCGTAAACCTAAATCTAAATCAAATTTATTCAATTTGTAACTGAAGTTAAACATCATAAGTTTGACCACTACCAAAGTCAAATCAAACTTTTTTTATCATTATGTAATCGAGATCAGCTAATAGTGAAAAAAGATTAAAACTTCAATCAAGTACAAAACCCTAAAATCATCAATCAATTATATGATAAAAACAAAATACAAAAACAACTGACCCGCTGTCACCGAGGATGATGACTTTGAGAAGGGTTCTTCTTCGTGACGGCATCTTAATTGGATCGAATTTGAAGTGTAACTGATTGATTAATGAAATTAAAAGCAGTAGCAGATTCTGAGAATAAGAATCTATTCAGGTCGATAAAAAAACCCCAGTTGGCAAAGCCTTTTGGTGTATGATCGATCGATCAACCCGATTCCTGATTTTCTTTTTAAATTTATGAATTGATTGGTTTTATTTATATTTTTCTTGAGTCGTTAGTGGACGGACTTCCCTAGTGTTGGGCTCCGATATGGATTTGCTTAAAAGTTAAATCACGAGTGTGTTTGGCGTTGAGATTTTAAAAAATTTAATTTTTAGTTTTTCAAAAAATAAAAAATTATATAAAAATAATAGTTTTATTTAATATGTACAAGTTGCAATTTAAAATTCAATAAAAAAAACTCAAAATCTCAAAGTTTTTGAAAATAGTTTTCCATAAAATTGAAGAGCGTTAAAATCCTATAGTTACATCCTACAATCACAGCTACATGCTACAGATACTTCACCAAATAAACCTACATATTAACTTCTCTCTTATTTTTTGTCCTTCTTTTCTTGAATTAAGATATACTGATAACTTATGTACAAGTTTAAAATTTTATTAAAAACGTACATCATTAGTATACATTTACAAGTTAGTGATATCTCAAGAGTTGAAATAACATTCTAAAAGCTAAAAAAATATAAGTTCGAACTGAACTTATATAATTAAGTTCATTCAAGTCGAACTTTTATCAAGTTTGTATAATAGAGCATGATTTCTAATACATGTATTTGAATTATTCAAGCTTTCGAACTAAGATCGAATCCTCAACAAGTGAAGCTTAGCCTACAGTCGTAGAGTCACTGTTTTGACTTGTTTAAGACCCTCGTTAGATCTCATTTATAGGAAAAAGAGTGTTTAAAAAATTTCAATGTCATTTGTGATTTTAAAGACTTAACCTTTTACATGTTTCTAAATTAGAATAATTATAAGTCAATCTAGTCATAACAAAACAACCACCATTGACAAAATGAATAATAATAGTAATCTTCATGCGTGAAAATAGATTATATGCTAGGAACATAATTTAAAGGTTCCTTATAATTAGGAGGTGTACGAGATTACCCAAAAATTTCATTGTTTGTTTCGTACAACGTATCTTTTCTCTACTTCATTTCAAATTAACTCTGCCTTTCTCCTATAGGTACCTTTTTCATGCCATTAAATATAAAATATTTTAAGTTTCATGTCATACAAAATTATATTTATCATATTTTCTTCATGATTTTCAGGATTAAGTTCAGGAGGAGCGGCGGGGGTTACCCTGCCGTTCAAAGTAAAATCCTGAAATGTCATCACCTTCCAAGAATTCAGGTTCTGACAACAAGAAAAACAAAAACCATGATCATAATACTCATCATAATTCGAGTAATAGATGGAAACTCCCACCTTTACATAATATGATACCCTTTTTACACGAAAAATCATTAGGCAGTATTGACTCGAGCGATGAAGCCATATTAATAGGAGCAATTGCAGGGGCAACATTGTTACTTTTGCTCATCCTAATTTGCATGTTTTGTTGTTGTTGTTGTTGTTGTAAAAGAAAGAAGAAACAACACAAAAATAGAAGTACTGATATATGTCATTTTTTGTGACAATTATTATTTAATTAGTACATGTGGTTATATACTTATATTCTAACTTTTATGATTTAATGTAGATATTGAACAACCAACCTTGAACCAACAACCACAACCAAAAGACATTCATCTAAAGATGCCGCCACCAAGTGCAAATGGTTCCAGAATTTTTGAATCACCCATGTCGAATAGTGGTGACATAGGCTTGCTTAGACCCCATCGGCCCCCCTTACCTCCTCCACACCCTGGGCTTTCCATGGGGTTTAGTAAGAGTGTATTTACGTATGATGAGTTAGCCACGGCTACACGTGGATTTGATAGATCTTTGCTTTTAGGACAAGGTGGGTTTGGGTATGTCTATAAAGGCGTTTTACCTAATGGAAAAGAGATAGCCGTGAAGAGTCTTAGAGTCGGTAGTGGTCAAGGTGAACGTGAATTTCAAGCTGAGGTGGAAATTATTAGTCGTGTGCATCATCGTCACCTTGTATCTCTTGTTGGATATTGTATTGCAGATGAAAAAAGAATGTTGGTTTATAAATTTATACCCAATCGTACTCTTGAATACCATCTCCAACGTATGCACTAATACAAAATCAAAAATGTTATTTTTTGCATCTCCTTTCAAAATTGTGGTTAACATTGATGTTCATGGTTACTCTTTAGGTAAGGGTCGCTCAGCTATAGACTGCTCAACAAGATTAAAAATTGCTTTGGGATCGGCTAAAGGGTTCTCTTACCTTCATGAAGATTGTAAGGACTTTTTCAAGTCTTAATTCTATAAAAGCCAAAATCTAAAGATTAATTCACCTATGAACCGACTCACTTGAATGGATTCCTTTTATATTCTTTTTTTTAAATACTACGTAGACTTGTTGAACGTAAGAGATTACATGAATCAGTTCATATATAACTAAATGAATGAAAATTGTCACCGCTAGGAATATGTTGATAATTGTCTTTCATGAAATGTAGGTAATCCTCGCATTATCCACAGAGACATTAAGGCCGCAAATATACTAATCGACAACCACTACGAGGCCAAGGTACAAGCAATTCCACCAAATCAACCTAAAACTAAAAGTATAACAATTACATACACATGTTAATATTGCTTAAACGCTACTTAATTGATTAGGTTGCAGATTTTGGTTTGGCAAAACTTTCAGCGGAAGAAAACACTCATGTTTCAACACGGGTCATGGGAACATTCGGGTACATAGTAATTATTGTTCAAGATTCAATACAAATATTTATTCTTTAGTAATTGTCAATATCATATCATCACTAAACACACATCCTGATAATTAACAATGGGTATATCATTAATGTACAGGTACCTCGCACCTGAATATGCATCCACCGGTAAGTTAACAGAGAAGTCTGATGTTTTCTCGTTTGGAGTCGTGCTCTTGGAACTAATCACAGGAAGAAAAGCAGTGGAGATAGATAGTGAAGACGATAGTTTAATCGATTGGGTAAAAACAAGAATTTTTATTTTTTTGTCAATTATTTACATATTCTTTTTTTTTCCCATTAATGTGGTACTTTTGATAACAACAACTCGTAAATTGCCTTATTCATGAGCAAATGAGTCAAAAATGTCACATACGTGTTTATAAAATTATATTATGTGTGCACTTATTGATATTACGATTTATCAATTTTATGCAGGCTAGCCCCGTCTTGATGCAAGTATCAGAGGGGGGAAGTTATGACGAGATAGTGGATCCGCGCTTGGAAGGTAAATATAACAGGGATGAGATGCATCGTATGGTATCATGTTCAATTGCTTGCCTTCAACATTATGCAAAGAAACGACCTAAAATGAGTCAGGTGTGTGTTATATAATGATAATGTGTAAAAGAACATGTATTATGGATTTTAATTATTTTTTATCCGCAACTATGACAGATTGTGCGTGTATTAGAAGGTGATGTCTCGTTTGATGAGTTGAAAAAGGCAAATAAGATAGCAAATGAAACAAATAGCTCGAGTGAAAGCCCTATCATTGATACGCATGTATAAAATGGTGATAATAGAAATTACAACTCGGGGAATATGTCGAGACAATAGTTCTCTAGTGGAGAGTATGGAGTGTAGTACGGTAAATCTTCATATATGCTATCGGGGAACTAAAACTATTCTATATGATAAAAAGGAGGGGACGCAGGAAGAAAAACAAAAAATGAAAAGACTAATTAATGGTTAGCAACAACCAATTAGATTATCCTCACATAATCCATAGAATGATGCTTGTTGTGAAATTGCATAATTTTTTTTGTAGGCATTACGTCAAACATGTGAAGGGTGAATGCATTTGGTTTTTGCCCCAAGGGTTCTTATTTATTTTATGTTTATAACTTCATATTTCTTGCCATGATGTTATAGGTTACAGGTAGTCCTTTTTCGTTATATATTGTGATGCATGTAGATGCAAAACACCTCATCATTATTTTGCACATGAAATGTAAAAAATAGTGTTCACAAATGATGATTAATAAATCATCTTCTAAGTACTACCCACTAATTAATTAATGTAACTTAGAATAACTTTACAAGACCTTGCATGAGTTAGAGGTAAAAACAAATTCACATAAAATAATTCATTTTCTATTTAATTTGGACATGGTTGAGCCACCAACATCTATATAAAAATATGTTAAATTTTTATTGTAAACAATCAATGTACTAACTACAATCATAACACTATTATCTTAATGGAATGCTTACAAATAAAGGTTTTTAATGGGTATGCATTGAAAAAACACATTGAACGATTTTCTCTAACGTATGACGCTATGGACAAATCTGACCCTACTACTTGTTTGAAATTTACTTTTCGAGATGAAATCAACATATCTTGCATTATTATTTGAAAATGCATCCTCTTATTGATAAAAATGAAAAGTACGTCTTAGGGTTAATGATCTCAAGTTACACTATAGTTTAGTGTAATGATTCAGAAATTTTACAATGAGACAATTTAGAAGGGAGAAGGTGTATACAATTTAACAGTTGACTCACTAATATGTTACTTGACAAACAAAGTGTAAACTCTCTAACATTCATTAGCACAATTGTACTAGATCTAATCACACTAAATGATATATATAATCGGTTATATTATTACATACCATTTTGGTATAGACTTACTATTGTCAATCAAAATAACATATTCCTTTAAAATACTTGCTACCAAACATACCCGTTATGTTAATATACTATAAATTACAGTACATTTATTTTTCATTTAGAAGTTTAAAATAACAAATAAATTATTATTCTCTATCAGATTAATCTCTAGAGGATAGTTGTTTATAATCTTAATCTTGTTATTGGAAAAAAATAAAGATCAAGCAATAACTACAAGTACAAGGATAGAGGGAGAGAGAGAGGAGATCTGCTCGTTAACTTTCAGTTTTGCTCTCAATTTCACTCGCACCGACACTCAACACCAAGATCTGATTCATCATTTCAATCGATTTCACAATTAGGTCTAATATTCTTATTCTCTTTCTATAATGGCGCAGTACGTGAAGAAAGACGATGATCGCGACGAAGAAGGTAAAACTTTTATTAATTTCAAATCTCCTTCCGTTGATTTACTAAACTGTAATTATCTGAAATATTGTTTCATTTTCGTCGATGTGATTTGTTATTTCCGTTCTTCGGTGTTATTGTGTGGTTTATACGATCTCCGATTAGATTTTAGATCTACATTGCGGTAAAACTTTTATTAATTTCAATCTCCTATAATTGTTATGTTTTTTGGATGTCAGCTGATCTGAAATCAGGTTGGCTGGAATGTGCGTTTACGAAGATTCGATGGAACTATAATAGAGTTTAAAAATAGGTTACTGTGATTTGTATGATAACTACTAATTCATTTTTCTTAATTGTTGAATTGCATCTGAATAATTGAGGAGCGTCTAAGTCTATCTTATAACTGTTTTACAGCTTCTAAGTACTTAGTGATGTAGGAGTAGGTCCGGAGTCTTTAGCGGCATTGGCAAAGTTATATGCTCTACATTGGTTGAAGATGATGTGTATCAGTGTATTTTTGTAATTTGAGATTGTCAGATCTGATTTGGCATTAGAATGGGATAAGGATGGGCGGTTTGTGATCTCTATATGCCTAAATTATCTGCAATATTTGTAAATTATAATAACCTACGGATTCTATTACGATCAGCTAGCATTTTAAAGTGATTGCTGAACCAATGAACTAAAAAATCCGAGGTAGGAATTCAGAGACATGTACTGTCCTTGTGAAGCCATTGTCTTTCTGTACGTAATGCCACCGGAGAGATTTATATGTAGAACTATATTGAGCCTAAGCATCTCAAGTATCATATTTGGTTTTACGGTTTTACCATGCTGTTCATTCTATAGTTGTTTGATCTATTCATTTTTAATTAGGTGCAAACGATAACTTTTAGTTATATATGATCAGTGAGCTTCTGAAAGCATTACTTCTGTTGAGAGACTGGGTATTTGTGAAGTAGGTCCAGTTCTTTTGATTGATTATTTGCTTTAGGAAGATCTGAATAGATGATGTAATAATAGTATAATTTGTAATTGTTGTGATTTGCCAGAATTTATGTAATATTCTAGATCATGTTCAACTACTAGAAGTAGAGACCCACACTTCCTTGTTCCATATTCTTTGGCATGCATATACTTCAGATTCGTCGAAGATCATGACACTTCTATAACCTTATAATGGACCTTTATGTATGTTTTTTTGTGTATAAATTAGTTCTCTCTGTCATGTGCAGCCGAGTACTCCCCTTTTTCAGGAATTGAGAAGGGAGCTGTTCTTCAGGAGGCTAGGGTGTTCAATGATCCTCAGCTAGATTCAAGGAGGTGTTCTCAGGTGCTTCTTTTATTTCAACACCTTATCTGTGCTAGTTAACCTTTTGATTCATTCTCTTACATTGATGATATAACGGATGATATTCTTTGTTCTATTGCCAGGTTATTACAAAGCTGCTTTATCTTCTCAACCAAGGTGATAGCTTCACAAAGGTTAGATTGTGTTCCATTGACTGTTCAGGAAGACAACACTCGACTTCTATACTAATACATAGATGGTTATTGTAAGAGAGGAAAATAGGTTTAGAGCTTCTATCTAGTTTATATATATATTTTTAAATCCATGTTAGTAACGTTCCAGATCAAGCAGATAGGCAAGCCTTTATATGTTGAAGTTCGTGTATAGATGTCTTTGTTGCATCTGGTACATAGAAGTATTTAATCTCTGCAAGGAGTAATTTATTTGGGTTATGTACTCCCGAGTTGAATACAATCATAATGTTCCGAACTCATAGTGTGTGTGTGTGTGTTGTTTCATGTGGCATATCTATATATCTATCTATCTATATATATATATATTTGCCATCATCTTTGCATCTTTGTTGTACCTGAAATTTTTGCTGATTAATATTTTTCTAACCTTGTTTGACATAATCTTGATGTACTAAATTGCTGCTCTTCGTTTGCAGACTGAAGCCACGGAAGTTTTCTTTTCAGTAACAAAACTTTTCCAGGCTAGAGATATTGGATTAAGAAGAATGGTTTATTTGATAATAAAGGAGCTCTCTCCCTGTGCAGATGAGGTCTCAACAAATAATCTTATATATTTAAATTGTTTACAGATATTTTATGCTGTTAGATTTAAATAACGTGGTTAATTTCCTTGTGCATGTAAGGTTATTATTGTCACAAGTTCCCTTATGAAAGACATGAATAGTAAGACTGATGTGTACCGAGCAAATGCTATTCGTGTTCTCTGTTGCATTACAGATGGAACTCTTCTTACTCAAATTGAGAGATACTTGAAACAAGCTATTGTTGACAAAAACCCTGTAGTAGCAAGTGCAGCCCTAGTCAGTGGTATCCATTTGCTCCAGGTACAACGTAGTGTTTGAACATGTTCATTAGTTTGTCTTCTTATTTTCATTTTCTAAATGTCTTTACTTATCTTATATCCTTGCATCTTAGACAAACCCAGAGATTGTGAAAAGATGGAGCAATGAGGTACAAGAAGCTGTTCAGTCAAGGGCCGCACTTGTACAATTTCATGCACTTGCTTTGCTCCAACAGGTATGGCAGTTGAATGTTGCAGATTGTAATATTTATGCTTCACAAGCTTCTGAATAGTTTCGGTATTCCTATGACATCACGCTCATACAGTCTGTTACAAATTTTGGATCTCATTTAAGTATCCTTGGGCATCATATGGGTTCATCTGAGTACTCAAACCATTACTTAAACAGAACTCTTCTATTTGCAGATAAGACAAAATGATCGGTTAGCTGTGAGCAAATTAGTGACAAGCTTGACAAAGGGTACTGTTCGTTCACCTTTGGCTCAGTGCCTGCTGATCCGGTACACCAGTCAGGTACTTTATTTTTATTTTCTTTTTGTTTTTATGGAAACAGGCCTGTTGCGCAAGATTTGAATCACTTAGACGCGTTAAAAAATTGTTTCAGGTTATTCGGGAGTCAAGCAACAGTCAATCTGGGGACCGTCCATTTTATGATTATTTGGAAGGCTGTCTCCGCCACAAGGCAGAGATGGTCATTTTTGAATCAGCAAGAGCAATAACAGAATTGAGTGGTGTTACTAGCCGAGAATTAACTCCTGCAATTACTGTCCTACAGCTCTTCTTAAGTTCGTCTAAGCCAGTACTGCGGTTTGCTGCTGTCCGAACATTAAACAAGGTATACTCTCAACCGGAGTCCAACTGCTCTTAGTTTCACATGATATATATCTGGCTTAAAGTGTCATGAGCATGAAAACAATTTATTGTTGGTCCTTTCTTTCCATGTCCTTTTATCACGATCCATTTTGGTATTGGTGCTTTTGCGTTGAAAAACTATATTAACAGAAATTGTGATGCTGCGATGATGGTTAATGAAGTTAACAAATCATCTTTTCTTTTTTTTCTTTTTTTTTTTTTTTTTTTTAACTGGGGGACACTTAAAATAAATTGTTGTCTAGACGACTTGTTTCATTCTTCACATTCTCATTTAATTTAACCAAAAAATGTAACTGAAAAGAATAGCGTGACCCCATATATGGTTTGAGAACAACTGAAAGTATATTTGACTTTTGAGCTGTAGAGTTTTAACCATTCCTTATTATCTAGTAAATATAGGTTTTCATAAGCACACATGATCTACTCCATATAGATCAGATAAGATATGCATTTACTAAAGTATTTTATATTGGTCAGAATTGAAATATATATATATATATATGTATTTTACGTTAACACAATTAAGCATATACCTAAATGTGTTGAAATGTTCAACTTGCATGTTCTGTAGTTACAATAAGGAAAGTAAGTTTATATTTCTATTGCTGGCACTGAAACAACCTTATTAATAAATTTGGCTTACATAGGTTTAATATATAGAGTAATTCTACGAAAGTGAAATTCCCTTGTTGCGGTTCCCCAGATTAAAACCAGACAATGATATGTTGTGTTATGTTACCTTTTTTCTCCTTCTGAAGTGTACATGGTGTTTTCAGATCTGTAGAACCTATTGGTGATAGATAATAGTTGGTATCTTGTGCAGGTGGCAATGACTCATCCAATGGCTGTAACTAGCTGTAACATAGATATGGAGAGCTTAATTTCAGACCAAAATAGAAGTATTGCAACCCTTGCCATTACTACATTGCTCAAAACAGGCAATGAATCTGGCGTTGATCGTTTGATGAAACAAATTACCAACTTCATGTCTGACATTGCCGACGAGTTTAAAATTGTTGTAGTTGATGCCATTAGATCATTGTGTTTGAAGTTCCCCCTTAAGTTCAGATCATTGTGAGTGTCTTCAACTTTATTCCTTAAAATCTTCACGTGTGAGAAGTTACATGTTACTGCGTCTCACATATTTAACCTTATTTATTTATTTTTGTTGTAGGATGGGTTTCTTAAGCAATATCTTGAGGGAGGAAGGTGGATTTGAGTACAAGAAAGCAATTGTTGATTCAATTGTAACTATTATAAGAGATATTCCAGATGCAAAAGAGAGTGGCCTCCTTCACTTGTGTGAATTCATCGAGGACTGTGAATTTACATATCTTTCAACACAGGTTATAGCATGTTCTTTATCTTAATTTTCTTGTTGATTTTCTTAGAGGTGGCAATTATGACTCAAGTACTTATGAATGGGTTGTTTAGGCTAATGTTTTATCTCTCCCTGGTGAAAAAAGAAGTGCATTTAAGGAAGTGGGTCAAAAGGGTCAGAAATCTCCCGAAGTGCAGTTATGATTTATTTTTAGGACACAAATTGTTTTGGATCAATGCATATTGACCGGTCGCTAATACATACCCGTCTTGACCGGTTATCCAACCTGCTCATTGTGCTACCTCTAGATTTTCCTCCCAGCTTTTAGCATTCTTGTATTTCTATCTGTCATTCTACTAAACTTGTTTACTTGAATACATGGTTAGATTCTTCATTTTCTAGGCATTGAGGGACCAAAGACTTCAGATCCAAGCAAATTCATACGGTATATATATAACCGTGTCATACTTGAGAACCCTACTGTTCGAGCCAGTGCAGTGAGCACCTTGGCAAAGTTTGGTGCTATGGTTGACTCATTGAAGGTAACTTTACTTCCATTTCTTATCATAATATCAAAGTGAGGTGGATTCTTTTGCTACTAATTGAGATGAATTATACTGTACTGCAGCCCCGCATATTTGTTTTGCTTAGACGCTGCTTATATGATAATGATGACGAGGTCAGTTGTATAAATAAAAAATGTATTTTTCTACTTTTCTTATTGATCTATCTGTCCCTAAATTAATGCAACATTTGACCTAGCACACAGTTTAAACTTTAAAGGGTTCAATTATCATTCGACATATGACATATAGATACCCCTGAATAAGGACAAAGCGTGCAACCCACTCTGTATCAACCTGCACTATAAAATGAACTGTTACAACCCAAGCCTGTATTGACCAGTTACCCAACCCGCCCATTCCACTACCTCTACTCGTATCTAAAAGTGTTTTTCTGATGTTATGTGTAGGTTCGTGATAGGGCTACTCTGTATTTGAATACTATTGGAGGTGATGGTTCTGTTGTTGAAACTGATAAAGATGTCAAGGAATTCCTCTTTGGATCATTGGATCTTCCACTGGCCAACCTCGAAACTAGTCTAAAGAACTATGTAAGGCGCTACACCAAATTCCTATTAATACTTTATCTGCTGCATAATCACTTATAATTGCTTGTTGTCAATGCAGGAGCCATCAGAAGAACCTTTTAATGTCAGTTCTGTACCAAGGGAGGTCAAGTCTCAGCCATTTGCAGAGAAAAAGGCTGCGGCTAAAAAACCTACTGGTCTAGGTGCTCCTCCGGCTGGCCCCACGTCAACAGTAGATTCTTATGAAAAGTTACTATTGTCAATTCGAGAATTCTCAACTTTCGGGCAGCTTTTCAAGGTTCAATAATGGCATAATATCTTTGACTTTTAAACTTATCAGTTTCCTTAGAGGTGGCAATTTCGACCCATTTACTTAAGAATGGGTCGATTCAAACATGTCAAATGGGCAAAATAAAATAAAAATAGCTTAAAAGGAAACGGGTCAAAATGCCCAAAATGAAACCTCAAAGCATAAAACCTCCTTATATTATTCAAAAAGTTAGACTAATATTGAAATAAAATAAATTTTGTAATCATAATTGATACACTACTCTTCTGAAAACATGATAAAGTGTTGGACGAGTAATTTGGGTCTACCCCGCCCGATACCATTCCAGTCCCAAACCTCTTACCCAACGTACCAGATCCAATCCCATTTTATGACCTCTAGGTCCCATGTCTTTTTTATCTCATTATAGTGTTGCTGTATATGAATTATTTCTGTTCAGTCCTCTGCACCAGTGGAGCTCACCGAAGCTGAAACAGAGTATGCAGTGAATGTTGTCAAACACATATTTGATAAGCATATTGTCTTCCAGTACAACTGTACCAATACGATTCCTGAGCAGTTATTAGAAGATGTAAGCTCTAAATTTAAGGATATATTCCTTTTGACCCATGACGCTTGCTTTTTGAGTAATATTATTAAAAACTCTCTTTTTGTTGCTGTGTCTCGGTTCTAGGTTACCATTGTTGTGGATGCTTCAGAAGCTGAAGAATTTGAAGAATTAGCAACAAAACCATTAAAATCCCTACCATATGATACACCGGGACAAACATTTGTGGCATTTGAAAAACCAGAAGGGGTTCCAGCTGTTGGCAAGTTTACCAACATGTTGAGGTTCATTGTTAAAGAGGTAATCATCTACATCTGAATTCTGTTACATATTTTTTAACTTTGTGATATACAAATAATCTTCTTTGTGGCTATGTGATCAATCATTAATGCTGATGTTTTCCAAACATGATTCAAGGTTGATCCCTCTACTGGTGAGGCCGAGGAAGATGGTGTGGAAGATGAATACCAGCTGGAGGAATTTGAGGTGGTTTCAGCAGACTACATGCTTAAGGTTGGGGTTTCCAATTTCAGGAATGCATGGGAAAATTTGGGTGAAGACTTTGAGCGTGTTGATGAGTATGGCCTTGGTCCAAGGGACAGTTTAAAAGAAGCCGTTAGTGCCGTTATCAACCTTCTTGGCATGCAACCTTGTGAGGTAAGTAAATTCTCTACTTATCTGACAACCCCATGTGGCCTCTATGCACAAAGTCTGCAAAATTCCAGCTCTTCGAATAAGAATGCTTACACGTACAAACAACTTCTATAGATTCTATTTATCGACTAACCAACATGTTTTCTCCTTTTTTCCTTGGATTTTATAAATAGTCAATGTATTTTTTTGAAGTAAAGTGATTTAAGAGGTTTATAAGCATATACTTCAGGTCACATTCCGTGTTAAAAGTTTCTAATGACAAACTTATACGCTATTATGTTTAGGGCACAGAGGTGGTTGCAGCCAACTCGCGGTCACACACATGCTTGTTATCAGGTGTATACATAGGTAACGTGAAGGTACTTGTTCGATTATCATTTGGAGTCGACAGTGCCAAAGAGGTTGCGATGAAACTTGCTGTCAGATCTGAGGATGAAGCTGTAAGTGACGCAATTCATGAACTAGTAGCCAACTAGTCAATTTTTCTAGTTCTCAATTTTCACATGAAACAAATGAAATCACGAGATTGTTGGTGAGCCTGAGGGGATAGGGATATAAACATTGTTTTTTGTACCTTAGTCGATAATACATTTTTTTCAAGGTGGTTTCTTCAAGACCCTATAACATGTGTTTAAGAAACAGCGTATATGTATTTGCTTCGACTTCACTTGGTGACTATTGGTGATATAATAGGTATGTTTGATCAAGTTTACACATTATATTTTCTTTATATGGGGGAACCTTTCTGTGATTAATAGAGAACTAGAGACTCTTCGGTTAAGTAGTCTATGCAGCCGTGTAAAATGTTTCCTTGCATATGGATCATATTTCAATCAAACATGGGTAGCCTTCAAGGGATTTTAGTTATCTTTTTGAAAATAAGTTAAGTGCTCATTGTTTCCATTTGCACATGGTATATACTAGTTTGATACATCTGAAAAAATGCTTAAGTTTTGATCTTGTCTATGACAGTGTTAGCTCCAACTTGATAACCCTAATCTAATAAGTTGAACCTGATTGTGATTGTTTCTGCTCCCTGGTGGCTTCATTTAGATCTTGGGTTCCAGAAAATAATGATTTCAACCACACAAATTTTTATTTATGTATCACCATCACTGCACAAAAGGACTCAACGTGAATGTTCAGTATGGATCTATGAACCCAATCATCTCCCCCCGAATTAAAATGGGGAAAGAAAGAGAGATTGGAAAGAAAATGAGGTTAAAATTCTCTCAAAGTTGAAATCAACATATTATGTTGTCTCACATATAGAGTGAGGACTACATAGGGATCTATCTTTTAAGAGAAATATTGCTCTCATTGTTTTTTATGTGATATACATCACAAATCAAGTTGATCTTAACTTAAAAGTATTTTAATTTTAAAGAAATGTAATAACTATGATTGTCTTCAGTTTTGAACTGATCTGAAGCATACTCTTTTTAAAAAATCTAGACAGTGATTCGAATTGGGTACAACTGCTTCCATCTGATCCGGTTTAGTCGGTCGCTTTGCCCAGTCTAGACAAGTCTCTGCATCCTCAATAGGAACTGCAATGGAGCGAGGATTCAGGTTCCCATACCCGAACATGTTAGTCAAAACAGGTCTCAAACTCGTGCTGATCCCCACAGGAGACTTTAATGGGATCCCCACTGGGACTGGAGGTTCACTCAAACCCGACCCAATACACACTTAATGTCGGTATCCTCAAAATCCGTTTAATTCTTTTAACGTTGTTAGCATGGATATTAACTCTTTTATTCACATCATTGTTGATATCATAATAAGTTAAACTATGCAAATAAATATATTGAACTAATAACATATGGTAGATGATGAAAATTAGCCACACACTAATAAATAAACCAAACACAAATATCAATCAACGTGTAAGTTAAAATGACCTAAACTGTTAAAACTTTTAAATGATAATCATTTAAACTAAAAATGAATATGACATATGGTCGATCGAGATATATCATTATTCTTTTAAGTATTTTATATTATATTATAGTAATAGAAAAAATAATACAATCGATAGAAACAAATTATTTAATAGATAAAAAATAATTAATTATAGATTATATATATATAGTCTTAATAGATAAAATGATATTTTAATATATTATATGTAAAATTTTAGTTTATGACAACTCAAATGTTATTTATAATATATTCTTTTAAGTTTTTATGGGTTTGAGTAAACGCACTATACTCGAGTTTCTTTAGAAAAAAAAATAAGTGTTGTTAGTTGTACTTAATCTTATGTACCAATCCAATCACTCACTGACTAATGGATAATTATGTAAAAGTTCAAAAAGTATGAGAACTGAAGTTTAAAATTAATCTTAGTGAATAACTTTGTTGGCATCTAAGTTTGGTGTGGTGTTATAAGTATCTTTATGCTTAAGTCTTTTTTATTTTGTTATTTATATTTTAGGCTAGCATTATACGACATGTGCTCCAAAATGGTTAATGATGTTATTTTATATTTATGTGAATTAAGGTCATCTTTAACATATACACTAATTACTGTATTAAATTTAACAAAACAAATATATGAAGAATATGTTTTCATCAAATGTAATTTATCTCTAATGTGTGTATCAAATTTTTGTATCAAGTAGACTTATAATATTTACATTTTATCTCCTAAACTTTTTTTATATTCTATCTTACTTCATTTAAATTTTTTATATTCAATTAACCTTCCAAACTATTAATTTAATTGTAACTTTCTTTTATTTACTTTCGTCTAGCTTTAATAACACAATATCTTCATTGAATCGATGTTTTAATTATTGTATATTGTTTGAATTTTTATTTCTTCAATCATCAATATAAAACTAAAAAGTATAACATTTTACTCAAAAGGGTTAAAATGAAACATTATAAATTTAGTATGAGGTTTGATATTGCATCAAATTTAATGCAGAATTATCAAAAGTTTGGTGTACACCAAAACTTGCACCAAATATGGTGAGTTGGTTAAAGTTATTTTACACCAAAACACCAAATCTAATATTTTAATGCATATATTGAAAATGTCCTTAGTAGTTTAAGGATAAAGTCGTTAACTTTAACAATTTCAAATTATCCCTAATCACGTCATTTGACCAACTATCTTTAAGAAATTAATCATTTAACTTATAATTTTTAACAAACTAATTTACTAATTTACACCCATATAAATACTCACAACACATGCATTTAAATTAAAAAAAAGTAACCTTCAGAACAATAGTTCAAATACGTATTAATTAGTTTTTAATTTATTTTAATATGAAAAAGAAAAAGGAAAACAATCCCGTAAGCTAAGGAGATCACCAAACAAAACAGACCGTAGATACACAAGTATTATTTTTTCTTCTTTCTTATCTTCAAACGTTAACATTTTCATCATCTTTCTGGTGACAATGGCTGCTGCTTCTTCTCTCCATACCAGGTATCTCTTGAACCCTAATTTTATCCTCTTTAATTTATGCATTTACATTCCTCTGTCGTTTCAGTTGAATTTAGGGTTCATATTTGCCTTTATGATTCTAATATTATGTTAAAGTTTTTTGCTTGCATTTTCAGGAATACGAATTTTTTTTTTTTATAAAATTAAGGCCATTTGTGTTATTTTCAGATGAATTAGGGTTCATAAATCACAATACTCTCTGTCCATCGCATATGGGATTGCCTTATGATTCTAATTGTAGATAGAGTTTTCTGCTTTCATCTACGTTAATTTCAAGAATTTCGAAACCTCTATTAAATTGGTACCATTTAGGTTATTTTCAGCTGAATTAGGGTTCCTAACTCACACCGTGTAATCTTGACCATAAATTTGCATTTTATGATTTTAGCTATAAATACTAGTACTAGGTAGATAGATATGTGGAAGTTGACTGTGCTTTTTTTCATACAAAAATAACTTGTCTTGGAATATGAAATGCTAAAAATTTGGGGACACAATATATACTATTTCACTTATTGCAACCAATTGGGGTCTGCTTTTTAGTGTGAGAGAAATGGAATCTGTGTTTCTAACGTTCCTGTTACACGTCTCGGTTTCAAAAGGAAGAGTTTGGAGCGTAAAGAGTTGAGAATAGGAAAACAACCAATTGAAGGTAATTACAGTGCAAGGCCTAGATATGAAGTTGAAGGGTCCTCTAGGGAAAATTTGGCAAAAACGATTTTTTTTCCGTTAATTTCACAAACTCGTAAAAAGGCTGTGTTTTTGCTTAATTTCGGTAACTTAACGAGGGGAAATCTGCAAACCCTTTTTAACGAAATTAACAAAAAATAAATAAATATAATCTGCTACAGGATTTAATTAACAAAAAATAAATTAATTAATGAAATCTGCAAACCCGTTTTTTTTTTTTTTTTTGCCACCAAAAAGTAAATAAATGCGAAGTTCCCCTTGTTAATATCAATACACATGCTGACTAGCTCATTTCTCGACAAAGTTCAACTCAATCATACACCTGCAAAAAAAATTTGTGTTTCAACCTCTGGGATAACTATTTAATCTGCTACAGGAATCATATTCCTAATATAAAGAAGTGGAATGTCAAAAGCGTAAAAAATTGAAACTAAAAGCACTAACTGAAAAGGAAAGTTAGGCTTGTTATATACCTAATTTGAAAGGAATCAACAGCAGCAACAGAAGTAGCAGCCATTTTTATTTATTTGAAAATCAACAAAAAATGCTTGTTCTGTCTGTGTTTGTCTACCAACAAAATTCTATAGCGTGCAAAGAAACGAAACAGATATCTTAGAAATCAAAACATTTTATCCCTTCTTCTCTGACAGTTACAAATGACATATGTACTCTGTACTCCTTCCGAATGTTGTTTATGCCCTTCTTCTTCCTTTCATATTGCTGAAATTCATATTCACACCAACAATTTCTTTGGGCTCGGCCCATTTTCTATTTTTCATTATTAACGCTTGTCTTCGTCCAATACTTGCCTTTTCGAACATCTCTATCTTTAGCATTTCAAAAATTGTTAATTGTTTTAAGATAATCCTAATTGATTGTTAGTGATGTTTGGGGTCTTCAACAATTTTTAGTTTCTTCCAACAATCAACCACTCATAGAAGACGTTAGTGATATTTGCTAACCATTTTAGCGATCAACCACTTAGAGATCAACATGTGGCACTGAGATTTCGCCTATATTTCATGATGGAATAATCGGATATCTTTGCGTGTATATACAAACACCTTTTGTACTTCATTTGTTTACCGATTGTAGTCATTCTAATTGGTGTAGATTTCTAGGTACAATTGTGTCAGTGAATGTAGATAGTGTTCACTTACTTTATCTGTACAAGTAGTCATTCGATCAGCGATCTTGTAATTTCAAGGTTGGTTGGTTTTATGCTTTGGCTAAATCCATTCTGCTATCAACCTGTTATATCTTTGTTTTTATAATAAAGATACCATTGAAAAGTATTGCCCATGATCTTACTTGCTTTCTGTTTATGAATACATGAAAGGTAGGTTGGGTTTATGCTTTGGCTAAATCCATTACACAATCAACCTGTTATATCTTTGTTTTTTATAATAAATACATCATTGAAAAGTATCACCCATGATCTTACTTGCTTTCTGTTTATGAATACATGAAAGGTTGGTTGGATTTGTGCTTTGGCTAAATCCATTCCGCAATCCTGTTATATCTTTGTTTTTATAATAAAGACATCATTCAAAAGTATTACTCATGATCTTACTTGCTTTCTGTTTATGAATACATGATACTCTATTTTACATAAAAAAAGGTTCTAAATTAATTGTCTGTCAATTAATATAATTACTTCACAGTAAATAACTTGGGTCATTGCACTAACTAAGAGTACACTTGGGATCTAGCAGTGACAAATAAACGCAAATCTGTGAAAGCTTACTTTGTTGCTTGTTTTTGCCAGATTTAGTGCCAGTAGTTTAATATCACATGACCTATGCCATTTAAACACAAACACTAATGGATGGAAGTCTTCACATTGGGCTGAGAGCTATAAGTTGGGCAGGTCCATACACAGACCATTAAGGCGTTCTTCCGTGGTTTCCCCCATGGCTCTTGCAGCAGTATGATTCATAATGCTATTTCTACATTCTCAATTTATTAAATACAGTATTGTGTTTCTATTCTCGTATATTGTTTCGTTTAAACTCAAATGCATTTCACAAGGATTTACAAGCGATTATGAGAAATACTTATTTGGTTTGACATACTTGCAGAACATGAGTCAAGATACGGACGACATGTATGATGACTTGTTTAAGAAATATGGGAAGGTTGTTTACAAGAGGAATGACCAAAAGTCTCCTACTGCAGAGGTTGATGACGATGCTGAATGTTTGGCATGTAAGCCTTCTATATTATACTTCTGAGAATATATTAAACATTTATAATATGTCGCTTCTTTATTGCTAACTCAGTTACCATTCTCTACGTTAAACTTGCTGCGTATAGTTGCTGTTGCGTTAGCAAAGATTGCGAGTGATGTGAAGGCTGCAGAAATAAAACTCCTCTTTGTCAAACCTCTGGTCTATTGGACCAAATTCTTCCTCATTACCACTGCATTTTCTCGACCTCAAATAGATGCTATCCGGTAAGACGATTGTTAGTTATTAGTTTATATCTTTAAAAACCCAGAGGATATGATTATGTGTAACAATATGTTGCTGTACTGCAGGACTAGAATAAACGATCTAGCTGAAAAACAGTACGGGAAATTTGCAACTGGAGATACAAAAGCCAATTCATGGACCTTGTTAGACTTTGGTAGGTTTTCTAGCAGTATTGACCAAAACTACTGCACTAGATTTTATCGCATAACTAATAAATTAAAGGAAATTATACTAGAAGGTTTCATTCAAAAAAAAAAAAAAAAAAACCAAAGTGCCGCTCTTTATTTTGATCTTTGCATCTTATGTCGTAGACTGGGATTTAAGGATTATGTTGGAAATCCCAAAGTTAATTTGTTCTTGTAGTGCTTCAGTCTTTCAGGATCGTATTTTTGGCTTTTATATTTATATATGTATGACAATGTAAAATCATAAGTAGATAAATTTAACTTTAATATCTGCCTAAAAGGAACTACTGCAATTTTCACAAGTCAACCTAAAACAGCTATTTATGTGTTCTTTTACTTCCTATTAACATGCTTCTTCTTCTTCTATTATTTCCAGGTGATATAGTCGTGCACATATTTCTTCCGGAACAAAGAGAACTTTACAACTTGGAAGAGTTTTATGCCAACGCAACTCCCATAGAGCTACCTTTTGAAAACCAACAAAACTACGGCAGGTAGAAAAAGTAGTGATTTCAACCAGATATGGTGTCAGTCTCCCTTGAGAAATTAATTTGGTCCATTGTGAAGGAGCAAAGTAGTTCATGCATTATCAAATGGAATGCTGATACTGGAGATAATGACTAAGGTGTAGATTAGAGGGTTGTTAAGGTCGAACGGTTTGTATTTAAGTGTAAACATAGGGTAAGAATAATTCAAGTTGGACCAATGGTGTAGTAGTGTCATGCCCTTTGGTCAGTTCATGTAAAATATGGTATCTTTGTACTGTTGTATGAGAGCATGGCCATTATTTACAGTTACAATTGCTATCTTTAGCTGTGGAATTATAGTTATGATGAAATACAAGTATTGTGGAAAAGGTAGTTTAATGGTGTATTATAAACAGGTTCTTTCGGCTTATGTTTTATCTCTTACAGGTGAAATAGATAAATTTGAATAAAACAAAACTTATCTCTTACAGGTGAAACAGATAAATTTGCATGAAAGGAACAGGTCAAACGGTTAATAATGAAAAACTTGCCGGTCCAACGGTTGTTTACGGCTTAGAAATTAATAATACTCCGTACAATTTCTGCTATAGATACTGTTCTATGCCAAAAAGATTCGCTCTCTTGATCACATGAAAACTGCATCAATCATTTTGAGATGTCTCATGGAAACATATTAAAAATGTCTTCGCAAATTGCAAAGTTAGAATGATCTATTTACTGTCTAATAATTTGACACTGTTGATATGGTTACATAAAACCACCTTATTTCGTCATCATAGTTAAAATATCATTTCTAACTTCCTCTATTTTCAGGTCACTTTCCATGTTGAAAGTTTCTAATGAGGTTATCATGTTTCAGGGCACCGAGGTGGTTACAAGTCCACTCACGGTGGCACATATGCTTGTTTACATAGGCTGATAGGCAACGTGAAGCTTGTTCACTTATCATTTGGAGTCGACACATATGATACTAGTTTTGTCGTTATCTTTCTAAAAATAAGTTATGTAGTCGCATTGTTTCCGTTTGCTACTAGTTTCGTTCAGATGATGGTGAACTGTACATGTTGATTTTCAACTGAAAAGAAACGATATAAGAGCAAAGATTTTTGGAGCGAAAGAACACAATTTGATGAACACCGCTACTCACTTATAAATCTATTTCTGTAATGATCCGATGTATATAAGTAGGTTTTACCAACATTTTAGACATGCGATCACCAATTATTAACACTCTCTTTTCCTTCATTATATAATTTTATTTATTTATGTAAAATGACTCGTACATTTTTAAAATGACTACAAATGGTAAAAATCAGTTTTCAGAATCAAGTTGTACTGATCTAATTTGCTTGAACACTACATTTCCATTGATCAATTGCGATGTAATGCACAAACTGAATTTGATTTTATCACCAATGACAAACCTTAAACCTAATTCTACGCAATCGCCCAAGCAATCAACGGCATCCGAAGACTACAAAGATACATCATCGAACCATACTCAACTTCCTCCTTCATCATCTCAACAATCACCGGCGTAATCAACAACCGCAACAACATCAAAATCATCAAAACGTTGACTTCTTTCTCAACCGAACTCCCACCAATTCTAATCGAAATCCACAATTGTGTTCTGTTTCCGTTATTACGAACATAAAAAGTTGCTGCTTGAATCAGCAACACGATCCGCCGATTCCGGCCAATTCTGAAGCTCAGATCTAGCCGTCGGATGTTGAACCGACGTTGTTGGAGATTCGTGTGGTATTCTCGGTGGACACGGTTATGGGAAGTGGTGGAGGACGGTGGTACGTATCGCCGGTAGAGGAAGACGACTGATCCAAAAGCTAGGGTTCCTGCGCTGATCAGGAGTAAAGAGGAAGAAGATGATACAGAAGGTGTAGGCATCGGACTATTAAGGACATTATTTACTTTTTGATTTCTTGAAAGAAAACTTTTTATATTTGTACGGCCGCCGGTGACGTAGTATCTTATTCATTTTATTAAAATAATATATAATATATTTTAGTAATAGCCATTATCATATATAAAGGCACGTGAGTTTATACACCATTAACTTAAAACTCATACTTTCCAATAATTACATTTACACACATAAAAATTACAGGTTATTCTATTTGGACCCTCTAAAATTTCTGAATGTACACTCTAATCATTCAATCAAATCATTATTTAATTTATCTTTTGTCTATTTCATCTTTTAATGTATGGTATTTTTTTGTCTAGTTTGTCATTCAGGTGTATAATGGGTAATTTTTTATAAAATTTAAAAAAACATTTTTTAATATAAAGACATATTTTATTTTTTTATATAAAAAGTGCATTTTATAAAAATCATATCTTTTGTATATATTTTTTCTTTTTTGGTATAAAAACATATTTTTTTATAAAAAATCTTATATAAAAATGAATCTTTCAAATATAGTAGAAAACAAAAAATTAAAACACAAAAATACGAAAAAGAAAAGTTGATTTGATAATAAAGGGGATGTACAATTAGGAATCTTTAATATAATTTTTTTTCTTTTTTATAAAAATAGGTATCTTTATAAAATAAAATAAAATTTTTTTTAATAAAATAAAAAAACTTTTTTTAATAAAAAGTAAAAAAAAAATTTATTTTTTATACAAAAAGCGTATTTTATAAAAATCCCATATCATATTTTTTTGATATATAAAAAGCATGTATTTTTTTTTTATAAAATGGATATGTTTTTTAAAATTTATTTATATGAAAATGAATCTTTCAAAAACATTTGAAAAAAAAATAAAGACAAAAATACAAAAATAAAACTTGATTTGATAACTAAAGAGAGTGTACAATTAGGAATTTCAATAAAAGACAAAAAAGTAATAGAATATTTGTTAATGATTAAATTTGAGATTTGATGGTTGAATGAGACAAATGATGTGAGAAGGGTGTCCAAATAGTAGGTCCCAAAAGTTACGTCTTTGTCACCTCAATCATTACATTCACCCATATAAAAGTCACGTCAAGGACCCTGTATAAATAGGGATTTGAGATTCATACACCTATTTTAAGATCTATACACCGTTTTAAGATTTGTCACCTTGTCACATCAATCATATCCACTTTTATTATTAGCATTAATTTTGAACATATTTGATTTTTCTTTTATATCTTTTAAAATATAAATTTTTATAAAATTTCAAATATACCATTGTAACATGCTTAACTTTTTTTTGCGTTTTGATATAAATTTTATTCAAAACTAAGTCGGGTAAAAAATAATGTATTGTTTTTAAATTTAGTATAATTTTTTAAACATATTTTTTTATCTTATAACTTTTAAAATACTTTATCTTGCGAACTGTTTTGCAAAAAGTCTTGGGTCAAAATATTCTAATTAATTTTGGATATAATTCATTTTTCTCTTATATCTTTTATAATATAATGATTTATAAAATTTTGAATATACCGTTGTGATGTGCTTATTTTTATCTACGTTTCGATGTAAATTTTATTCAAAACTGAGTCTTGTCAAAATATTTTAATTAATTTTGGATATAATTCGTTTTTGTCTTATATCTTTTCTAATATAATGATTTATAAAATTTTGAATATACCGTTGTGACATGCTTATTTTTATCTACGTTTCGATGTAAATTTTATTCAAAACTGAGTCTTGTCAAAATATTTTAATTAATTTTGGATATAATTCGTTTTTGTCTTATATCTTTTCTAATATAATGATTTATAAAATTTTGAATATACCATTGTGACATGCTTATTTTTATCTACGTTTCGATGTAAATTTTATTCAAAACTGAGTCTGGTCAAAATATTTTAATTAATTTTGGATATAATTCGTTTTTGTCTTATATCTTTTCTAATATAATGATTTATAAAATTTTGAATATACCGTTGTGACATGCTTATTTTTATCTACGTTTCGATGTAAATTTTATTCAAAACTGAGTCTGGTCAAAATATTTTAATTAATTTTGGATATAATTCGTTTTTCTCTTAGATCTTTTATAATATAATGATTTATAAAATTTTGAATATACCGTTGTGACATGCTTATTTTTATCTACGTTTCGATGTAAATTTTATTCAAAACTGAGTCGGGTCAAAATATTTTAATTAAATTTTGGATATAATTCGTTTTTCTCTTATATCTTTTATAATATAATGATTTATAAAATTTTGAATATACCATTGTGACATGCTTATTTTTATCTACGTTTCGATGTAAATTTTATTCAAAACTGAGTCGGGTCAAAAATAATGCATTTTTATATATTCAATGACTGTTCGCATGAGTTAAAAAATGCGAAAGGATTTTTCATGAGACTTTTCGAAAAATAGTTCGCAAGACGAAATATTTTAAAAGTTATAAAAAAAATTAAAAAAACTAATTTTTTTTTTTTAAAATACATTATTTTTTACCCGACTCAGTTTTGAATAAAATTTACATCGAAACGCAAATAAAAATAAGCATGTTATAACAATATATTTGAAATTTTATAAAAAATTATATTTTAAAAGATATAAAAGAAAAATTAAATATTTTCAAAATTAATATTAATAATAAAATTAGATAGGGCTGATGTGACATTTTATCAATCTTTAAATTAAGATTCATACGCCCATTAATAAGGGGTGTATGAATCTTGGACCACGTATAAATATTAGTTAAGGCTTAAGCTTAATTTCAAATGAGCTTTGACCCATTGATTAGTTACTTTCGTACTCTCGTGTCAATGTCTCTTTGATTTCCTGACATACAATAATGATCCGTTAATTATTGGTTCTTTGGTTATCTTAGTTCGAATTTAACCTTGTTGAGTCAGATTAAATTTTATACATCACTTACCATATTATTAGGTTAAGAGTTAAGATGAATACAATCAATTTAAAACAGCACGATGAAGACGAAATGATTTGGCTAAAAAGGTTTAACCGATTTTTTTTATTATTATTATGCATTATTTATATTTATAATGCTTAGGATGACTAAATGCAAGTAATTGATAATTTATTTTTATTTTTTTGGGCATATATAAGTAGGACATGATCTGAAGTTCCAGTGACAGTTAATTTGTTCTTCGATGCCTTAAAACTTTTACTTTAATAAGTGCAATAACGATTACAATTGCAGCATCTGATAGAGCTTGTAAAAATTAGAGAATAATGTCCCTACCTAACATAACAATCACAGCAAGGTGGGCATGCCCACTAAGATTGAACAAACTCAAACCACATGATGAGCAGATTTGAAAGAAACCGAGTACATACATGGAACCATTTCTTTTTGCACCAGTCATATTACTATATTAGCCATGATTTTCCATATATTGTTATCATAAACCCCATGAAATCATTCTCAAATCGATCAAGGCGTTTTGACATACCTAAAAACTGGTCGATCCTAAATAATTCAGGAGTAACGAATCAAGACAACTCATGACACCACCACATCCCACCTCTTTTTTATATGAAATGATGATCAGAAATAGAACGTTCTTTCATTTCATGCACATCCATTTTCTATTTTTGTAACGTAGCCCATGTGTGGTTGTGGTGGTGGTGGTGGTTTAGGAAAGCAGGTAGAGGGCTTGGATTGAATTGCAATTATTCTCAAGATTAGATTAAATCTTCAACTGGCATATTTTGAATAAAAGAAAAATAAAAATCCTTGCGTAATTGTAATACAAACAATCCTCAACTTTGTGGGCCAACACGAAAATATTTACTATTTGTTCTACTCCGACTAGTTTATGTTCATCCCACAAGGCTAACAAAATGTAAACAGATACATTTGTCAAGAAAAATGCAACTCAGACTCATTAGTTACTAACTTACCTCCACCTTGCCTTAGATATTCAAATAACTGTCCTCTGCCCTCCGAAAGCCCAAATCTGTATAAAAGAGAGGAAAATGTTTTAGAATCTATACATTTCCGAATTAAAATATTACAATGTCTAAGTTGGTGCACACTGCATAGTTCTATAGATGTGTTCTGACTACTGGCCAAAAGTCTAAAACTACCTGTCAATAATGCCATAAGAGACGAAAAGGTAGTAAACTTGATAATGGACAAATAAGTAACTGTAGATCAGATTTCAAGCAAAAGTAAATGTTGTAAGATCCGTAGGATGGAGATAGTAGAAAACATTTCATGTTCATATTTCATAGAAAAGCACATTAAGAAAACGGAAATCCTGTTTTTGAAAGCGTTACCATGCTAAAGGTTGGAGGTGGTACTTTCGAACCATTTAGCAATAAATAGTCGATTACTACTAGAATAAATACATAAGTGTAATCATATTGGGAAAAATTAAAAACACAAATTTAACTTTTTAACACTGTTAGAATTTTGGTGGGAAAGAATTACATACTTAATTATCAAGTTTCGTGTTAGAATTACATGAGGAGCAAAAGACCCATTTTAAACTTTAGATCGCGTACAAATATGTTAATATAACCACTTTATATTTATATACAAAAGTTGGTATATGAGTAGCCTTTACAAATAACTAAACCAGCTGATCAGGAAGATATGGATTATAGACGACAAATGGCAGAGGAGTTTTGGAAGACTTGCTGGCCTGTCTATTATACTGTATACATGTATTTTGTAACCACATTGTTCCATTTTATTATGATCATGGCTATATGAATGTCCTACTTCTAACTATATGCAAAATTTCCCTCAAACGCATAACAACATACCAAATAAGGTCTTACACGAATTTAAGTGAAAGTGAAGTGATGTTCCCTTTAAATGTTACTTATCTGCCTGCTGTTGGTCAAAGTAATATCAGCTTTCTATGGACCATGTAATTCATATACAAAATACCTAATAACATGTTATTGATATCGCACATGATGCCGACTATGAATGGATATGCATCAGATAATATGAGATGGTAGAACATGGGCTAACCTTGAGACTCGTATCCCAACTTCCTGTGCACAAGGCACTGCCATCAGCGGACAACCCCAGACAGCTCACACGAGCCTCATGTGAGTTCTGGAGAGTTCCAAGATTTAACACAACCTGCAATTTATTCACCAGCATAAAGAGTTACTAAAACGATTCAGGGATAAACTGTTGCATATGAATAAATAAGACACAGAGTCTTGAACGCTGCCAGTGTCTTCCGGATTTTACATATACATTCATGGGTCCCATTTATATGAAGCGAGAAAAAATAAAGATGTGATTCCCACTTACTTGATGTGAGGAGAAACAAGAATTTCCTATCTAGTGGTGCACAAGGGTCTACACCTACATATTGTGGCTTATTACTGCAATTTCCTCCCCCCTCTCCTATTTTAGAAAGGCAATTTCATCCCATTTGCCTCAAAATGGCTCAATTTGGGTTGTACTTTACCACCAACAGGTAAAGTGTAGAATTTAGCTAAAATGTTAAGGGCTCAAACGGGTTGACTGGGCCTAACAGGCAGAAAGCCGCCAGACTTATTTCAAATGCTCAAAACCTCCTAAATTGTTTGATTTAAAATTTACGTTGTCATTTTAACAATAAAATGTACATGCACTTATTCAATACAGCAACGGTTTCTAAAATTAAAAAGAGAAATACAAAAGGAGTCTACGTCTGCCCAACCAGAACCATATTAAGAAACTACCTCTATTATCTGACATTCCGACCTGCCCAACCCACCTAGTATGTCAGCTCTATCCATAATGAATCATATTTACCTCTGCCAATAGAGTATCCCATACAAAGCAATCACCATTGGAGTAGCCAGCAAAGAGCAGACGTCCTGATATGGAGAAAGCAATAGACTTTACATTAGGGGCGTTGTAATCACCCTGCTGCTGCTGAGGAGGGTACACTTGGAGCTGGTGCCCGGTTCTAATGTCAAAAAGTCTGCAAGTACCGTCATCAGATCCACTTCCAAATCTATTTCCATCTGGGAAGAACTTTACCGAATTAACATCCCCCTGATGACCATGAAATGTTTTTACTGCGCGACTAGCAACACGTGTATCCCAAAGACGCACAGTTGCATCACAAGACCCAGAGACAAACATTCTTGAGTTGGACCCATTGATCGACACACTGAAACCAACAACATATAAAACAATGAACTAAACATAGAGGTGGCAAAATAGGCAGTTCGGGTGGGTTGAGTAACGAGTCAAAACGGGAAACTTTTTTGTACAAGTCAAAATGGTAGGGATGGGTTGACCCGATATACTTTTTGTCCAAAGTTTCTAAGCTGCTTCCAAATCATTGGTGTGTCAAATTTGATTACATATTTTATATTTCAATATTAATAATTTTTGTTATATGTATGATTCAGACACTTAAACATAAAACATAACCTTTGACTAACTCGGCCAGTTTCCTTATTAACTAACTACTTTAAGATTACCCGTTTGACCTGTAAGAAATAAAATATAACCAAATAGACTCATTCATGAGTATAGGGTCGAAAATTCCACTCCTAGATAAACAGCAGAAGCCAAGTATTTAACAACTAAATGACTGACAATAACAGTTGCAGAGTGGAAACCCAGTCAGTTCAAACAGCACGAAAGCTAGTAATTAGGTCTTTCACATCTTATGTTAAGAATTAAACCTTTTTATCAAATCAAAACCAGAAGAAAAAAATATGTGCCACAAGCCCACAAGTGACAGTTGATATTCACACCTCATCTATGTCCCTCCTCTAAAACTCAGCTTTTAGATTGTTGGAGGATTACAACTATATACAAATTTCCTCTATACAATGAATAAGGAACGTAAAAAGACTCTATTTTTCATTGATAGCAAATCACTAAGTGCTGAAATTAGCTCAAATCGTAGGTTTGGATCAACAAATTACCTAAGAATGTCTGCAGTATGCCCTGATTGAAACTCCCCTCCAAAAACAGATGTTCTCAATCCTGTGTTTATATCCCATAATACACATGTCTGATCACCGGAACCAGTTATTAAACGAGTATCATCATCTGGAACGTACTGACAAGAGGATACATAACCCTTGTGTCCACTAAGCATTCTTGATACTGGTATATTACCATCCTTGTCAAGTGGTGAGCTAAGATTGAAGATAGAACATACGCTATCAAGGCCGCCACATGCAACTGACTGTCCACTTGGTGAAAAGGCACATGTCATAACCCAGGCACATGGGAGTTTAATGGCATGGGTTTTCTGACTTGTGAGAGCATTCCAAACTATCAATCTTCCATCTTGGGATGCACTAACGATACGATTCTTGTCAGGAGTCCAATCCAGTGAATACACCTGCATTAACTTTTGATGTTAATAATTGCATATACAGAGATTATAAATAATCTTATTGACATATGATAAGGCATATAAATAGCAAAAAGATAAGATAGTAAATTTTTGCATAAGTTGAAGGCAGATGATATACAAATTATAGAGGCAAACTAATGAATTACGAAGTAACTTGTAAGTAAGTAGATTATTAGACATTGATGAATGATATAAGCCAACTTAATTATTGAAGTTAGAAGACATTGAGGTACAGCATTTCATACATCATTTAGCAACATACTCAGGCACGGAAAGCCGGAAAAGGAAAACAACAAAATACAAACAAACAAAAAAAAAATTACATTATTTGTAAAACAGAAATTTTGGTATCAAGCATGAACATAGTGACAAAATGATCAGAAAACGCAACACACCAAGTGATCAGAGATAATCTACATGCACCAATAAAAGGTGTTAAAACTTTGACATCAAAAGTCAAATCACTCCATTACATACCACTTCTGGTGATTATAATGGACTACAGATGAAGAAGTTCGTGATACATTCTCATGATGCATCTTGGTGTGCTATAATGGAGGTGGAAATGAAATTAAGTACAGTATCACAAAGGTTTAAAAATGGAACTAACCATCCTTTAGGGAAACTCATTACTTTGAAGAGCATTTTTTGTTTCCTCAATAGAGGCTTTTTCTATCTTTCCTAAATGGAACAGAAAAAAACTTACACATTTGATGCTGCACCAATTTACTTCATGCATACTCTTAAAAAGATGGAATATAACTTCCTCTTTCTCTTCTCTGAGAGAATGCTATCTTGATCTTGTGATGCTAACCATCCCACATCCACAATACAACTACACCTATCTCAACACCCACATATACTCTCCCTCCCACCCATCTGAGATAACTTAAGAAACGTGACAACTTAATCTTAACGTCCTCATAGGTAAGGTTAACCCTCTGAATTGTTATAAACTTGGTGTTCAATAGAATCCTAACAACTCTTAGAGAGAACTTAGGATCTACAGTCTTCACATAAAACCCCAAATAGAACTAACTTCGGGATTGTGCACAATATCAGAAATATTTTATTTGCACATATCCAAAGGCATCCAGGGGAAAGTCAATAGCTACGTATTGTGGTTGTGTCCTTAACAGTTCCAACTACATATGTCTGGCATACAACCTACGGGACCAGCAGGCTAAGACGAGGACAGTTAACAGCTAACAAAGCCCTGAAGATCTCAAACAAAAACAACCACCAACCATAAGATTGGTCAACAAGCAATGCTGGCCTAACAAACCTTACATTCTTATCTTCTCACACATTTTATCTACTATCCAAAACAGCTCAAAAGACCAACTGACAAAACCATAGACCAAGCTAACAAATCAAATTAACAATATAACATTATAACAACTGCTTAATCTTAACAATCTAATTATGCATAATACTCATTAGAACACTGGTCAAATTATTATCACCAAAGTTAAGTCAACGGATTCAATACAAAATTGTACAAATTGACATAAAAACTAAAATTTCACCTTCCCTGTATGTCCCTGTAAGATCCGACAACAAACCAGATCCGTCGGACCAAAAGCAACCGGCTTCTTCCCTTGCTCTCTTGCATAACTCGCAACTATCAAATTCAATCACAAAATATTAGATCTAATAAGTACATCAAAAACACAAATTGATAAACAAATTAACCAATTCAATTAGAAATACCGTCTGTATCTAGAAGTTGAAGACGCCTTTCACGCAACCGTTCCTTGAGTGAATTTAGGGTTTCTGTAGCAGTTACGTGTCTCTCTTTTAGCTCAGTGACAGACATCGCTGTATATAACTTTGAGCCTTAATTGATCTTCATATTAATGTCTAAGCTGAAAAATGTAACAATTTGATCAAATTCAGCTGTTGATATACATTTATATTTGGGTTCTAAAGAGGAGTTTAGGGGTTTTTGAAGGTGTGAAAAGTCGAGAGAAATGGAAAAGAAGCAGAAAGTGTAGTTGCTAATTGACTAAAGCAGCTGGGCCCACTGATTTCTGACGTGGCATACATGACAGGATAGAATTAGTTGGTGAGGTGTGACAGTTTGAAGTGCTTTGCCTTTGTTTCTTGATAACTACAGACAGTTTATTTTTTTTGGTTTACACTTCTAGAGTATATTTTCCAAAATGTCAGATATTTATATACAGTATTTTGTAATTGTTTTTAGGCTCAAACTAACTATACGAATAAACTTTTCTTAATTTACTAAAGTTAAACCATGATTATGTTTTAATGATTTAATTTAAAACTAATTAATTTTTTATATTTTAATTATTGTATCTTTTTTTTATTTTCATTTTTATTTAACGTGTATCATAATAATTACTAGTATATATAATAAAGTTATTTAATATTTAAATTTACATCATTTTTATACGTTTATTAGTGATAATACTACTATTGTTGTTACTAATAAACCTACGCAAAAATAAACAAAAGCATAAAAAAAAAGCACAAAGTATAAAATTTAAAACATAATTTTACAAAAAGTCTATTTTTAATGTATGACTTAGTTGCAAATTTTATAAACATACAAAGTTTTTAAAATTGTTATTATTATTGAAAAGTTATTAAAAAAAACATTATAAAAAATGGAAAGAGAAAGATCCTCTCGATACTCAGTTAGCCTCGTTATTAAGTTTTTTAATTGTACATAAAAAAGTTAATATTACAAATTAAAAAAAAAAACAGAGAAAAAAATTTAATGTCACCTCAATATCACATTTAATTTTTTATATGGTTTACTTTTTGACTTACAATTATGTGAGGGAGTGATAAAGCACAGATTTCAATACAATTACGATGGAATAGTGGTTTTCATAGCACCCTTTTTTAAGTAGATAATTTGTTGGTAATAATTAGAATTTTAGTTCCTCTTAGCATTTTCAATAAAAGTTTTATATAGGAAATTTTAGCTAAAAAAAGGTTTTAAAGAATGTTTTCCTTCATAGTTTTTTTTATCAAAAACTTGAGATTTTTTGATCTTTTGATACATATCTTTTTTGTTTAAAAACCTTTTGAAAAACTTTCTATGTTGAAAGAGTAACTTTTTATAAAGCTCTTTAAAATATGTCATAAAAATAAAGCTTTGAAAGAAAAATTTCTCATTGTGAATACTCTTAAAGGCAATAGTTAAACTGTTAACTTCCACTAAGAAACTGTCAACCTCCATAAAAAACTGTTAACACTATAAGACGTGAACTTTAATAATATAAATTGTTTTTATAACTATCACTTACCAACCACCCATAAATTAAACACAATTCTTAAGTTGCGTTTGGTTCACGGAATTGATTGGAATTTGATAAAACTGGAATTAAGATTTCATTCTTTAGTTTGTTTGGTTGAATAATTTATAAAGTTAATTTCTATCAAATTTCTTTCATTAAAGGAATTGAAATTTTTTTTTCTTTGATGAATTTCTATTCCTTCAAAAAAATTCCACGAACCAAACACAACCTTAGAGTTATTTAACAAAATCCTAATAATTATTGGATTCTTAACTGCTACTAAATTGGTTATAAAATTAAACAGAATTGATAATGACAGCTCTAAATGTTGTACATAAGAAATACAAATGTAAATAAGATCTATTTATTAATGTTAATATTTTATTTTTAATTTAAAATTACATTTAATACACTAAAACTTTTCTTTAATTTATAATGCATTAAATAAAAATTTTAATTATAAAAAAAACTTTAAATTTAATAAAAATCTCTTATTTCTCTAACTGCTCTCGTTCTGAATTCCCAAAATTTAAAATATAGACTAAAGTTTCTGGGTCGGAATATAAACTTTTAAAACCTCGGAGGCTGTAGAGTAAATAAAATAAAGTAAAAACGTTCCATTGCCGGGAATCGAACCCGGGTCTCCTGGGTGAAAGCCAGATATCCTAACCGCTGGACGACAATGGATTTTTGTTTGATTATGGCTTATCAACTATATATACCAAAGATTTGGATTAACTTCAATGTAAATTGAACGTCTAGATCAACATGTGGCCACTTTGAACTGAATAACATAATATTCAAACTTCATACAATAGTACAAAATCTAGCAGGAACCAAATACAACACAATCTAATAAATAGTTTATACTATACTCAGGGCCAGCCTTAAAGGGGTGTTAGTGTGTAATCTATATGATCTCGAAAAAAATAGGGTCTGAAATTTAACCGATATATAATATAGATGTTAATATATATCATCTTATGTAAACGGAACATAATCTATTGTACGGTCATTCTTTTATTTTGATTATTTTTATAACAATTATCAATTTGTTGTAGTTCAATAAATTTTGCTAATATATATATAAAAAAGATTTAGTGACCCATTTTTATTTTTCGGACCCTCAAAATCAATAGACCGACCCTGACTGTACTATCATAGATTTATAGCTACAAACACATTACAATGACCTTATCTCAATTCATATAGTCATGAAGACATTTTCGTCCGTTGCAATTAGTACGATGCAGAAACCAATTTCTTCAACTTAAATGAAGATTTATTGCAGACAAATTATCTACATAATCTAGGTAACCCATTCTTCAAGGATCGGCTGAAGTAAAAGTTGACACCAAGCATTTAACAACTTGATGTTTTATTTAGGCTCGTCAATTTGTAATACCTTGACATCGTGGGTATAAATAACCTCTAGCTTCCTAAGAAACAACATACAAGTTCATATTCCACCGGGGTATACACAACTGTTGTAACCTGCAAAAATTATGTGAAAACATCGTTATGAGAGATAAAAACGATATGGTGCAAGTAAAATAATGATAATTACATAATTGAATCAGGTTCAAGAATGTACACGTACAATTCATATAAATTATCATGCATGTAAAAATGATAAATGATGAATAATCAATTCGTATATTTTATCCTGTTTCTTTATTTGAATTCTACAAAGGTTGCTAAAAGAGGAAAGAAGCTTACTAGGATTATTGGATGTGAGAGTTGCCGTTTGAAGGAAGTCACAATTCCATGGATTCCTACCAGCTGTTTGATAAAGGAGGTTCATTGCATAAGCAGCATGGGCTGCTACTGTGTTAGGCTCGAAACAGGCACCACCAGGTTGAAGTGGACCACAATCAAGACCTTGACTACATACATAGTCTAGATTTGACTGCAACTGCGCATCTGACACGTCTGGTTTAGGCACGCACCATCCTGATGCTTGAACCGGTGATGGTGTTGATGGAGTTGTAGGAGTTGTTGGCGTTGTTGGAGTCTTGATGAGATTAAAACAACCGAAAGGAAATGTTACTACCAACTTCAAAAAATGTGTCTGCTTACTTTTAAACAAGTTTTCACCTATGTCATATTATTTTGTTTTTGTACAAGTTTAATCACTCACTTTTCAATAGGTGTTCGAATGAAATTGATCGTAATATGCATAAAAACTTCAGCCTTCAGGGGCGTTCTTGAAACGGGTATTATGGTCATTATATTATATACGATTAATGGCCAAAATAGTATACACCCTTAAGCCTGAGTGACTAAATGTCTAGAACAGAAATTTGAGTGACTAGGTGGATATTAGTGAAACATGGTAGCTATTTAGTGAAAATGGTCCTATAGAGTTATTGCCTCTTTTAATGATTATAACTGTACAGATTATCATTCTTGGGCAGATGTAAAAAAGAAAATACATATTTTGTAATAATGTTAGTCAAACCATAACATGGATGATGGATTTCTTGTTATCCACATTTACAAAAGTTGTCAAAAATCAAGTATTTTTAAAATATAGTCCGGTTATGGCATTTTCGTAGCAACGACTAGTTTTTGGTAGAAAAAGCCAAGTTTGATAGATCAGAAGTCATCCTTTTTTGAAATTTAAAGAAAATAATGACAGTGATTAGTGTCTAACCTGACTATTCTTCGAAAGACCCACATCATAAGTCATGGAGAGGTCAGGCTTAAAAATCCCGAATGATCTCTCAGAGCCCGCCCCAGGCTTCAAATTCTCGTCATAAAGTGCAAAGATATAAGTATCAACAGATTTTCCGGGCATCAATGGTGTTCCAACCTTTGATCTTAGGTGGTTGATCAAATTACCATTGTAGGCTTTAGCATTATCTACGCTGGTCCCAGCTTCATTCGGGTCACCCTTGTAAGCCCACCCTGTTTCTGCAACCACTATTTCAACATCCTTGAATCCCATCGCATTTAAAGCAGATCTCACAGCATCCACCTGCAATGTAAAAACTACATACCATCAGATATTTGCCGGCTAATTATGGCTTTCCAATTCCAAAAATATTTTCAAATTCAGAAATGTATCATGTATGTTTTAAAACATTAAAATTACTGGATATCACCCAAATTTTAAGTTGACTAATAACTTTTGACCATATCTAGTTTCTTTCATTCACAATATAGACAAGCAATTAGTATAAAACATTTTAAAGTTGGTAGTATTAATTTTTTTCTAATACATTTGCCTAATTGCTCAAACTAAACTAGATAAATATTTTTGTGTATAGAATTTTGTTTCTTACCACCCCATGTGGAAGAGTGAAAACTTTAGTAAGCATCATCAGGAATTATTAATGGAATTGGATGCTATGGTACGTTTATACATGTACCAGTCACATGGAATCTTATTCTTGCAGTAAAGTGCTTATACATTATTATGGTCTCTATAATTAAGTTATATATAATGGATTTATTATTTTTTTTGTCAATAAAGCCACGTGAGTTCACAGTATGGGTTCGGCGGTTCCAGAGAGATAATGAAACCAATCAACAAAACAATATGTCCATATCATAACATAAACTACAATGACCAAAATAAATGTTTAACACTTTTCATGGTTGAGAAGCAAAATTATTGTACAGTTAATGAAATCTTTAGTCGTACTCTATAGAAAAAATTGTTATCGTAATACATCTCTTAACAATTTAGTCGTCAAAATCTGTACTCTCAGGAAAAATGATAGATCGAAAAATAAGGATCCACCGCAAAAGTAGGACTTAAAAGTTCATTTATACGGAGTAATAATTAACAACCATTTATACAGTTTTAAGAAGAAACGGGCATTGTTTTAAAAAGTAATTGAAAATGAAGTGAAAGCTGACCTGTGCATCAAACATGTTCATGTACTTGATACCGTTGCCTGAGTCAACTCGGCCTGCGTTGGGTTGGAACAGACAAAAGGCTAACGTCTCAGCTCGTGTATCACTCTGGTAAGCAAAGAATGGGTAAGGATTGATCATGAAAGGTGACCCATTTGCACTGTGGAACTTCAATAGCGATCTCATGGTGTCACTGAACCCAGAATTGAAAATCGCTGAAGAAGGTGGATCTGAGGATGATAGGACTGCCATTGAGTGCACTGTTGATACCTTAATCTTTCCACCTAATGATGCTGCATGATTCATATATTTATTTCAGTTTTCATTCGTAATATCTAATTCGATATGCATTGATTCTAGAGAAACAAATTTGAATAATTATTAGATACTTAAAACTCAAGTCGAAAGTTAGAAGACATGAATTTGAAAACAAACTATATGTCATGCATCATATAGAGTGTTTGTATTTGCAATGAAGGGTAAGATATTATGGTTTTCATTTGGTAAAATTAGCCCAAACAACTAACTCAAATCCAATAGTTTAAATAGTAGATGAAGTTGTGACCGAAATGTTAATTGGAAGATGATGAAAAAATGTTAATATAAAAGTTGGACTATATATTTAAGTGAGAGTAAGATATTTTGAAAAATAAGATTTTAACTAGGCATCTTGATAATTTTATATACACTAGATTAGATGCATAAAATTGAATATTATTATTCTATCTTGGGTAAATGTATTCATAAAAATTTAAAATGTAATAGTTGTAGATTTCTTGACTCGTAGATCTCTTATTCATTTGTTTTGGAACAGATAATTAACTTTATAAGAGCGTTATTTTATTAATGTTATTATTTATTATACTATTATTAGTATTATTTAAGCATTTGTCCTAATGGTATGAAAGGAACCATCACCCAAGAGGTGAGTTCAAACTTCATTTGAGGAAGTGAGTATATATATTCATTGTACATAAAAATATGTGAGTTAGTTCGTAGGACTGTCATTTTTTAAGAAACTGAAAAATAAAGACGTGTCAATAGTACAATATATGTTGAGCAAATGCAAAAGTTAATTAATTGAACAAATTTAATTTGTCCATTTTATTATGTTCCAGTTTCATTTTCAATTTTTAACAATAATATATAATATTCTTAACAGAAAACGGTAACAGAACGCAATTTTGGAAAAAAAACTGAAAAATACAGAAATATAAATGGTAACCTGCATTGAGGGCGTTTTGGACATTTTGCATCGCGGGCAGACAAAGAGACACAAGACTTTGGTCAACAGCGGTCATAACTTCATTACCAACTGTGATCACAATAATATTACTATCCGGATAAGCCAACACGTTCGAGTTAACCCACTGAGTCGCATAATTCGGATCCGAAGCCAATGCCGGTATATCCCCATTTGCCGCTCCAATCACGATCCCAATACCCGTATTCGCTAGTGCCCGAATAATCGCAGGATCCGCACCGTACAACCTCACTTTACCTATCGACGTTGACTTCAACAGCTTCGCCGTTGCCTCCGGCGCCGGCAGATTGTCGGCCACTTGACCGTAGTTCACACCGACAAACGATTGCGAACCTGTAAATTCAATACATTCATTTTTCAAATCAATATAAATAAATACAACATTTGATCATTTGAATTAAATTAAAGTGTAGCAGTAGGGCCTCAAAACAGAGCTCAGTTGCAACTTCAAGATATTCGATGAAACCTACAGTTACTTCTGTAGCAAGATGATGAAGATAAAACCTCATTTCAGTAAATCGGCTTAAAGATTAAAGATAAGAGTAGACTGAGAGTTTGAAACCCGCACACCGGGTCACTTCTTCGCACCCGATGAGCTTCATTCGGCTGACTCTTTATCTATAAATAGAGACTTAGTTTTCATTTTTAAACATATTCATTCATACAAACACCGTTTTAAATATATAATAACGACAATTGTTTTGAAACAGATCGAATTTCAGATTCGCAGTGGTAGTAACTACAAATTAATTAATGTTTTATTAGAATTGAAAAAGGTGAATAATTAAATAATAGCTTACTGGCAAAGTGAAGTAAAAAGGTGAATAGAATGAAGAACATGAGAGGATGTACGGAACTCGGTGGTGGCGGTGCTATGGATGTCATATGTACGTAAGTGTGTGTTTGTATATGTGTTTAATTGTTTTAGTGAGTGAATGGTGATGAAAGTGTGAAAGGGGGTAATTGAGTAGAAATTTGAAGGGGTGGGGCGCGGAGTAGTTGGATGTTTGTCGTGTACTCCGGTAGGACGGTGGTAGATGAGAGTGGTGGTGGCCGGTGAGTGATGATGATAAATATGAACATACGTACGGTTTATTAATTGCTAGTAGTATAGTAAATAGTCAATAGTGTAACGTACTAATTTGATTGATATTTATGTAACGGTTACTTGATAAAATAATAGTAAGCGTGTAACATGTATATTTTTTAAAAGCCAATCCAAAGAGCGTCAGGGATTTTAATATAGAGTTTTTATCTAAAATAGTAACTCACTTTTATTTTTATCCTTTTAAATTATTCTATTCTTTTATCATTTGAGAGTCATTGAAACTTAATTTTTTTTCTTCAGATCCATTATTAGCGCTATCGATCGAGATATTTGGTAAACAACTGATAATGTGATCAAGTTTATAGATTTAATGTTGCGACATGAAATTGTAATTTAAAAACGTAAAAAGTAAAATAAAATACACTTGAAACGACATCATCACGTAGTTTGAAACTCTCGTTGGAATCCAAAGTATTTTGCTTACATAAAAAAATATCGTTTCATATGTATTTTTATCATTAATTGTTTGCCGGATTTTCTGATGGATAATACGAATAATGGCATCGAATAATTAAAAAAACAACTTTTAATGGTCCTTAAGGACAAAAGAAGTGCAATAGCTTAAAATGACAATAACAAAAAGTTAATTGTTATTTTAGAGAGAAAAAAAACACTTTAATATAGTAAGACATTATAAAATAATAGGGGCAGGTTACATAAAATCGATTATTAGGGTAGTAATGATAGGATCCAATCAAATTAAAAACACTATGTCTTTTTGTCATCCGAAGCACATAACTCATTACATTTCATCTCTTCCTTCCATTCAGTCACTCACCATCACACCTACATACGACCACCACCACAAGCACCAGTCAGTAGACGACTCCGCTTTGCATACACAATCATCATCCACTGACGAACAACCTCCGCCTCCGTCGAACGGCCACCATTTTCCAACGGGCAGACTTGATTTCAGTTCCGAAAAGCACGCTTAATCTTTTTCATGTTTCCAAGTGATATCTTCGTCACATTTTAATTTCCGGCAAGCCTTCTTTTTCTGATCTTCAACCTCCAACCATCGATGTTCGCGGAGTTATCAAAATCTACGTCACAGTTACCACAGTCGGCAATCTTCAAAATAAAAATCAATTAGATTGTCCTTTATAATTATCAAATTTTGTAACACGGTGAAAAATTAATGTGGATTATTTATTGTTTTGGTTGAAAAAAATATATAATTAATGTCAAGTAAGCAATACGATCAGACCATGATTTGTTTTTTAGTGAAATTTTGAATTTGCCATTCCTAGAAATGAGAATTCAACTTTTATTTATTGGTAATCTTAACATTTATTATTTATTTATTTATTTAATGGGTTTTATAGTAAAACCTCTTAAATTTCTCAATTATAATAAAAGAATTTAAATATCATTAGAATTTCCAATTCACTATAGGCAAAGTTCGACTCGGAAGAAATACATAACTGATTCGGCCAACATATACGACTATTATTTTATTTCCATTTATTAATCAATTAGATCAGATTAGATAATCAACGCAAATGTAACTATCTTCAACAAATCTAATCTAATTGAATATAATTGTTATAGTTCTCAGATTACTTATTTATGAAATAGACTAACTTGACAATTTTGGTTGAATTTGTTTACGTTTATCTGTAACTTTATGCTCTCATATTTATGTTTTATTATATTATTTAGTATTAATTATTAATTATTAATTATTAAATGATAATTATCCTTACAAAGTTATAAGTGGTATTTTGGTGGTAATTCAATTTATATATTTTCACTACAAGTTATATAATAAAATATATAATTCTAGTAATAACAACTATATAAATCCATTTTATTACTTTTTGTCTAACTTTATTATACTTACATTAAATCCCTTCAAATTTCTAAATTGTCGTATCTTTACCTTTAGGATTTACGTAATTAGATATCAACGATATATTATTTACATGTAAGTTAGTACCATAGAAATGACTTTTTGTGTGTGTGTGAAACTATCCCGTAACACATGAGTATATGATATTTCTTTTCATTTTTTACAATTAATTTTTGATAATTTTATATTTAATACTAATTATCAAAAAGATAAATATTCGCTATGCTAAAATTGATTAACTGTTTCGTTTGTTTAAAGGTAATTTTTCAATGTTGTGGTACATGAGTGTCTTTATGTTGAATTGCTTGATTCAATTTTTAGTTACTTGGTTCTATTGATTAATAGTTAAGGAAAATAGGAAATTGATATGATTCTAAAAGTTATTACTAGAAAATATGATCGTTACTTTGTATTGTAAGTTCATCATTTGCTATTGGTATTTTTAAATTTCGTTATATCTTTAACTTAATTATGTTTTTTTAAATTTTTTATACTTTTATTGCTTCTGTTGTCTTTCTTCCAACAATCTGTATAAGGCTCATACTCAATACTAATATCTACATATTTATCAAAATGTTTGTGATATATTATACTACTAGATCAAATGACCCATATTTATACATACGTTTAAAAACTATTAAATAAAATAAAATAAAAAATTCTGACTTTAATTTTCTACTACACAAATATACCGAAAGTTATCGTGAAAGACCGTTTCAAAAAACTTGTATATCCATACTTTCCTTTTAATTAAAACAAACGAAATAAAAAGTTCCCAATCAATTAACTAAATTCTTTAAAGAGTAAAATGTAGCTGTTAAAACTTGTCCAGTTTTCCTGATTTAATTATTACTATTTTCGTTTCGAAGAAAATATAACATTCGGAAATTCAGGAATGCCGCTAGCTGCATGCAACAAAGGAAAAAGTATAGACCGATATAATAAAATATTAGAAAGTGGGCACAATAACTTTTACATTGTTGACAGCATAATGATGACATACTGTTTCCCACACCGTCGACTTTTACACACCGTCGAGTTTCAGTGAAAATACGTAATATTAAAATAAGAATTATATTTTTATTTTTATTTATAAATTTTTATTTTTTATTTCATTTAAAATTTTAACTATGAATTTTATTATTTTTCAATTCACAAATAATTTTAATTGTAAATCTTCGTTACTTTTTAAATGAACTTCTTACAAAGAAGTTCAGCTATATATCTTTTTGCTTCACATCAATTTTTAAAATATGAACTTTTATTTTATTTTACTTTACAAATTATTTTAATTGTAAACTTTTTATTATTTTTCGACTTTATATAAAAATTCTAATTGTAAATCTTCGTTTTATTTTTACTTCAAAATAATTTACAAAAGAGAGTGAATCTTTATTTTTGTTTTTACCGTTTTCATTTTAACGTTGTGTTCATATATATATATAGTACTTGGGTCTAAAAAGAAAGAAATTTTGAAGGAGAAAGAAAAGAAATACATATTAAAAAAAAAAAAAAAAAAAAAGGTGTGATTCGACAAAAAATAAATATAATTTCAAAAAATGTATGTGATTCAACAAACATCATCTATTATTTCAAAAATCACAGTTGTTATTAATAAACATTTTTTCTCAATCAAAAGGGTTAATCTGAATTAAAGATAAAAAAAAACTCTTCTCTTTTCTCTTTATCATTTTTGTTTCTTTTTTAAACTCACTCATTCATGTATATTTATAAAATCATTCGTGTATATATATATTTATATATAGGGTTGGAACTGTGACCTTTGAAAAGAAAAATGCTTCTAAAACCACCTGACAATTTTTGAAGTCATTTATGCAGATGCTATTCTCTTTATAATTTGATGCTACATCAACTAAATCATAAGTTTTGGCTTATTATAATTTCTTTTATCAATAATTTACACTTTATTAGTTTTTTTAACTTAAATTGTCACAAGTTATGGTTTTTAGTAGTTTTTAACTATTGTTACGATAATTTGATATTAGCCATTATGGCATTTAAATATTGGATTCGTTGGATACATTTATAAGACAACTTTGAAGAAATGTTACGCTTTTAAGTTGAAACGAATGAAGCATTACTTTTCTTTTCTTGTGTTCTTTACATATTAATGGATAAAATTACCTTTTTAGTCTTCTTTAAGAACTTTTTATTTTTATTCATGCTATATTTAGCATCATACAAGCTTTTGCTATGTTTGTTACACAAATGCAGGGTGATTTGGGTTGGTAAATAAAGTGCTAGGTTGGTAGGAAGTAGGAGCAAAATACAAGTTGTGAACTCGAGAGGGGCTTTTATGCACAAATATAAAAGATTGTATTTGGTTCACTGAATTTTATTGAATTTTTTAGAATTGAAATCTTAATTTTATTAAATAAAAGTGTTTGATTCAATGGATTGAATTGAAGTTCGTCAAATTTCTTTACTCAATTAAATTCATTTTATTTGAAATTTTAATTCTTTCAATAAATTACAATTTCATCAAAAATAAGCCAAACGAACCTGACAGAAATCAGGTCATTCTGATCCAATTCTAATTATCTTCGAGGAATAGCATTTGTTTATTAGTTTATTAGGAAATTAATTGGTATAAATTTAGGGTGGTTTCAAATACAAATATCCATATTGTAACTAACTTCCTGTTCAATCTATATGCATACATCCGTTTCCTATTTACACTCTCTACCACTATTCTAACTCCCATTCCCTCGATATCGCATCTTGATTGAATATGCAAGCATTAACATATATGCAAAACACAAGATATATGTATAACTCTAGTTCTCATCATTCATCATCAAAATTTGCTTAATCGGTCTATATATCATGGCTATGTATGCTACCGTGCGTATTTCTTTTACTCGCATCCTAATAACATCATATATATGCTATTTGCTATAAAAAAATTTCTTCGAATCGCAATGGTTTTTATATAACATGCTAGTAAGAAGCTAGCAGCAAAAAAAATAAAATTACACAAGATTACATAGAGTTTTAGAATTGCAACACCAATCAATCCAAGATGTGTCAAACTTCTTATCTCAACATTTTAACCAAATATACGAGTTGGCCATGATATCATCTAGAGTATTTGCTATTTGCTATCTCATGATTACACAATCAAATTAATATTAGCTTTCATGTCTATATAATGTATGTAAATGTAAATGTAAATGTGGATGGATAAATTAATGAATGGAAGTATATATGGTCATGCAGAAGTGCTGGAGATCTATTTCTAGCCACAACCATTTGTATGGAACCATTTTAAAATCACAACGTGCCTTCATTTCCTCAAGTACCACGAACACTGCTAAAGACAAGCTTAAATCAAGAGCCGATCTTTTCCCAATATATATTTTGCTTGGATTTACTGGTGGAGCGGTGTTCCTTGCGGTGAGGAGTGTTACACAACAGCTGGTTCACCACCCTGGCGTGCAGGTGAACAAGACCAACAGAAGCATGGTTCCAGAGGTTGATAGCCCGGATACAGCTCTGGCTTCTGGGGACAAGTTCATCACCAAATCAGTACTCAGGAAAGTGGCCCACATTCAGAAACGCAACGACGTTGTCCCCACCGACACTGCTGACATTTACACCACACGCCAGTTTGTTTCTCATCTATCCATTTTTTCATCCATCCATTATTGGTTTTGTACAGATTATCAATTCTTATATACATACATATTTTCAGATCTGCTGACTCTACAAACCTGAAAACAGTGGGAGTGGAACCTAGAGCCAATCGTGGTTGATTTTCCATGTAATCTTTCTGCAGAAGTTAGTTTGTCTGTAACTGAAAGGTTCATCTACTACTATTATGTTAATTTTATTACACATTCAGCTTCATAAACAATGAATAAAAGTTCATATATAATTATATGTGTGCAATATTTCACTCAACCAAATAGACGACGATGTGTTTAATAAAGAGGTCTGGATTGGGAGTTTTAAATGTTGTACCTATACTATATTATGAAGCACACGGCTCTTTCATAGCGACAAGTTTCTCTTACTTCCATTGAACATGCAAAGCTGACAGTAGATCACTGTGACAGTGTTCCTTAGGTTAGGTCATTTTTGTTATATGCACCCTAAATTTGAATGCACTCTACATTTGTCTGACAAGCAGTGGGTAATGCTAAACTTCAAAAACATGAAAACTGAAGCCCCAGCTATTTGCAGCAACAGCAAAAAAAAGTAAAATATATAAAGAACACACATACACACACAATAACGCAAGCATATAACAACTCAAAGGGATTCTTCAAGAACCAACATGTTGAGGATACAAAACAGTACACAAATGGAACCCAGAAACCAAAACTTGAAGCACTCTACAATCAGGAGCAAAAAATTCTGCTAAATACGCGCAGATTGTTACGATCGATTTTCATATGTTCAAACCTTTAGGCATGAGATGCACCTTCAGCAAAGAAACATGATATTGAAAAGGAAAGAAGAAAACCCGGATAACTATAACAACATGATGATGATAGCAGGTAGCAATTAGCCTCCTGAGTGAGACATGGGAGTTGTTACAAACTGTCCATCCTTGTAAGTATGAATGTACTGCTGGGGTAAAGCATGCTCCACCTGCAACCACAAAAATAAAATAAAAAATTCCACATTATGTTGGTAAACTTAAAACCCTGGATGAGAAACGGATGTTGGAATTTTAATCATTGACACCAGGTATAAACCCTGTTACCAATTAAGTTGTAAAGTTCAACATAAAAGTACCAGTTTATTGCTTCGATCTTTAGTCGTTACATATTTACAAATAATATTATATCAATAAAAAATGGTCAACCATGGAAGTATAATGCCAATGTTTGTCAAATGATCTTGCAGGTATATCAAATATTACTTAATCTAGTCAAATGCCAATAGGTGCTCCTTGCATAATAATGTGTCCAACCATTTCAACCACAATAAAGCTGAAAACTACTTCACACAACTAAACATGTTCAAAATGAATATCCAGAAACTTGATATTCACCATGCATGAATTTACCAACAGCGCCATAAGAAAGATGTTCATGGTCCTTATTATGTCACCTCGCAATTTATAGATATTAGTGCATAATCAAACCATTCATAGGTGTTATGCCACGTTTGAAATGTCATAGATCATACCCATGCTTTCGTGGCAGGATGTCAAGTAAACAAGCATATATACATTCTAAGCAATTCAGCATCAGATATTCATCTACTAAGGATGCCGAGTTAGAGTTGCTGAAGTCTATGCAGACATTAAGTTCCCATTTTTTGTTTAGAATGAGTAGTATATTGAACATCCATTCGGCATATTGCTAGTCCTTATGGACGTAGACTTCAAAGACTGTTGAATAGTTATTCTTTGACATTAATAACTTCGGTTGTCCTTTTATAGGTTAGTGGTTAGCATGCTCAACCATAGTCACATGGAACACGAATAGCTCCAGTAGAAAAACGTGGTTTGGGATCGCAGTTCGCTAGGTCACTAAAATTTGGTACAGATGGGGGGTAGGCTCATTTTGGATCGCTGCGGTACAATATACCATATAACGTAGCACCACTTTACCCTAAAACTAATCATTTATATTCATATGGTAGATATCCAAACTTTTAGAATATACTATGGAGTAAATACTTAACAAAGTCTCAACAGATACGGAACTAAAAGTTAAGTTTCAAAGCTCGTGTGTTCAAAACCAATTCGGAATGTCAATTTCTGTTCCAGGAACGAAACACTCCGGTACGCGGAACGTGGGGGTTTTGGTGTACCATGTGACTGTGCTCAACGAAGGTTGAAATGTTAAATTCCAAGTTAAGAGTTTTCGGTGACAACAAAGAAATATTAATTGCCCTTCTTATCAGGGGGGAAGCACATCAAAATAACTGAAAACTGAAAAGAAGAACAAAATAGTTAGACGGGAAACATACCAAATCATTATCAGGACCAGAGGCAACCAACACATTAATTTCACTCGACTTGGCAGTTGTTATAGAAGCTTCTAGAGAATCCTTGCTCAAGTACAACTGGCAACCTGCTGAGTTGTCCACTGAAATAGTAGGGGCTGTACCCTATAATCGTCCACATGCAAAACAATAGAGCAGCAAAGTAAACAGTAACAACAGCTACCAGCCAATAACTGTATAATCATTCCATAATGTAGTTGAACTCTAAGAATCAAATAAAACCACTGCATTTGAGGCCTCAAATATATACAAGAAAATTAACCACCTAAACACAGTGGAGAGAAGATTAATACCTGGCATTGAACCTCAACACTATTGCAATTCACGATTTCACAAGCAGCAACAACGTCCTGTTTTAGAGTTCAAAAGTTGGTGTTCAATTTTATTCAAGTACATGCTTCAAATGTAAAGAATAACAGGTTCCTAACTAACCGTGAATACAACACCCATTTTTGTGCATTTGTCAACAGTTATGTTGTTGACTTTCCCTGCACGAATCAATTAAATATCTTAATTGTAGGCTTGTAGCCAAGAAAAGCATAGACAACCTAGTACTAGACTTTCTATTTTCACACAATAACAAGATAACTCCATACCAAGGAAAAGAAATCAGAAAAGGCAAAGTACCTTTAATTTGTAGAACTGAATCTTTGCATCCAAAAATGTACACTGTTTGCTTTGAATCACACTGATCAATCAACAAATCCTTCTTCCCAATTTGACTCTCAACAACCCATCTGCATATCATGAGAATGGGTTAGCGCCTCTATTTACAACGTGATACCAATATCTTGTGTCCATCATGAAGCATAACACAATATATGTGTACTCACTTGCGGCCCATTTGAAGCTCAAACTTAGGAGGTCCAACTTTAGAAACAGATGGCACACTTGCACGAACTTCTTTTTCACCGGTACTGACAAAACCAGCTCTATTTGCACGGTTCTTGGTCTTCATATCATCTGTGACCTTTCTTAATCCTGAAGAATTTAAACCCAAAGTCAATCAAACAAGTAGACGTCATAATAACGAAAGGACACACATAGAAATAGAGAAAGCTACCAGCAGTAACTGGCTTAGAACCAATTTCTTGAAAAACAGCAGCCATTCCTTCCTTTGGGCGCGAAGAAGATGGCTGGGAAGACTCTGAGGTGAAGAGTGACGCTGGAGGAGGGGGTGGAGGAGCAGGAGCACTTGGTTTAGGAGCAGCTTGTGGTGGAGCAGATACAGCTGACCCTGTAGCACTCCATACTGGCCCCAAAGGATAATGACTCTTCACGTAATTTCTCAATCCAGGCACATAAAGTTCTTTTAGAGCTCTTGCCCACTCTACATGATTGGCGTCTTTATTTCTATATTCTACAAGAACCTAAAATTGCGAGCATCAATATATTAGCAATGACAAGTTTATAACTTCACAGCTTTTAACTAAAAAGTGTCCAAAATTTATGATTGATGCAAGTGTTGAATAGCCAAATGCTACGTTTTAAGAGTGGATAAAAAGAATGTGTTCCTCTAAAGCATGTGGTGAGATTACCTATTCGTGCAATCAATAGTTACGAAAATATGATAGAAAATTATTGAGGAAACTACGGAAGATTTAACTCTAAATATGGCCCACTGTTGAAATAATGGAACCCACCGGTTCCAAACAATTTATAAAATACGACGGAAGAAAAAACATAAAATTTGTTAGCAAAAGGTGATACAACAAAACCTGCAAACAAACAAGCAAACGGCAATAATGTGGTAGAGAACAATTGTCTCAACTGCTTATGACCTCATACATGAAATACCTTTTTAGATAATTCAGAAAAGGCAATACCTCCTACTGAACTAGCGTGTCAGAACTATATGAAAAAACAATACACTTGACTTAGATAAAGCACTAGGCATGCAACAGCATGGGACTTTCTGCCACCTGGAGATTTGGTTTCCATGGCATGCTAGATGAATCATATAGAAGCCACTAATGGTAGGCTTAATACAGCCCACCTCAGTATATAAATCTTTGCACCCCAACCTCTAAACTTGTAAACTTGATTTGGTACGTGCGTACATCAAGGAATATTATGTCATATACGATGACATGTGACCATTTTTTTTCAATTCAGATTTGGTGCATCTAAGTTATCAACATTTAAAACCGCCTGAATGCTTGAACTAACAAAGGAGCACAACCTTACATACATACACTTCAAAACGAGATACTATAGTACCTTATTGTTATAGAATTCAGCTGCCTGCCAAGATTCTTCCACATGGGCAATAGGCATGCTCATTCCTGTGGACATAGAATCAGCAATAAGTAACCTGATGCAAGACACAATATGACCTTTGTCAAAACATAAAGCATAGAGAATACTTCTCACCACAATCTTTGCCCACATACGCAATCCATGCTAGAGCTGTTAAACTCTCGGCAACAGCTTTTAAGTGGTTAAAGAAATCAGACCGCCTTCCTTCTGTCATGCTAATTGCTTTCATTAATTTCTCATTCAATGGCTTCAGCAATTCCCCCAATCCTACCATGTCAGGTTTCTGCATAATTAACACACAAAAGATCAACAACATAGCACAACTACAAATATCGAATAAGAGGAATCGTTAACTATGTAGTATGACACAATAACTTGACCTTCATCAAGACTCCCTGGCTAAACACCTAAACACATTGTAACTAATCAATCATTCATAAAATATACATTACACAAATTTTAGATACAGTGAAGTTAAGTTCAACAGCGAAAAAGCAGTTGAGCTTCAATAGATCCATTTCAAAGCTATAACAGCCCTAGCAATATCACTTTATGCCCTATAAAGCTCAAACCGCTCAGGCTTCATTAACAAGGTTGCTAACATCATTTATCTGGTGACACAATGCAAAGAGAAATGCAATACAGAAACATTTTAAGCATGAACAGTAAGCTTCGCAACAAGTGAGCTGAATCAAACACCATATTAACACAATAACTAACCTAACTTCTAAAACTCACAATACTCATGGTACTAACTACAAATACGAATCACACATCAACTACTAAATCAAACGGTCCATTTCTAAGAGCCTTAACAATATCATTATCCGAACAGCAGTAATTTCGTCGACAGATTAACGTGCTTGCTACATCATTTACATAGCGACACAAATTAATGGGAAATCCGAAATCATATATCTCAAAACATAAATATCCGATACCTAAACTGTAAGCTTCACACCTAACGTCTAAAATACACAACAAATGTAACACCGATTATAGATACAAACTCATAAAGCTAACCAAACTAACCTTAGTTTGCTTGATTTTGATGAGAAGCTCTTTTTGAACAGTAAAAGCTTCATTAAGCACATTAGTGACGTCATTAACCTGTCCGCCAATCTTCGCCGCAGCACCGCAAACTTTGCCGACGTACTCCGTCAAAAAATCATCAAATGCGATAATCGATGGATCCGTTGAAGCGGCAAGCGCATCAACGTCGATGTCGCGTGACTGCGAACCAACTGAAAGTGATTCCAGCCGAGCTACGGCAGATTCTAATCGCTGTATCAATTTCTCGTCCATTTGGTTACTTTCTCTCTCTAGAAGTTGAGGTTTATGTTGAAGTTTCTCTCTCTGGAAAATGAGCACATAAAAGCAGATCCGGGGCAGTAATTCGTGTATAACCAGTTTTTTGTGTAATTTTAAACGCCAAAAGGGAAAGAGTGCGTATCGGTGATCATGAATATCGGGTTTATGTTTTTCCTTATTTTTTCAACTTTATTTTATACAAATTTTAAGATACTTAAATATTGACAAAATTGAGCATCTTATATATCAAAGACAAGAATTGGTGCGATATTTATATTTCAATATCAATTTAGGTTTTACTTTGATTAGATTATTAGGTGTTGTGTTAACGATTTTACACCATCTTCAACAACTCTTTTTATAAGACGTGTTATTTGCAATTTTCACTACCATCAAGTTCAGCATTGCTTAAAATAATATGGTGTAATAATGATGATAATACCACTAATAATCCTTGTTCAGAAAAAGTGAAACAATGATCATTCTTGTAAACGTAAAGAATTTCTTTCATTGAAGCCCACATTTTAGCGTGCTTTACTACCCACTTAATTTGCACATGTTTGGAATTTATTTGCCATTATGAGTTTATGACATTCGAATTCAATAAATTAAAGTACGTGAAATAAATTAAAACCAATAAGTCAGTGTAAAAGACTAATAACCATGTCATTCGTATTAAACTAGTTTCTTTTTCTTTGGAGAGGTATTATTATTTTGATTAAGTACACAGAATTCAAGACTTGTTATATTATACGAGTAATAATATGGATCATACAAATCACTAGTCCCCTAATTAGGATGTTTAATGACCTCTTAAATTAATTTAGAAAAATTTACCAAAATACACTCAAAAAATGTCATATATAAATTATATTTTTCAAAAATCAAAATTAAAAATAACTACTAAGCACACTCAAACCACAAACACCCACACTCAACATACAAGCTGCATATTATTTGTGTTTGAATTTATAACCTATCCGTCTAATAATAGGATTACCCTATCTGCCAGATAGGTGCCATCTATCCAGATTTTTTGATTTTTATTACTTTTTTGACGTTTTGACCTTTTCAAAATTGAATGAGGGTTAATGTTTAATTACACTCCATATAGACTGTAAATTTTATGAATTTGAAATTATAATTTTCTATAGCAAGTTATGAGCAGTCAAAATGCGTTTAAAAATCACAATAAATGTAAATTGTTATAATTGATTGTTAAGGAAGTCGAAATTAAAAAAATAAAAATGGGATAAACCGCCAACGGCTATTTGCCAACGAATAGATCTCGAAAAAATACACAAATTAAAAAACAAGCAGTGACTTAATTGGAGTTACGATTCAAAAGATGTGACATTTCAAAGTTTACATAAAAAATATAAAAAAATAACGATCATCACTTATGATAATTTACACTTATTTTGACTTTTAATTTCAATTTCAAATTTGTAAATTTACAATCAATGTGGATTAAGCATTAACCCATCAATCAATTGTGAAAAGAAAATTAAAAGAAAATTGGACATAAAGTACCTATTCGGCGAATAGTGTGACTAATTTTGACTTTGTAAGTCAAAAAAAGTCAAAAGCAAGCACCATCCGACGGACAGGGTAATCCTATCCGACGGATAGGTTATAAATTCAGCCATACACAATTTTCGTGTTGCGTATCTATGTTTGCGGTTTGCGTGTGGAAAGTAATTTTTTACAATCTTAATTTTTGAAGGATATAATTTAATATATGATTATTTTTTTTTATGTATTTTGGTGATTTTCCCCTATTTATTCTCGAAGGGTAATATGATCTTTCAATTTAAAGGTATTGTAAAAACTTAAACATGCACAAGTGGGATAGATTACAAGGTAAATTATATTTTTTGTCCCTATGTTTTTTTAAATTCACAAATATTAACTTTAACCCTTCTTTATTACACTACTCATTCTTAAATTTATCTTTTCTTCAACTTTGTTCTTTTGCACTAGAATTAACCATACTACCCTCATCTTTATTATTTTACTAATTTTATTTTTAAATATTTAATTCTTTTATGTTTTAATGCATTTTTTTATTTGTTAACTAAAGAAATAGTAAAAGAAAAAAAAACCTTTCAACTTCTCCATTATCCCTCTTTATCATCAATACTCAATCACAACCATAACCACCATTTTTTTTTCCTGTCACTCCACATAACCACTTCATTTCTCTACCCAAGGCCAGCCCTGAGGAGGTGTTGTGTGTGCAACCGTACAGGGCTCCGAATAAATAAAGCCTGAAATTTAGCCAATATATATTATATGTTAATATATATCATTTTACGTAAAATGGAACATAATTTATTATACTATTGATCTTTTATTCTGATTATTTTTCAACAATTATTGACTTATCGTAGCTTTAATGAATTTTGTTTATATAAAAAAAAAATTAATGGCCCATTTTAATTTTTTACACATGGCACTCAAAATCAATAGACTGACCGCGTTTTTACCCGCTTCACCAACACAACAGAACCAGACCCATATATTTCTCTTCTATACGATCTATCTAAAACTTAAAACAAAAACATATATTTAAACCCATATTTGAAAAATAGGAGTGGTGTTACATTTTTTTGATAATCGATGGTGTTGTAAATGTTGTAACACTATTGTAGATGGTTTGGCTGGAGGTTGTAGCGTATGTGGGTTTGGTCGGAGGTTTAAGGTTCGTGGGTTTTGGCTGGAGATTACTGCTACGTTTGTTTTTGCCAGAGGTTGCAAGTCTTGTGGGAGGGAGATGGTTGCGGTGGTGTGAGTGACCAGAGGTTGCAGGTTCAGGAGAGAGAGATGGCTGCACTGGTTGTGTTTTCCGACGAGGTGTGCAGATGATGATGATGTTAGGTTTGTTTGATTGTGTTAGATTTTTCGGATATTATACATGTTAAACAATGGTATTATAGTTTTTTTATTATTGTGTATGTTGATATTGAAAAGATTTTATTGTTGAAGATAAGAATTAATGATCAGCTATTTTTGTTTTTTATTTTATTGCTAATAGTTAAGGAGATAAAGGTAAAAAATAATTAAAATATTAAAGATATGGGTAGCTTGGCCATTTTACATTGTCAAAAGGATTAAGTTGAAAAAACTGCAAGTTTAAGGATGAGTGATGTATTAAAAAAATTTAAGAACAAAATTTGCAAATCTGGAAAATGACAAGGACAAAAAATGTAATTTACCCTAAATTAAAGGAATAATGAAACATGTATATCTAATTGATTGATATTTAGTATACATTTTAATCTTGTTGTCAAATTGAATCTGTCACATGTCAAACTCCAACATGTTATAGACGAACATATTAGTCACATGAAACATTTTGTATCGAATTAGTGTTTGTAATTATAGCTGAATAGTAATCAATATTTCACGGTAAGGTTTGTTAAATCTCAGACCACATTTGATTAAAAAATATCAAGTTTGAGTACAGAAAAAACAAACTTAAAACTAATCGTATTTACATACGAATACTTGCTGCAATGGCATCTCAGTTTAATAGTAGTAAAAAAGAACTACAAACAATTCGAGTCTCGAATTATTATCTTTTTCGGTAAATGCACAAAATTGAAGCTAAATTCTAAAAATAGATAATCTGATAACTAGTATACCTCCTATCCTGTATGCTGAGTGGTTTTTCAAGTAGACGAAGAATCATCTATTCATCTCCGACTTTATCTTTGTTTATCACCAACAGTTGGAATTGGAAAAGGAACTTTAGCAACTGTAGTTGCATCTGGACGTGGTATAGATGCGCCCCTAGGTGGTCGAGGTTCCTGAAAGTAATGATAAGGCAAACACATGGTCAGGAGATGTTAAAAAAATGCAAATTCGAAGGGATACGGGATGTTACACGCAAGATGTATTACTACAGCAGGAAAGTAAAACCAAAGGTGACAATCTTGACCCATTTGCTTATGAATGTGATGATGTGAGTCATGCTTAAAGGTTGGATGAGTAAACGAATTAGGTAAGATAGAAAAAGGTCAAATGAGTCAGAAATCTTCCGAGATGCATTTCTAATGAATTAAACTTCCAACATGATTTTATGTCATACATCATAGTGTTACTAAAATTATACAACTTGTAATCATATTTGACACACTAACTACTAAAAAAAAGGACAAGAAGTACTTAAAGTCAACTCAACATGGTCCTATTTTACCGAATCCCCAACAAAAGATTACTTGTATGAACTGTTATCCAACTGTCCCATTGTACTTTTGGATATAATCTGATTCGACTCGCCGTTAACAAAGAATCTTTACCCAACAAGCTCAAACAGCGTAAGAACATAGTGTACTTTTGCGTATAATCGAATACGAGAGAAGTACATGAATTGATGGGTATGACTATGACTATGACTATATCTACAGATAGTACCTAATTGGTTTTATATATGTGTATATCACAAAACTAAAGTAAGACCATTTTAACCTTTAGGCACTTGGAGACTTTACACACTCAGAAAAACACATGTGAACCTACTAAGACTGAACCGAGTCATGATTGTATTAGAAACAAGGCAACAAACTCAAAACAGATAAATCTCAGTTAGATTTGAATCAACATCATGGTGTGTGACACAATGAAATATTAATATAGCCAATGATATACTTACTCCACGGAAAGGGAACTCATCGGCTTCGAGCATGTGTATAACTTGTCCCATCTTTGGACGCTTAGTTGCATCCATATCTATACAACGAAGGCACACCAACAATGCTCGTTTTAAAGCTCTTGGAGAAGGCCGTAAATCAATTTTTGGATCTAGCAACTCCTCCCCCCTACGACTTGCCACCATTCCTTTAAACCAGTCAACCAGGTTCATCTAAAATATAACCAACACATACAAAAATTTATCATACTGAAAATATGATGTCTTTAGACTCCCTAGGTAGCAGCCACAGAAAAAATGAACAATTTTCAAAATCAGATCGTACTTAATTGATATTGGGCCAGACAAGGCAAATGTAGAAAATTATCTAAAACTTAAACGGGTTGAACGGGTCAAACATGTTTAACAGATCAAATACCTCTCCAGGGGGTCGGGAATAATCGATTGGACTCCTTCCAGTTACTAATTCCATGAGCAAAACTCCAAAGCTATAGACGTCACTTCCCTCATTAAGCATTCCCGTACTTGCATAGTCAGGTGATACATATCTGCAGATCATTGCCAGTAAGTACTTCGCATGGGGCCAAAATATGACATAAATTTAAGAGGCAGAGAAACTAACCCAAACGTCCCCATTACTCGTGTAGTCACATAGCTTTTCTCCGATTCAAGTAACTTGGCAAGTCCAAAATCAGCTACTTTGGCGTTCCATTTTTTGTCTAGGAGAATATTGCTTGATTTAACATCACGATGAACAACTTTTGGTTCCAATCCTTCGTGTAAATATGCCAATCTAAGCAAAAACCAGAGTGATTGTCAGTATACTTTAAATTTACTGGGCATATGTAAACTGCAAATTTTATTATCAATCATACCCTTTTGCAGTCCCAACCGCAATCTTCATGCGTATGTCCCAAGTTAGAGTGCTGGTTGGTCCTTCGTCTCCATGCAACCATTGTTCTAAATTTCTGTTGTCAACGAACTCGTACACAAGCATCCTGTGTGAGTTGAGGCACATACCCAAAAAAAAAAACATAAAATTTAGTAGGCTGCTCCAAAAGCATGGGAATTTATGCTCTGCGATTCTGAGCTTTTGATTTAGCTCAGTTATTCCCGGCAACAAATATGTTTCTGTTTTCAGGTTTTACAGTGGAAGTGGATCAAACCAATATTACATATAGGAATATATTTATCAGGCTACAGAATATTCAAAATAATTGAGAAGCACTAGATGACTAAATATTATTTGGTGGTTACCGAATAGCTTGATTCCTCTAGTTGGCAATGATAGATAAATTATAGATTATTTGAGACACATGCTTCACAGGTTCTCCTCTATGTGAGACTTTTCTGTTTAGTATGCTCTAAGTGCCAAAATAAGGGTTCGTTTAGTTACAACAAACTCCATATTTCCTAAACATTTTCTAAGAAAACTATAACTCTAGAAAACGTGTGCAAGTTGGGTATTCTAGAGTAGTTTTATAAGAATATGGAATCCATGATTTATGGTTTTCTACATTTCCTATTACGGAAAAGAAAATTCCATATCTTACATTTGAACACGTTTTCTGAATTTCCATTAGTTTTCAAGAGACATATAACTCTAGAAAAACGGAAAAGGAAAAATGGAGATATTTTTTTGTAACTAAACACGCCATAATATTCACATTCACAGTAAAGGATATGATAGGATCACAAGATGAAAGTGTTATATGGGATCATGGAGGAACCATTGATTTATAGACATGTAAATCTTACAATGAATAAAAAGGACAGACTAGTTAAATTGCAATATATACTACTTAAGAAGTACCTCTTAGCACCTTCTGCGCAAAATCCAATTAGACCAACGAGGTTCTTATGCCTTACTTTGCCAATGGCTTCAACCTCCACCTTGAATTCCTTCTCTGCCTGTCCCCTATACATACAAATCAAAGTCTAATATTAAGTTTGTTCATGACACAGAGAATTTACTTTATCAACTCCGTAAAAATCTTAAGCAAAATAACAGTTCTCATGAAATGAAGAAAGTATACTAATTTAAATGAAACAGCATTCCTACAACTTATCAAGATCATCATTCTTGTATCTCACTTGATAGAAAGGTGTCCATTGTCACAAGTTTAAATGGAATGAAACAAGTAATTTTATTGCTGGTTAAAAAGGGTTCGGTTTCTCACATCAGCTTGGGTCCAGTTTGTATACTTCAGTTTAGGATTTTAAAAATCATTTGAATTTGACCAAAAATATAAATTAATTTATTAAATCCACCTATTGTATTAAGTAAATTAATTAATTAGTTAAACTCCCTCCTAAAATGAGGACAAAATTCGAAGTAGTTGATATATTTTATAAGAAAATCTCCAAGAGATCATGGCTTCTAATCTGACATTTGTTGTTCACGAGACTACTAATCACTCACCGAAACCAATTAAACAATCATATTCTTATTTCCTAATTCAAATCTTAACACAACAAAGTGAGTAACAAAGAGCTATCGATTATACCACTTTTTATCTAGAAACAAGAGTAGTACTAATAAAGTAACCATTTAATTACTTTCTTCTGTCACCTTAATTATAAACTTATTATTGCACTAATTAACAAATATATTATCAAATTAGATCTAAGATTTTCAAACAAAACAAAATCACTATACTTCTTCTTCTTCTTCTTCCAAAACACGTAACAATTAACAAATATATTTTCAAATTAAACAAAAAAATTCAAAATAAACCGACCTATTATCCAAAAGATTCTTGACAGCCACCGACAAACCATCATGTAACACTCCTTTATACACAACACCATAACCACCTTCTCCGATCACATTTTCCGTCGCAAAACCATCCGTCGCTATCTCTAACTCCTTCAAATTAAACCACCGGCCCCACCCAATATTACTCATATGCTCAACAGACATACTTGATGACGTGTCCACACTCCCACTCGTACCCGAACCGGAACCTGTACCCGTACCCGACACGTTACTTCCAGAATTATCATCATCATTTTTTTTCGTCTCAATCACTTTAATTATCGGTTTACTAACGTCATCATCATTATCAAGCTCAAACATACTCATTAACGTTTTCGCTACTTTCTGATGCTGATCTAAGCATTTCGTATTAGCTTCGATATTTTCTTTTACGACGTCGTGCATTGTACGACGTCGTTTTGATTTATGTTTATGAAGGAAAAAAAGGAAGATGAGTAAAAGGATTGCGGTTACAGCAGCTACTGCGATCGCAACAACGACGTATAGTTTTTGACCTAGGATTGATGTTTTGGAAGAGAGGGAGGTGTCGTCGTCGCTGGCGGTGTAGGGATGGCCGGAATGTGACATGATTCCGGCTAGATTTTGAAAAGAAAATGGTGTAGAAAATGGGGGAGCATTCAAACTGACAGTAGTAATGACAAAAGTGAAAGCATGGCAAGAGTCAAGTGATTACTTGTAGTGGAAGTGGGTTTGAGGTTGGAATTATTTACAGGAATGCCACTGTGGTGAACTGCAAAAGAATAACGTAAATGATACTCGAGTCGGAGTTTGACTAGTGTTTGAATCTTTTCAACAATTCAGTGACCATTTATATATAATCAAAATTTGACTTATACTATTAAGTTTATATTTAGTATAATTACATATACATAACACTAATAAATTATAAGATTACTGCCAACAGTCCCGTTTAAAAATATTCGTTAAGAATTATAGTTTCCAACAAAAAACAATAATGAACTAAATTATTTTCACAACAATAAACGGATAAACAAGCAATCAAACATGGAATAAATATTATACAAAAATTAAACAAATACAATGAAATAATATGGTCATATTCAATTTATTCGATTGCTTTAATCTACGGCCAACTAAAGAAATCTTATATAAAATTGGTAGATATTAGGGTTTACAAAAGTAGGGGCTACAAAATATAGGAAAGCAAATCGATTTAAATAAGGAAAGCAAAAAACTGACCAGTAGACTACCTATCTGTTGGATAGGTGCACCCTATCCGCTGGATAGGTGTCCTATTCGCCGGATAGACACTCTGTAGCCGTTAGATACACACACAACACCGGATACAAACTTAACATAAGACCTCACTCGCCAGATAGACTTCCCGACTTTGTTTTTCGACATGTTTCACGTTTCTTGTATAATCTTCACTCCCATCACCATATTCCTTTCTTCTTTCTCGTCTTCCATTGGCACCACTTTGTCTTCCAACCGTCTTAGCTCCTGTCTTCCATTTTGCTTCTTGGTGAAGAAGCTCCAAGACGAAGTTTGTGTGTGTCACTTCTTTTTTATTATTATATTTTTGTTATTTGTGTGTATGAAAGTTATTATTGGTAAAAGGTAGGTCCAATATATCTGAAGAAGCATCATCTTTTGGTAGTGTTAAGTTTTTATTCAGCTTTTTTAAGAAAGTGCTGATGTAGTACTGAGTTGACACTGCAGAAGCTCTGAAGAATTTCCTTTGGTTGAAAATGGTCTAAAAATCTAATAGAGTAGTAAATTAACAATAATAAAATTAAGTTGTCAACTTTAATAGTTGAAAACTTGAAAACTAAGATCTTTTATTAACTTAAATGCTTATAATGTGATAATCTATGATATTTTATTAAGTTGTAATAAATTTAAGTTTCGGTTCAATTTTACAATCCCAATCCATCAAAAGTAACAACGATCTTAGAAAAGATTTTGATAATCTTGGTTATAATAATTGGTTTTCAACTTATAAATAAGACCGGACATCTTTTATGTTATTATTACACTTGTATTCCATGACTTTAAATTAAATGCTAAAGCTGTACTATGTTTATATTCATTGAATAGCATTTTAATACGTGGGTATTTCAGTAATTGAAATAGAGTAAGTAGCAACAGAAATACGTAAGCTATTTGAAGCAAACAATAATTTTATAAGATATACCGACCCACTTCTGTTTGCATTTTTATCATTTATACTTCCGTAATGTCCAATCGAACAAACAAACATTTGTTTTTATTTTAAGACAAGTACAATGTGAAGGTTTTCTTTGTTTAAAAAGAAATGTTTAATCACAAAATTTAAAATCTAAAAATGGAGAGGAAAACGATAGAGATTTTATTAGCCAATGTCACTCTTTTAATTTTTTGCAATGGATAATAAATTGGCTTATAAAACTTTAAATTAAATAATTTGTGTTCTACTATCTCAAATCGTGATATATTTTTTTCATTGACCCTACAATTGTTGATGAGGTGAATTAAAGGGGCCCCTTTTAATTTAATTTAATTAAATTAACTATAACAATAAAGTTAATTTTATACATCAAATTTCAAGTATGAACATGCACAAATTATATGTTTAAAAGTCTCGTTTTAAGTGCGTTTTATCCCATTTATTATAGTGGGATTTATTTATTTTAGATCATCGTCAAATACTCAAATATCTAAAAATATTTGGGTGGTTCGATTTGGATGTTTGCCATCTATTTTTCACTGTCATGTTCGGTTGATGTCCCAATTTTTAATACGTATCATACATCTATATAATTAATTAACATTATAAAAATATACATATTTATCATAAAAATATATATATATATATTTATCACGAAATAATTTTTTCAGTTTAATACTGTAAATGGCTTATATTTATTATTATTTATTATTTAGTATTAAACTGAAAAAATAAAATAAAAAATGTAAGAATACAATAAAAAAGGTGCGTCGGGGAATCTGAGAATTTGGCGGTGGAACACATGGCACTAGTGGAAGAGAGAGCTTCCATCATCTTTTTAACGAGACTTGGATTTAGATCACATTTTCATTTTTTATAGTCTTTCTTTTTCTTTTTCTTTTTTTCTTTTCCTAAGCTAATTGTGTTTTTTTCCTTCTTTATCATTTGCTTCAACTACACTATACCATTTCGTTACCATGGAGTAAAATACACTGCAGTAGTCTTGTTACATTCTTAAATTTAATTGAATTATCTAAATATTAATTACTCCGTATTATTGTTATTATTATTACTATACTTTATACATTTTGATTAGTTTTAATTTATGAATATTACTTTTGTTATGTATTTACCTGTATTACGACTATATTTATCATAGAAAGGTTTAAAGATCAGGTTGACTTGAATAACAATTTTACTTAGAGAGTCAGAAGTTTAACTTTACTGTTATACTGTGTAATATGATGAGCATAGCTATGTATGATGAAAGAGTCAACTATTAATCTGGTGTCAGAAGTTTTAGAATGTTCTCTATGAATTTCTAGCCTCCAATATTATATTACAAAAGATTGATTCAAATTCAGTGTTGCTCACACCTCCTCGAAGCCAATATATGTGGTCGAACCGAATTCATTTCCTATATATATGTGTGTGTGTGTGAGAGATTGAGCTTCAGTGAGAATACAAATATTAAAATAAAAATAGTAAAAACACATTTTAACTATCCTCTAAAATCAAGGATAAAAAATGAAGGTGTATTGACCAGTTCAAACCTGTTGTATCTAAAATCAACAATCCAATATGCCCAATGAATTGAGACGTTGCTTTAGAATCTCGGTAAGTAAATTCTTTGATTACTTTACAATAGGTTTCGGGTAAAAGACATAGAAAGTTTATGAATTATAATTAAGTAACGATACTAGCTGCCATGTTTAGTTGATGCCGCTGTTGTCATGCATGTCGACAAAATGCCGCTGTTGTCAACCACCCAGCTTCTTAGGCCGTCGCCGACTCGCCGTATAATGAAGATTGAAAAACATTTCTCAATTATTTAATAATATAAATAAATATATACAATTATATATGTCTGGGCAAATTATTGATTTGTGACACTCACAATTTTTATTTTATATCTGATCAAATGATTGAGATTAATGATCTCTAATAGAAACATCTGAACATTGTTTTCACGTCATATATTATCTACAATATTTTTATTTATACCTAAATGATATACGAGTATAAGTTAGACTACTTATTATGGTGCTCGTTTTCTTTTCTTCCTCCTAAGAAAGTCAAAGACGCCATAGGCAACATCTCAAAGTTCTTCCATCTTTTGAAAGTACTCGGTCCTTAGTGAATGAACTTACTGACGTAACATTGAACTATCAATTCAGTTTTTCGATTCTTCATATCATCACAATGGGTGGTCTTATAAGTTCTATGAGATAAAAATGGGTGTCTTGATTGTATAATATACATAGACCGATACACATCCTATCAGTTATTGTAAAATTTTTAACCAAAAATCATAACTAGAAAGAAATGAATAAGGGCAGTACAATTTAGAGCTAAAACTTATGATGATTCGATCCAGTCAAATTTATTAGGCCATCGTGGCTAGTAAAGTAGTAACTACCATTAGTGTTAACTTCAGCAATCATAATGTATGATTCAGCAACGTGGGCCCATGCTACCTGGCACTCCGTATGTGGCATTCCATAAATTGCAACTGCCGCTAGTTGGTTTAAAAATAGATAAGAGCATGTATGAAATGAAATGATTTTGATATTTATCATACACTTGTACGTTCCTTATATAACTTAATAACATGTGATTTCAATTTTGTTACGTAATTATTTCAAATTATTAATTGTGGGTCTTGTCATTTTCTATATTATTATGACTTATATAATCAAGGAGAGTGAGATGTACTTGTATGATCAAGACATTATTTCGCAAAGTCTTTTGTTTGTTATATGTGCTTCTATGTTTTAAGAAATAAAGATAAAGATGAGAATAACGATAAATACTCAAATAAGTCGGACCCCAATCGGAAATAGACACGGGGTGATTCGTACAGCCATTGAATTACTTTACACTATCACTTAGTACAATATCAATAGTATATTATACAACACCAAATAACATAACAATGTAAGTAATATGAGAAATGATCGGTTTATTGTAGAAATCCCCTTCTAAAGTAGACATAACGCTACCAAAAGGGATACAAGTAACCCTCATAGCATTAACATAAGTTCACATTAGTAGCAAAAAGAAACAAAACAAAAGCAAGGAGTTCACATAAAATCGTGATTACTGAATAGTTTTGCTTTGAAAGCATCTTAGATATTTGGCAAAAAGTCTACATTTCTTTAACCATGAGCGCACGAGTCAAGTTAAATAAAGGTGACATGAGTGTGTTGGGTTTAATGATTTGCGAACACTTTTTATGTCAATTTATATAGTTATAAACAATGATTTCACTAAAATAATTAGAAATGCCATATTATTACAACTTTATCTGAATTATAGAAGAAAATGATTTTAGAAGGTCCACGCACTAAAATACTCTTTGGACAATTTTTAAGTCATTTGATCCGTGGTTATATTATTTGCAATCATCATACAAATAAAAAGGGCCCTGTATACTTGATTACTTGACCAAGCTTGAACGGTTCCAGGTCCGATCCAAGAGTGCCCTTATTATCGGTAGCGGTCACATGGAAGAACAGTACAGGACTACAGGCCCTGGGTTTTGGCCAGATATAGTACAAAATGGCCCAACCACAACTTTTACAAATAAATGTCTGAGACCCAACTAGTTCATAAACTTCCATTCGTTTCCAGTTGTTACAAAAAAAATAGAGTATGGGATTACGAAATGAATTCTTTGTAAAGCCAGCAATTTTTTTAAATAGTCAGACAAGTGATAACTTACATCAAGACCATACTAAATGGAACACATCAGAAAATGGCCAAACAAGAGAAGAGAAACTGTAATGCAATGTAGTCGAAGCCCTTGTCACCGAGGAAGTCCAAAGTCTAGCGAAAATTCGTAAAAAGATGGAATCAGTCAAAAGAAATCTTTAGTGAAATATCAAGGAACACATAAATCAACCAAGAAACACAAAAGACATATAAAAGATTTGTTGGCCTTGTGACATCGAATTAATAGTAGCCAACTACCCATAATCATATCTTCATATGAATGGATCTATAAAAGTGCCAGGAAATAGGATCTTATGGGAACGTTTCATATGTATATGTCCAAACATAACCCTTATAATTGAGAATGAAGAACACATGTTTCTTAGTAAAGAGTAAAGACAAGTAGCACAAGCTTCCTACTCATGACGGATGAGTATTGGTAAGAGGTACCAAATAAAAAAAATCATATCCACGACTCTATATGGTTCATATATTCAAACCCAATGGCATTTAATGCAACATTGTCATTACACATCAAAGTTGAAGCCACTCAAGAGCGAGAAATTATTAAAAGCACAGGAAGAGGATTTCATTTTGAGTACAAAGTTGAGAGTTATAACTGGAAGCAGATTCCTATGTTAATGCAATATGCAAATTTTCTCATGCCTTAACTGCCTTGATTAATCGCGCTGTCACAATGATGATGCAAAACCTATAGCAGTAAGCAGAAGAACTAGTCAGAATATATGTTGTATTGATGCAACGATAATAGATTCTCACTCTCACCAACCAATCTGCTCGATCCTTTTTTTTTATTAATTATTAATCGTCCAATAGAGCCAGTAAGCTATGGAAGATATCAGAAATGAACTTAAATATATTGTATTTCTCTCATTCTCTAGTAAGCAACATAATGAGGCGTATTCCAACATATATAATTAGTATCACAACCTAGACTTCATGCAATAATGAACTGATGATAACACAATGAGAAAATCTCAATGAAGGTATAAAATACCGATTATCAAATTCTAAATCTGAACTATTGCCAGTACGAAAGCAAAGGTGAAGTGACAAATGACTCGTGAATCGTGATTAGTAATAGACAGTTAATTCAACACCCTGTTACTGTTGACACTTGAGTGAAAATGTTTGCAAATTCGATAACTAGGCTTCTTACATCTGATGGGGTTACAAAAAATAGCCAATATCTGAAACTCGCAATTTAAGTTTTTAGTACAAATTGTGTTAGTAGGCTGTAAATACTTGATGTATGCCACAAACGACCTTTCATCCATTAGAATAATTTCTTTTCAAGCTAAATCTTGAAGTTTATCCAATTGACTCAACAAAATACACTGAATCCAAATTCGTTTTCACATAAATGACTTGAAACTGCCCCATCTAGTCCCAAGTTATAAACTCATAAAAGGCATTTAGGTATGTATAATCTGTATCAAGTAGGCATGACATAAAGGACTAGGTGTTAAACACTTGCCTCCATGGGTTCTCCATTATCATGTCTAGCTATAAATGAGTGTTCAAGGACGTTGTCCATTTATAAGCTCTTAGCTAAACTCCCAAACCGATCCTCAATCAATCATCCGTAACTCAAGCATCCCAATAATTACTACGTCCAGGAAATACGGACTGTAACCTAAATCCAGGACTTTTGTTAGTGAAATCTAGCTACTATAAAATTTACCTACCCAGTTACTTTCCGTTATAAATTTAAATCAAATATAACATTCCCAAATTCACAATACGCAATAGTAATCAAGTAGCAGACTTTAAGGTCATTGTAACTAGTTAATTACCAATCCATTCAATATCTAGCACTCTTATAATGTTTGGCCAAGACAATTTAATTAATTTCACCAAACTGTAAACGAATTGATATGTATGTCTGTATAGAGTATATAATATATTTATAATATATATATATATACCTTGAGAAAGCCAGCTCCAACAAGTGGAATCAACAGCAATACTTGACGTAAGACGAGCAGATGCAATTGCACTGTGAAGAGGCATCATTGATTCAACACTTCCCAATGCAGCAACAACCCTAAAAAAACACAAAACGTCAAATTGAATAAAAATTAATGTGTGATTTGTGATTCACAAGTGCGCAATTGATTGTCATTAACCTTGAAGCTGAGCGATTGAGTGCTTTTGTCGATGAATAAAATGGAGAAATAGGCACGGATTTGGGAGTTGGGGTTTGTGAAATTATATTTGATTTAGATGTGATTGTTCTTGCACCGGAGATGATTGCTGATCTGGTTGCTGAAGCCATTGTTTTCTTCTTCTTTTTTCAATCACAGTTTACATTGTGTTCTCGAGATACATATAGGTTAGATATACGTTGAAAAGGAAAAGCAGCGAAAGTATTGAAAAATAAAACCGTTGTTGCTCGAATTTTTTTTAAGTCTAAATAAATAGGATTTAAAGAGAAAAATAAAAAAAATCGATGAAAATCAATGTAATATAAAATAATGGAAAATATTTTCAAGTCGGAATGAAGTAAAAGGAAAGAGAACGAAAATAGTTAGATGTAATGTTTCCTTCTTAATCACCTAAAAATTAAAAGGAAAATATTTATAACTAAAAACCCATTCCATTCTTTTCATTTCCTTTACTTTCCTTCATACCAACAAAACTCGAGAATGACTATTTATTATTTTTTATGTTGATTTCCTTTCATTTCCACACAATAAAATTCGAGAATACATCGTTAATTTTATTTATGCGAGGAAAAGGAAGAGGAAAAGAAGTTCCAAGTGTAATTATCTTCTTAAAATTTCCTTTTTTAACCTTTAACACGATTATGACCGAACTATCTTCCTTTATTCTTTTTAATTAAAACTATAACTCATCAAATTATTTTTTTTCGTCTTCCCTTCTTTTCTGTTCCTTTTTCTTTCTCTTTCTTTTTTTCCACCTAATTTTAAATTCGAGAATATAATATTAGTAATATATACACCCTAATTTGAAGTCCTAATGTAACAACCAACTAATTTTAGAGGCCAATTTAAAAGCTTCTACACTAGTTTTGAAAAAATTGAAACCTTATAAAAGATTTCTAAAATCCTCATCATGGCTCCTCCCTTGGAAATGTGTAAAACACTTTATTATATAGCACTTTGTAGAGATTTTTAGATGATGAATTCTAATCATTGATCTACTTTGATCTTGACCATTCATTTTGGACTAGAACTCGTATAAATAGGTGGATGTCTCATTTGACACATCACACCTCATAATAGCTCTTTTAATCATTTGTAAAGCTCTATATAATGGTCAAAACATTTCCTTTATTCCATTTGTTATTTCTCTTGTGCTCTCATTTGATCTCTTGAATCTTGGTTGTTTTGAGCACGACTTACTTTGTCGAGACTAAGACCGCACAGTTAACTTATCAAGATAAGTCCGTGACACTAAAGTAGCTTGTAGGAGAGGCATCATTTGTTGTACTTTGTAGTTAGTGAAATATTTGAGGGGCTACTTGAAGTTCTCTTATATGTTATATTTGAATGTTATTTTCTGTAAAAATTATGAATGAATCTATAATTATATCTTTTTTTTTAGGGATTTTTTTTATGTTTGAAGCAAGGCGTATAAAATAATGATATAATATGATAGCATTACATTACAAACTCCTACATTTAGTAGGAATGAGTAGTATTTAATCAATAAAAAATTCTCTATTTGTCATTTTAAGTTGATGTTGTGTTAATAAGGTGATGGAAAGAAAGGTTGTATTGTTTGTACATCCTGACATGATCTATGTGTAGGTGAATGTAATGATTGAAGTGACAGGAACGTGATCCTTGTATGTGTGAATGTAGTTATTAAGGGGGTATAAACTCTGAATTGATGGTGTATAAATCTAGAAACACATAAGATATGACTAGGTAACTGAAAAGTAAAGGTAAGGGTATGAATGTGACGGTATTGTGTAGTGACGTACGAGGACATTTTATATTTGTATGCGATAACTAATTCTTTTAACGTATTTTTAATAAGCCCGATTACTAGAAATGGTGTATATATGGTAATGTTGTTGCCATATAATGTCAATAACAATATGCTATCGAGCAGGGGTCCAAGTCCACCCACCTAATATGTTTTTTGATCTTTATTTCTTTTCAAAATGATAGCTCCTTGACTCCTTGACTATGTTTTTACTCTTCACCTCTAATTTTGCACAAGAAAACCTTCAAAAAAGAATATTAATTTATTTTAACAATTTAATATCACGGGAACAGATAAAAATAACAAATCAAATGAGAATTGAAATAAAAGAAGGATCCTTGCTAATATTATCGATTTAAAGCAACAACAACATACATGTTAACTTGTCTAATAAGATGTCAAATTATACACATATCAATCAATAAATTTATACAAATAAATAAGGATTATACCATAGATAAAAGAAAATGATATAAATCAAACTCAATATAAATAAACTCCTTCATATTTCCAATAGCTTATATGCGTAGAACTAGACAAGTTGGCCGTTACTGCACAAGTACTTTCAGAAACTAGTAGCTAAATGACTCTTTTTCTATTTTACATAGTTGAGTTCGTTTTAAATGGGTACTCTAGATATGGTGGCAAGGCATGAATAAAGCAATTAGAGTTTTTATAGTTGATGAAAGTTGGGCCGTTGGGGATTCTTATATCTTTTTAAAACTAAAAGTCCAAAACTATTTCAAAAGCCCAAAACAATATAAACCGTTTTAAGAAGGCCCATTATCACTTCTAGGTGACAAGTCTACTGAAATTTACTACCATAGTCCATTATCACTTCTAGGTTACAAGTTACAAGTTACAACTTACATGCAATTTATTTGAAATTTTCCGTTGGTAAAAATGATAGGTATCATTTTATGTATAATGTATTGATTTTAAGATAGAAGAAGACGGAATTATCTGGTAATTAGCATAAGGTAAAAATTTATCTTTTAGAAAATGAACAAAGATAAGTTGTTAGTATAGTGTTTGAGCAATTTACAGAAAATAAAATATTATTTCCAAATTGCAGTATTTATAATTATTTCATTTTTCTTTTCTTTAATGGTATGTATATGTATATGTATATGTATCAATAGGTAGATCAATAATAAATAGCGTATTGTCCGGGCATTACGGTGATAACAAGAGATCTATCCACAATAATATTTTATATTCAACGACATGCCGCCCTCCAATACAAAATAACAAAATAGCATTATATCCTTTATAATAATCATCTCCCTATATGTATATACATATACATATAATTATAATTGTGAAAAAATGTATGATATTTCACCGTCATATATATAAACAATCATAACTGACGTTTCAGTATCAATCAATGTATTACGTCATTTACATCGATTATAAAAAATCAATAATTATGAAGTCAATTATTTTTGAAACTAAAATCAATTTCAATATACTGACTTTTAGTTAATTACATTGAGTTATATTTTTTATAGTGCATTGATGATAGATATATCAAAGAATAAAGGGTAAAATATTAAAATATTATATTTTCTTTATAAGATTTTTAAGACTTTTATTCAAATATTTTATTAAGTATTCTATCCGTCTCGTAATAAGTATTTATAATCGGTTTACATAAAAATTTTAAAAATGTATAATCAACACATTGTGTATTAGAAAAATGACAATCTTACCTTTACTTTTTGTATAATCTTCTATGAATCTGTTTTGTAGAAAAGTAAATTACGTATAAATTGATAAAGTTAGTGTATTACTTTTTGAAATCAACACTTATTTCGAGACAAATTAAAATAAAAATGGGAACATTCGTTTTGGGACGAAAATGATAGTATAAAAGTATAGATACATATATGTTCTAAAAGAATTTAATAAATAAATCTAAAGGGGTATTCCTAACTCACCAATAAGTTGAAGGGCGAAATGCAACGTTCCTATAACTTGTAACGGAAAGGGGAAATGAGGATATGCAAAACCTATTCCAAACTTTTTATGCACAGGACGAAACGTCTAAAAATGTCCTTACAAGATTTTGTTTAGTACTACGACTTTGATATTTCGAAGTTTGAACCAAGACAAATTAACCACCTCATCCGCACATCAATTTTTTAAAATACTCTAATATTTCAATTCGAGGAGATAGACTTCGAATTAAAATCTACTATTTTCTATTTTTATAATAGTAATAACAATAACATAAATGAATAGATTTAAACTTCAAAATGAAATTAGCAACATCTAAAATATTACATACTTTTAAAAAAGTTATAAGTCATGTCATTTATTAAAACAATAGAATTTTATCAGTGTATTTTATAACATGAGTTAATAAAGCCTTGAATATTTATAAATTAACCTGTAATGTGTCACTATCTTTAGAAAAAACATATAAGTTTTTGCAACTTCTATAAAACATAAAAATACCATTTTGTATACATTTTAAGACCATATATCTTTTTAAAATATATTTTTTTCTAAAATACGTCCACACGTTTTTTATGTACAATTCTTAGAAAAAATATTATCAAATTACATTAAACATGTAAAAGTTAATAAGGATCGATGACCAATAATATTATAGATAGAGGGAGTAAATGTGTATGAAAAAGAAAAGATAATGCAAAATATTATAAATAGAGGGACTAAATGTGTGTTAAAAAGAAAAAATAACGCAAAAAGTCTAAAGTCAGGCGTGTGGAACTTTGGGCGTGTGTGGGACTTTGACCGTGGGGTTCATCTTCTTAAAAATGATCTTCACAAATTTGCTTACCTCCATGAAAATATATGTTCAAAATTTTCTTCAATTTAAACATAAATTATTTGTTTTTATTATATAAATCATATATTTAATATCTAAAAACATTGTTTAATTGTACTATACTGTATGAAAATCATTACATGTCAACTGTAATAACAAGAACTGGCCCGAACGCTCGACGCCATTTATCGTAGGATACCCTCGTCCGTATTCAAGGCCGACCCTGAGATGGCAGTGGTCGTAATTATCGGCATATTTTGATGAAAGATATTTATGTAGGTGCTGACGTATGCCAACTTGAAAGTGAAAATATCTTCTAATAGTAAATCAAGGCATCACGTGACATGGCCCTACAAGAAAAAGAGCAAAATATCTTTTTATAACCATGGTTAGTTTTCAACCACTACTCTAACTTTCACCTAACACGATTCTGCCGTCCCGTCGTGCTGCATGTTATTCATTATTAATTACTCTATACATATTTAATAATTAATAATTAATTTAATAATGCTAATAATATACCGGAACTGATTTTTTTTTTAAAAAGACACGACACGAATTATTAGAGACTAACATTTATACTCGCGTGATTCACCTGGTTGATACGGTGTTAGGTGATGGTGTAAAGACTTTCTGATAAGAGGATTGTATTTATAATTTGTCTTTGACACGTATATCTCATTTATTTATATAAAAAAGTTGAATGTATGTCTATAAAAATATACACTTTGTTAAAAGTTATGCTTAGTGGCTATATGAACTTTGAATTTTGTATTTAATTTAATTAGATAAGTAAATCAAAATACGCATGTTATTTAAATATATCAAAGTTTACGATGTGAGAGTAATATAGTGATTTTGACTGTTGATAGATTTTAAGATTCAAACACAAAATAGTTTACATATAATAATAGTTAGTAAATAATAGATAATAGATGTTATTATTTCGTATATTGGTTTTATTATCCTTTAGAAAGAAAAAAATCTCATATCGTAAATCAATCTTGTTTTTCAAACTATATATTCTTTAGACCGATATATATTCTTACATTTTAAATCATCTACTATATACAATCACATCTTATTGTTTATAATGTTATTTAACTCATTAATCAAAACTTAATGAAATCAAAATTCAATAAGGTTTACATATTAAAGTCGCTAATACATACATAAATATGAGAAAATGTATTTTTTAAAACTCTCTTAATTATTTAAAGAATAACGATAGCAACGTTATTTCTAAAACCAAAGGTGCATACAACTAGTTAAAAAATGTTTGATAAAACTTTAAATGTTGAATATATTTTTAGGTTTTTGCATAAAATAACAAAAAGAATATGATCGAGATAATTGCAAAACGAAAGGTGTTAAAGTAATATAGGTTTTTATTATTTTAAGAAATCATAATAGTTAAGTATCAGTACTAAATACTACTCAAACAAGTATATAACTTTGCTAAATATAGCTATAAGAACTAAACTACTACATAATTTTTGTTGATTATGTGAAAATAATAATTAGGAAGTGATTATTATGTTGATTTAATATTAATTTAATTCATATTAATTAATATTATATTTTAAAACAAACACAACAAGTTATTTCCATATTGCTTAAATATATCGTTAGCATTTTCGAAAGGAATATTAGGTTAGACTGATTGTACTTTTTGTTATTTGATATTACCAATTTTCAAACTTAGTGAACACTAGTGCATTTGTTTTATTAGGTGCACATAAATTTATATAAAAAGGTTTAACATATTATTATTATTATATATTAAAAATATATAAAAAGTACTTTTTTTTATCATTAGTGGTTAATATAACTAAAAAATATATCAAAAGGTGACGCGAAATGCGGATAACATTGTACCAATATCAAACACCGACTTTAGTTAAAGTGACAAGCCTATACTTTGAATCTCGTCGTAGCGCCGCAGATAGAAAGATTTTCGTGTTTAATGAATTACAAACTGAGTCGAATTGTCAATAGTCAATAGCTTGAGTCCCATATCTAAACCATGGTTAAAGCGATTACATTCAGGTGCGTACTACGCATAAGGAACAAGTTAGCAAACCATGGTCAATTTGAGTCCTTCCCCTGCCTATATAACGACACCATTTCTACTCTTCATCACTCACACATTCATCCTTCCTCTTTTAGCTATTTTTTTCCGATCATTTAATGGCTTCCGCAGACGTTGAGTTCAGATGTTTCGTCGGTGGCCTTGCATGGGCCACAACTGACCGATCACTAGAAGAAGCGTTCTCTCAATACGGAGAAATCGTCGATTCGAAGGTCCGTTTGTCACAGAGTTCGGATTCGGATCTGGATTGATCCTTATTCGACTTTGTTTGACATGAGAAATCACACGAATTCTGTTACTCTGTTACTACTGTTACTTTGATCTGTTACTGTTACTGTTACTTTGATCTGTTACTATTTTACTGATACTGATATCGATTAACGGTACGTTCATCCTCTTCTCTTTTTAGAGACAGACGATCGAATCGATTAATTTTACAGTTACTTAGTTTTCAGTTGTTAGATGTGTATCTATGTTATCACTTCTGCTTTAACAAATGACGCATTTTAAAATCATTATATGTATATACTCTGCAGTTTATATAGATGTATTTCAAATAATTAGTAGCTTTTTTTCGATTATATTACAAATGCTGTATTATAATATCATCAGATCTGTATCTATTTTACAGTTTACAAATATTTAGCTTCAAAATCGTAAAATCTGATGATTTAACAGTTTATTTCGGTCTTACTACTTGCAGATCTAACAATTTTGCTTTTGTATTATTCAGATCATTAACGATCGGGAGACTGGTAGATCAAGAGGATTTGGATTCGTAACCTTCAAGGAGGAACAAGCGTTGAGAGACGCAATTGAAGGAATGAACGGTCAAAGCCTTGACGGACGTAACATCACCGTCAACGAGGCGCAAAGCCGAAGCGGTGGAGGCGGAGGCGGTGGTGGTGGCCGTCGTGAAGGTGGATACGGAGGAGGCGGTGGTCGCCGTGACGGAGGATACGGAGGAGGTGGTGGTGGTTATGGAGGTGATCGTCGTGAAGGCGGAGGTGGTGGTTATGGAGGTGGACGTGATCGTGGTTATGGCGGTGGTGGTTACGGTGGTGGACGTGATTCCAGGGGAGGAGGTGAATCTGAAGGAAGATGGTGAAATTAGGGTTTTAGATTAATATCGGGATCTGGTTTCGTATTTTTAAGTTTCAAGTAATTGTTGTTGTGTTACTGTTTTTGACCCGTGCTCTCAGTTATCCTATCGAATATTAGATGAGGTTCTAATGAAAAAATTATGGTTCCGGTATACCTATTTTTTTTAATTCTAAATTGATTTCTTAAGAAACCATTAAAGCTCCATCACCGTTTGCACAAATATGAAGTACGCTTTTGAATTCTAAATTGAGACATAACTGCATTTTTATGTTTAGTGAAGGAGGGACTAATTACTTCATTTTAGTTATTGAACTTGTACCTAACTTGTGAACCAACATATTTTTCACCTCTAAAACAAGTCAACAACCATGAAATAACATTGTGTTGACTCTTGAGAAATGGCTTGAACCAACAAACGTACTAGCCTTGGATGCTAGACTTAACCAACAAATTCCTTTTATGGTTAAAGAATTCGACTGAAATCTTGTGTTAAAAGGATTTAAGAAATCTTAATTCTTAACTGATTTGTTTGAACGCCCAACTCTAACAACATGCGTGATCAACTTTTAAAAGGAAAAATCACTAATAACGTCATTTTACCCATCATTTTAAATAAATTAATTCTTGGACTTAAAGTTTTAACAAACTAATTTGTCTTTTCGCGCTCATATAAGCATAAGCTATCTAGGCACGAATGGTTAAATTTTTTTAATATAACCGTTTGAACACAAAATCAACTACTAAATAATTAAAGTCAATCAATACTCATATTAAAAAAGAAAAAAAAATACAAGATCACTTGTGGGTTTAAACAATCATCGACGTAATAAACAAATCGCAGCTAGACAAGTGACTCAATTTTAAGACGATCAAAGGTGATCGCCTTTATGGCTGTAAGAAAAAGAAAATAAATTAGTAGCCCATTGCTATCTGACCAAGTCAATCTATGCTAAGACACAACAATCGCCCCATTCAGTAATTGCCATGTTCATTGGCTGCACATTAACTTTAGATAAAACATTTGTTAATTAAAAAGATGAGTTAGCCATCACTTGTTTATAGTTTGTGAATTATTTATTGTGTGGAATACATTTTTTGTTAGTAAAATAAAAACTGATTGAACTTTCTTTTTGATAAAATTATACTTGTTCAAGAAACTTTATTATTGTTTTGTTAAATTATTTTTTTTGAATATAATTAAATAAAAAAAATTCAGATCAATCCAAGTTTGTATGCTTGTAATATTATTTATCCATGTCTAACAAAAAAAAAACAAATTCATTTTTCTTTTTCATTTCATCTTATTATGTAAAAATATACGCAACGATAAATTAAAAAAAAATCCAATTTAATTAGTTCTAAAAGAAGATAGTATTATATACTATTAATGTGTTAGTACATTATGTATGCATAATTGTCCATCAGATTAAGAATGGTCCAAATAAAAAATCTTAAACCCTTATTAAGCATTTAGGCTTTTTGCCTTAAATTTTTTTAAGGAGATATCGGAAAACCCCAAATTGCCCCTCTCATTAGCTTAATTTACCCTTTTACACAATTGGAAATAATTCCTCTATTTAATACAAAATCACTATATATAAATAAATTTAACTACCTAACACTATAGTATTTTCTATGATTTTTGTTTAAGTGTTGTTTATCATATTACTTCATATGATTAGTATTTGTTTGATCTAAAACATATATGCGAATCAATTTCACCACCGAATATATAGTTGAATAATATTATTGCCGCCGTCGCATTGCGCGGGTACTAGGCTATTATGAATAATGTGTTACTAACTTTTTGAAATCCAATCCCCGCCTCCATGATCGCCCTTTTCTTCGGTGTACAATTATGGACCATTTTTATTTGATGTACAATTATCTATGCCGATCACATATGGACAGGGTGATTGCTATGTGTCTTGCGGGATTAGCAAATGAGGCGATCGTCAGTGGGTTTCACTGTCCTTTTTTTTAAGTTATAAAGGCGATCACCCTTGATCACTTAGGGTTGAGCAACTGTCCCGTTGCGATTTATTTATTATGTCTGTGATCTCTCGTCTCACATGTGATCTTGTATTTTTGTATTTTTTTCTTCTTTTCAATATCAATATTTGTTTAGTGTTTGACTTTAATAAATTTAGTAGTTGACTTCGTGTTCAAACGGTTATATTTCTAATTTTAAACCATCTGCGCCTAAATCGCTTATATGACGTAAAAATGTAAATTAGTCTGTTAAAATTCTAAATTAAATGATTAGAATGTTTAAAATGATTGGTCAAAGGAGGTTAGTAGTTATTTCCTCTTCTTAAAATACCAAATAATAAGAATTTGGTCGGTCTCTTAAGTGTCTAATCCTCTCAAGTCATTTGCTACGTACAAATATACATTTACTCAAAATATTACCTAAAATCAATATATTAATAACTCCGATGATGGTTTTTAATATAATTTTATTGATTTGGTCATTTCAATTAAGTACTCTGTCAAAATAATTGTAAGAATACGATAATCGCTCGATCACCCTGTTTGGAACACTTTATTTATGGTAGGATGTGTTTTGTGTTGTTATTTATATAATCACTTGAAATTTTTTAGTTTGCCTTTGATGTAATAATTGATGCTGCTGAGGATGAAGAGCTCAAGAATGTAGTGAATAAAATGAACAAGGTACAAGTTGTATTTTCTCTCATTTTCCTTACTAAAAACCTTAATATCTAATTCTCATTGTTTATACTTTTTTTTCTTGTTGTTCTAGGGTGGTTTGGCCATCTCTAGTAGTGGAACACAATCAGATTCAAACAAGGTTCACTCTACAAAGAAGAAGGCAAGTCGTGATACCAAAGTCACTCTAAGGCTAATGGTGTCTGACACACATAAACTAAGGATTAAGAAGAATTTAGAGCAGATTTTGCGTGTTGGTATCTATCCAATGGAAGGTGTTGGTGGATTAGAATGAGGATGCTTGAAATATCTCTACCACAGCAAGGCTTGATAATGAAAATGTGTTATTAGCGGATCAAGATATCGATACTCATAATAGCCATATGGCAGGCTTGATGATGAAGATGTTATTAAAAGGTATAAAAACTTCAAGAAATTTGATACAGTTGTGGATCATTCAGATCATCTTTTTGAGGCGCATATATCACCAATGATGCAGGCAAGTTTGTGTTGTTATTGGAATATTTACTTAGTAATCATATCAATATCGATAATAATATGATGTTGTTATTGTTCAGCCACCAAACAATTGGACTTCAAGAATACCGGAAGAGTGGAGGATTCTAAACGAACACTTGTCTGGTATGCAAATTCATTGGAATTAGTGACGATTAGATGTTACCTTTTGTTTATTTGAATGTTCTGTATCTAAGAATATAATTTAAGCTCAAACCATCAACAAATGTAGACACAGGTTGTGCGGTGAATATTGCGGGATTTGGCTTGTCATGACTACATTTTACATACCAACTAGACTTTAAATCCGTGTATACACACAGTCCGTTAACTTTGTAACTAATTTTTATAGTTACGAACATAATGTATGTGATAAATTTGTTTCTTTTTATAGTTACGAACATAATATTATGTTTAAGAGTGGTGATCTATAATGTTTGATTTTAAAAATTGAATATTATACCTTTTAAATGAATATAAGGATAAAAAATCACAATCTATATTCCTGAAGAGGGGTGTGGGTCCTTATTATTTCTTAGGAATATGAATTGTGATCCTTATTTTCATTTAAAATGTATAATATTCAATTTTTAAAATCAAACATTATGGACCACCACTCTATATGTATGTTATACTTATAAAATGAAAAACCTCATTATTTCTCTTTTGACTACTCTGGTGATATCCCAACCGATTTAGAAAACTCATTGCCTTACGAAGTGTTTACTTGCAAAATAATTTATTATTAGGTGAGTTTCCACCAAGTTTTACTAAGTTGACTCGTTTAATCGGTTCGTAATAGGTTCTGCTTTAATTCTATTATTTATTATGTTTTGATTTATTTAATTTATAAAAATAAAATTATTTTTTTGTTTGTTAGGATAGGACTGGGAAGATTATTAATATAACAACTTTTTGTGCTTTGTGTGAGTTTAATAGTTATTATCTTAATTAAATAGAATTTTGAATTATGATACACATATACAAAATATTAGGAATTAATCTTTTAAATTTAGATATGAATTTTTTCTTGGAGGGTTACCTATAATCAATATAAGGAATTAAGGAACTAATATTATATTTATTTAAGATTTAAGATTGTTTGATCAACAAAAATTTATTACTTCTTTGATTTCATTACAGAGACAATATTTGTTAGGGTTTATAAGCAGAGGATGGATCTGTTATGAGCTGCAATTATCGGAGAAAAAGGGACTCCGTATCATGATGGTCTCTTCTTCTTTGATGTGTGTTCCCCTAGCACCTATCCTATTTACCCGCCTGTATGTCACCCTCTTATTCTTCAATTATGTACTTGATCGTAATGCATATAAAAATGCAACCACACACATATATGTACATATATATATTACGTACACATATAGATATGGATGGACATATATATATAAGATAAGATTCGATCTCAATTTAGTGATAAAAAAATATAATTCGTGAAGTACCTGGGTAAACTCATTTAGCACCAATAGAGACGAGTATACCTCAACAGTCCAAATGAAAAAATCAAGCGGCTCTAGTGGTCGTTCTTTGCTCATCTCACGAAATCACCAAACCCCAGAAAAAAAACCCAGATTTTTAAACCCAATCTTTATCAAGAAAATCCAAAATTAAAGAGAAAAACAAAAGAATATAATAATAATTACCGACAAAAAGGTGTTGAATATATGTGTGTTTTTTCAATTCAAAAAATGGTAAGCCTTTGCGTGTTTTCTATTTGGTGGTATAGAGGAGTGCAGGTAAATGGATATGCGAAGGAGGTAAGCGGCAGGGTTTTGAATTGGGAGGGAATTTTCAAAGTATTTGGGGAAATAGGAGTTTCAATTGATTTTGAGATTGGGTGGGAGGAAAATCGCAAATATAGTTCAAATTTCTAGTGTCTAGATTAAAATTAAAAGAAGGTATAACCAAAAATTATTTAACTTTACTTCTTATATTAGTTAATCATAAAAATCTATAATCTTAATGTTAACTTATAAGAAATTATAAGTGACTGATCATTGATTTTTGCATATACATACGTCTATTGTATTTAGGAATAGATATTTAAATATACTTAAATATATCGAAGGATCCTCTATCGTAAATAATATATGTACTAGTAGGTTACTCGCACTATGGAGCGGGATACATATTATTATTTGCAGTTAGGGTATTGTTCGGGTTTTAAGTTATTCATGTCGGGTTATTTGGATTTTTCAAGAATATAATTTATCCGTAAACCGAACATAATAAGATTCGGATTATTCAGGTTCGGGTTATTCGGATTAGTTCGGGTGCGGGTAACGTGTTTAACCCAAATGAGATAAAATCTTATACTTTCGCGCCTTGAACATAATGTAGACTTCACAATATACTACTAGTAGCTTTATATGAATCATTATAAGTGATTATATGTGTGTTGTATATACATTGACTCTTATAAATCATAAATAACATATATAGATAATAATATTTGTATGTTTAGTCTTTTTCGGGTTTTGATAAGTGAACGAACACGAAAATATCTTTCGTTCCTTTAATAATGTTCGTGAACATTCGCTAAGACATTTTTTGTATTGTATACATGATATTTTAGTGGCATGTAAAGCTTATATGGAAGGTCTGCAATTCGGGTGCCTTCGTGTAAGAGAGGAGGGTAACAAGAAGACCTGCTCACTTAAGTTCAAGAATGATGTCGCCTCATGCATAATATTCCTTGTAGATGAATTTAATAAAATTGGAGCAAAGGAAGCTCTAGAATTTCTCCCTTCGTTTGTCTAGGTGGCAAGTAAAAACAAGGTTTGATTCATCTCCTAGTACGTAGCTAATATTTCTATTTTGATAAAAATTGTCTGGTCATTTGTATGTTGCTAGGTGGTGTTGTATGGTCCTCTAGGAGGGTACTAGCGCAGTCTCTAGCAGTTCAACTCAATCAGATTCAAAGGACAGGGTTCACTTGGCTAATATTGATAATCAAATGACTTCAAGTTTCTCCCTGTTACCAACATGTGTTGAAAGGACTATGTAACTTATGTAAGTGGTACAAAAAGTTACATGCTCGTCTTTTTTCAACGGAAAATGTGTTAGTGGACCAGTATGAGATTGAAATTAGAGCATGGAAAAGCTTGATAATGAAGATGTTCTGAAAAGGTATGCAAACCTCAAATAGTTCAATACTGTTGTGGATCATTCAGATAATCTCTTTTCAGCAGATACTTCACCAATGAAGTAGGCAAGTGTGTCCTTTCATAAGATATTTCCCTTAAATAATAGGGATTAGAAGTCGAAATGTACTTAACTTTAGCTCAAACTCTATATTGTGTATCCAACTTCATTTTGATCTTTTGTGTGTATCCAATTTTCAAATATCGCTATTGTATATATTTAATGGTACTTTTGCTAACGTGTCATATGTGTAATGTGTCACGTGACATCCATAGAAGTTGCCACATCATCAAAAGTACTATATGATACATACGATAGTGATATTTGAAAGCTGAATACACAATATAGAGTTTGAGCTAAAGTTAAGTGCATTCTCGCACTAATCCAAAGCTTTATATGTTTTTCAGGTCAACTACTATTGATTAGGCAGGCCCAAACGCAAAGCCCAATATGGTTGATTCCAACAAATGGCTGTAAATAGTTGAAGAGGGAGATCCAAACCTAAAGCCCATATTCAACTGACTCCGTGTGATATTATCACATGATTACTTCAAACTTAAATGTTAAACAAAATCTTCCATAATTAACTTCTTGATATGTTCATATTTAACAGTAGTAGTATTATTCAAGTCGATCAAGAGTAGATTTCAACCTTCTACAGGACCATTTCTCCAACCAAATTGCAGATTCATATACGCTTGCAACTGAGGGAGAGGGACTGCTTATATAACTTACTATAATATAAAATTCTTGTAAAGATATCGTAAAAAGACATTTTTAAGATATGTAATGCCTGGACCATTCAAAAAAATTCAAAGGTGAAGTTTCTTCAGCTTGCTAGAATGGACATAGGAATCCACAAAGTTAACTTTTGTTATTTGATGATAAAATGATGCCTTTTTAACATATCAATGTGAAGATGCATCTCACTGCACATCTCTAATTAATGTACAGATTCCTAAACTTTATATGTTTTTCAGGTCAGCATAGCAACTTGAATTTCTATATTCGAGTGATTTCTCAAGTTACATGATGTCCTAGACTTTAAGGTAGAGGAATCTTTACTGGTCAATAGGAATTCTCTATATTTAGGCCAACATTCACAGCACCAATCATTTCATTGACATAAACCTATGATTGTGCATTTTTATCTCTTACACATGAAACCTTCTACAGTCAACTTTATAGATATCATGAGCCCAAAGAAGCCGTATATGGCTGTCACACTCTTTACAGCCGTACAACTCATTTTGATACAAATGATTAGTTTGTTACATGTCGATAGTTTTTTATTCTAACTGATCAAATGCGTAAAAAAAGTTCAACTTCCAAACTAATGAGATCGACATATCATATATGCATATGGGTCATAAAATTAATTTTTAAAACCTCTTAAATGGTTTTATTCAAATAAATCAAATTACTTTCTTAACTAGATAGTTTCTTAATCATATAATTACACTAATTGTTTATAACGTTCAAGGAAATGGGAACAATGAAAGTTGGTGGGTCAACCCGACCTGACTCCTTCTGACCCGTTTTAAAGAAGTACCCGTTTCGACCCATTACCAACCCACCCATTTCCACCTCTAAACAAAAGAGTGGCATAATTCTTCCACTATTTAATGATTTCCAGAAACGCGTTATATTATGCAGTCAACAGGAACTTTTCAGGAGACAAGATAAACCACACTCAGATTTCTTGATGACCCAATCACCCAAATATGTGACACGAACTCAACTACCTCTAATCTTGAGGATGTCAAAACTACTCAACCGAAACCATGTGAAACACCTTTTTTACTATTATTAACTCCTATATAACAGCACATTTCTCAAGATTTTTCAAATCTGAATCATGCCACCATATTTCAAGTTATGGTATTTGTAAATAACAAAATAAATACTGTCATTTGGCCGATGATTTCAGGCTACTATAGGCCAAGTAATTTGTTGAAAGTTGAAACATTGTTGTCCCAGGGTGAACCTCAAAGAATGCGACAGCATTACAGAATTTATGATAGCTCCATGCAGATATGCATTTTGCCACTAAAACTGAATGTGGTTCTACATCTCTATTCACTACTCACAGGAGTTAAAGTAGTCAGATATTCCCTGATTTCTTTCCAATTCCATTTGTTGTAATAAACATTAATCTGAGTCCATAAACGAATGGATAAAGGTGAGACTTCCGTTGTATACCTGGATTGTTGACCAAATGATTGACCAAGCAGGGGCGGATCTAGTGTTATAGGAGGGGGTTCCTGGGCCTCCCATGCTATTTGGCTTAGTAGTATAAATACATGTAAATTTTAGTAGAATTCAAGCCCAAGTGCAATTAGGCCCCCCATAAATATTCTATTTGTGTGAAGAAAATATTAAAATGACCCCATTTCCATACCATTTTTTTACTTGTTTTTAAGAAAACTTTTTACATAAACTAGGTTTAATTTTTAGTTTTTAGTTTGGTACTAATATTTTGCCCCCCACAATGTAAATTCCTCGATCCGCCACTGTGACCAAGGATGATGATTCAAAATTCATAAATCAAGAAATTGATTATAGAAGTAAAGAACTTATAGCTTCTGCTTAAAAAAGAGATGGAGGCAACTTAACTAGACGCAACAACTGTTTTCGTTGATAGTTTCACTGCTACAGTTAAAAAGTATAGATGATGAATAAGGCATAAGCTAATGTATGTGAATATCTTATATATCATTGCATCAACTTAGTATGTTTTTAACTTAATAGTATAATAAATGCATCACCGACTCACAAGACTAATTCTTATGTTTACAGTTTTGGTTTTAACCTTATATGGGTGATGTTTGGTGAAATAACTGTAGGCTATAGCTGTAGCTTTAGGTTTGGAGCTTTTCACGAAAAGCTACTTCTAGTAGCTTTGAGATTTTGAGCTTTTCATTTGATTCTAAAGCTACAGTTTGTACATGCCAAACAAGACTTTTATTTTCATAAGAGCTTTTTGTTCAAAAACTAAATAGTAAAGCTCTTAAAAGGTCCGTGCCAAACAGGGCCATAATACTCACACATACATGCTTATGTAACACAACAAAAATATCCTTAATTATTTTCCGATTAATTCTGGTATCCACTTATTATGCATCTATATTCTTGTGGCATAGCATCCAAGAAATGGTGATAATATTCTGATCACGTACCTTACGTTGTCATTTCATTTTATTCATCTTTTATCACATCAGCCAGAATAACTGTGGAAAGACTAAGAATTAGAAGCCATTATAAACTCAGAATATGCAGAATGTTTGGATTTAATGATGGGAATAAAAAGTGTGTTAAAGAATAAACAAACACTGATACAAGTTCTTCACCCCAACCTCAAAATAGACAATTAAAACAAAAAGATTCCTATAGTACTAGTGGTACATGTACGTAAACATAATTTAAAAATGGGTGTCTATAATTTACCTAATACCAACGAGTATGTCGGTGTACATCTGCATGAAAATTGAGTAAAATTATCATCCACAGAAGCATCAATATAAAGATTTGTATCTATTGTCATATCGAGTAAACAGCCAACTAAGTAGGCCAATGTCAGGAAATGTTGGCTCCACAACCTGAAAAAAGGTAATTATGATTTATAAGAAAACAAATATGTATCATGAGAGATATCCTAGTATATCAAAATATACTGCCAATGAGTTTCAAATGTGTGCAGCATATAATGGGAAATTATTGTTGATGCTTAAACAAGATTTGATGAGCAGTGTGGGTGTTAACTGTATTACGTGTAAGCATCTCAACAGACAGAGCGGACTAAACTGTACAGGATAAAAGGACAGATTAAAACAAAGAAACAGCATTATATGCACATAATAATGACCTTCGATTTTATCAAAACTTAACAAGATTGTACTACTAATTGAGTACTAATGGAGTTGTTAAGATTTTCATATACTTACTTTAAAAGAGTATAGATCACCTCAAAATGTAAAAAAGGTTATCAGTGGAGAAGGGGAAGTCCCCTAGCAATGTTTAAAGCATGTGATAGTGTGATACAAAAAATAATAAAAACAAAAAGATCATATAGTACAAGAGCCAGAGAATCATAATACAGTTCATACCACGAGCAGAGATAAGTGGATAACACATGTTAACGTTTTCTTTAGACAATCGACATAACAAATCATTGTACGGAAGCACAACTCGCCAGCAATAAAATTTGGAGTTTTGTTCAGGACAAATTACATATCCTGATAACCCATGAAGGGCCATTTCATTCATAATGAACTCTAAAACTACTAAGATTGGGTTTTGATACTCTTATGAAAAGTTCTGTATGTTTATTTGATCCAGTGAGCGGGCACGCCTTATTTGTGTGATGATAATAGTTTTACCAATATATTTCTCTAAGACACGAATGTAATTCAATTGTCATGTTTCTGCTTTAAGGCCCTGACTTGCTAGATTTGCCTAACTTGAGATGATATCGGTCATAAATAAACCAAATCATGTGAATGGAGTGTCCATATTTAAAGTTCATATGCCGAAATGGGATTTTACCCAATAAGACGTCTACCAAGATATGAAAATTGGTGGCAAATAGGTAGATAAACAGTTCTTGATGATATTGATTCTTCCATAATGTGAAAATTCTGTCATTAATCCTACTCACTTTTATGATGCTTACAGAGACGAATCATTCAAAATTCTTCTCGTTCTACAATCTTTATAGGCCAACTGGCATGACCCCACTACCCCCTCCCTCTGTTCCTGGAGCTTATAAAAGACAGATATTGCCACCTATCGACACATATCAGCTCTAAACCTTTCTTAAAAGAGTGTTCTGTCAACTCTCGAAATTCACTTGTATTCTGTCTAACTTTTTTGCTATCTTAACACATCATCCCTGCTTTATTTCATATTTTTATTGAGTGTGTTGATAAGGCATCTAGCTTAATGTCTTCACGTGCGTCAGGTTCATGGACTGCCAAGCAGAATAAGGCCTTCGAGAAGGCTCTGGCTGTGTTTGACAGGGACACCCCTGACCGCTGGGATAATGTCGCTAAGGCTGTTGGTGGCAAAACTGCACAGGAAGTTAAGCAGCATTATGATGACCTTGAGGAGGATGTCAAGCACATCGAGAGTGGTCGAGTTCCTTACCCTAATTACAGGACCACTGGTGGGGCCTAGCTAAGGTAATATATTAGTATTAGTATTTAGTATATATATAAAAGTAAAGTCTTTTTGCTGACGTATGAAATTAAGTCACCTGAGGAACACAACTATACCCAACTATCACTTTATTAAACCTGCAAAGGGTGACCAAGTTGGCAAAATAGCTTAGCTACTTTGACCCGCAAAGGGTGGCCTGGTTTAGTTGTATGTGGTGGTCGAATCACACCCTGTGGTCTTAGTCGTCCAAAGGTCAGAGATCACGATTAATAAAAGAAAAGGCAAAACAACAACAAAAATAGTTGATTCGCCACTTTCGTTCATGAATGCAACATGTGGCATCTTCGGTTAAGTTCATATGCATTCACAAAAGAAAAAACATCAACACCTATAGTTTTCCTTCTTTAGAAATCAAGTTTTTGGAACGCAACCACTCAAGACTACAAGTGTAGAACAGAAAGTTAACTAGTTCATATAAAATCTTCCTGCTGCTGCCATGAACTATGAAAGTGCTCTAGTAAAATAGGGACGATGACCTTCTTTTATAGTGTTAATCAAGTCTTTTTTGCAGTTTTCTCAGTAGCAGAGTTGCTATTGCGTGTAAACTAAGATTTTGATTATGTAAAAACTGCGAAAATTAATAAATAGATAGCATCAAATGTGTAAATTAATAATATAAACTTCTAACATGTTAACCTTTTCATCCGCATTCATGAATCTGTTTGTCTAAAATGCAGGATGACAAACCTAAAGCATGAAGCTAAACACGGACATGAACAAGTAGCAACAATAAATATGCAACGATTGTTGATTTCGATGCAAGCAGATGTAACTAGCAATTTGAATTTCTTGATGTGAAGTAACTTCTGCTATAATTTGGCAGAAGATCTCTCGTTTCTTTTTGTTTTTCTCTTGTATTTCTATACGTGTAAACAAATGGAGTCACATAGTTATTGTGCTGCGTTTGCAATTTATGCGATCAAAATGTTTGCTCATTTTATGGATTTTCAAATTTTGCAAAATCAATGTGCCACACATAACATAACGAATCTTGCAACCAAAATAGAAACGGGTTTTCTAACCTTCATATCAAGGGAGGGGTTGCATTAGTCTGAGATTAAGCTACAAAGGCGGGACTGTGATTTCCTTTACACTAATTCAAATTTGGTATCCGAAGTTGGCCATTTTAAATTGAGGCATAATGTTGGACATTAGGAGTGTTACAAAAAGCCATCCCAAATAAACCAAACAGTAAAAGAGATCAATCATGCAATACACAATTTGTTTTGCGAATTTCAGGGATGTGTGGCATATCATGCTTCGATTTAGAGTCTAACTTTCGAGAAAACGGATAACAAAAACTCACAATGGGACGGAGCGATCTCTTGAAAGGAAATGCTATAATAACAAAAGAGATATAATAAGATATCTTTTAGTTGGTATGTTTCACCAGCATTACCCAAATCGATTTGAAGTCATCTATTTTTAGTGGTCATGCACTTTGCTAGCTGCTTGTAAAAACTGTACACAGTGCTTAATTGCTTGTATATTTTTAATTTTTAAATATACTAAAAAATCGTGAGATTGAAAAGTCACTCTATAAAGTACAAACTATGCATTCTCATTAAACAAAACGTTTGACAAAATCATCAGGTTGAATAGCATGCTGCAACCATAGGGTAATATACTAATCAGATACAACTGTTTTTAAGGATAGTGAACTCTCGATTCCCTTATCATCAGCACTTCTCTGTGCAACGACCTTGGACATTCCAAACATCTGCAATATGCATGATACTAAATATTAGAAGTTGGAATATGAGCGGGTTGGGTAACAAGTATCTTTAAAATATGGGTCGAAACAGACCGACCAATTCAGGTTGACCCAAAACACTTTTGGTCCAATACTAGTATATATAATACTTAATAACAACCTAACTCCTTTCATAACTACTTTATAGATAGAGATAGATTTACTTTGGTTGACGTTTGACACGTTGCTTTTGAGCTAACTTATTTACTTTACCTGTTGACCCATAGACATAAAGCATAACCTAGAATCAACTCATTTATAAGTAAATGAGTTGAGATTGCGAGCTCTACGATAGATGATACACATTAAACATCAAGTCTAAGGAAATACCACGTATTAAAGAAACAAACCTTTGAGATGGTTTTTTGGAAGCATGTCTTATGTTCATCCATGGAAGCATTTGTAAACTCATTGATGTGATCTTTTACATCTTGCAAGAAAGTTGCATCCTCCGATTTCTTCCTTCGACACGATGTAACGACTGGAGCAGAAGCAATGGGCGGTTGACTTTTTTCTGTTGTCATGGGATGCTCAATACAGTGCTTTTACCTAAAAACTTTGCCATAAAAACTAATAAAGCTAATAATAAGTTACATACACATAGAAACATTATTAAATTTGTTTACAAATAAAAATTGAAATGTGTTGGATCATTTTTCTAAATAGTTTATAAGCTCATCACAACATATCCCTAAATCCTAATAGCTAGGTTAAAATGGATGTATCCAAATAAACTTGTACGGAGAACAAATTAACGTACTTTTCTGTTAGTTTATCAGAACTAGATATATATATAAACCTATAAATATAACACTATTATAACTCCTAAGGTCCAGTGAGTACATTTATTATGAAGGAATTTAGGATTAGGTTTTCAAACTTTCCCCAATTTGAAGAACGATTGACGAATCCCTAAAAGGAAATCAAAACATATTTCTTCGATAATACTGAATTCAAAATTCTAATTTAATCTTACAAATGTGATTCGAGACGTACCTTTGTATTCTAGGTAATCCCGTTCGGTGCGCAGTTAGATTTCTCAGCACTTCTTCAAAGTTCAAAGTTCAAAGTTCAAAGTTGAAACTATGGAATCGAGTTCGGTAATTGGACCGGAACCCTGATCTGGTAACGTAAATCTTCTAATCTGAAAGTAATACGGAATAAATTAGGAGTAATTAGTAAAAGGGAAAAGTAATTTGTCTGTCACCTGCAAGTTCCCCTCCTTCGTTGATTGAGCAGTATGTTTGTAAATTTGTTGAAAATTTTTAAATGTTTTTTAATATATTTAACTATTAATTATCAATTATCCTATCGTATGTATTTTTTATTAATATAATTGTATGTAGTTATTAATTAAAAATCAAGATGATTGGTCATCATTTGAGATGTGGCTCTAGAGAGCTGACGTGTCAATAACATATCATTGTCATATCACTAAATAGTTGAACACATTTTTGTCCACATCATTATCTTTATCAGTTTTAACTTTCCGGTGATATGAAAAGTGGGTGTAAGAATGATTTTTCCAAAAAATATCAGAGATGGTGGTGATGTCCGGTGTCCAAAGATAGTGACAAGGTACACATGATAGGGGTTGGTGGTTACATGCGGGTATAAAGTGGGTGTGGTGGTAGCGCCGAAAAAAAGTTGTTGCGGGAAAGTGTTAGAGATGCTGGTGATGTGCGGAGATGATGGTGAGGTGGAGAAGATAATAGTTGGTGATTAAAGTAGTGTAAATTGATTGTGATGGTGTTGTTGAAAAAGATAGTGTCATTTAGAAGTTGAAGATGTTGATATGAAAAAAATGTATCTATTTAGTGATATGATAATGACTCGTTATCCCATTAGTAATAGAACTACTTTCTTATAATATTTTTTTTCCCTATCACAATTTTAAAGGAATATTTTTCTTCACCGGAAGGATTTTTATCATCAAAGGTATGAGATGTGCATATTTTAGTTCTATGTAATACGTTGTATATCTAATGGCTTTCAGGATAAAGGGTCTTCACATCTTGAAATAAATGGTATTTTACTTCAGAATTGTGTGGGTTTGATTTATCAATGGACTCACGTTTGGGTCAAATAAATTTGGATCAAACACTTTGACGCAAATGGTTCGTGAGCAAATATGCCAAATAACGAGTACTATTAACAAATGAAAAACAAATACATACGGTTTTTAATATAACGTAGAACTTAATCAAAGTAAGTGACTTTTTCTATATATTACTAGTTGAGCATCTAAACACTAAAGTATCATGTTTTACTAACATATAAGATTTTAACAGATCGTTAGTTGGTCTATGGTATTATAGTTGTATTTATTTTATTTGTTTGGAACTATATAAAGGCAAACCAGACACAATAAACAATACAACTTAAATACTTTTGTGTTTTTTGACAAAAAATAAAACAGCATTGAATTCTAGGAATCATGGTTGAATATTTATGATAACGATACTAGTTGACTACGTTAAATAAAGTTATATAATGATAGAAAGATTTTTTTTAAAGATAAATAATCTCAAGAGATTTAGTACTTGACAAATGAGTATCTAGATTACAATACTTCTATTTGGCCTTGTATTTAAGGCCAATGTAGGTAAATAATAATTCATTAAGCTTGTCACAATACTATAGTAGGCTTAGGAAATAAAAAATAAAAAAATGAACGTAAGTAGCACATGTTATATGAATAAACAAATCGCGTTATTCATAAAATACTAAATTACATTATTTTATTTAAATAAAGTTATGGTGTGAAACTAATTATAATGATACAAATTTTTTCTCGAAGTTTATGTCACACATCTAACATCATCCTTAAGTTTTGTAAGTGCATTTTAATACCCCGATAGTTGTTATAGGTATTCTTTATTTCACAAAATCAAACTCGCCAATTTTATTTAGAGTAATTATAAAGGTATTAGCTAAAGGCATATTTGGTACGGAGCTTTAACTTTTAGTTTTTGAACAAAAAACTTATATAAAAAATAAAAGTCTTATTTGACATGTATAAGCTGTAACTTTAGAATTAAATAAAAATCTTTAAATCTCAAAGCTACTTAAAATAGCTTTTGTGCAAAACTCCATACCTAAAACTGCAGCTTACGGATATTCCACCAAAAATACCTTAAGTTTTTATTTCGACCAACTTAACATACAATCTAATACAGTTTCAACTCATCCATATCTTGATATTGATTTTTAGTAAATAGAAATAAAAAAATGTTTTCTAAATTTAAATAAGTTTTTATCTCACATGTTATATTTTTCTATCTTTCTACGAGTTTATTATATTTTATCCATAAGACATATAAAAAACACTAAACATCAAAACAAAAGTTATTCAACATTCTTGTACATACTTTGTCAAGTTATACAAATAAATACTTATATACTTATTTACGATTAAAGGAGGAAAACAATTCAAAAAAATCAATTAACGTATAACAAACAAATTTTGAAAGGTCATTTAAAACATAAAGTGGGTGAAAAAATAAGACCATTACGGTATAAATTCTCACCTGGTCTTTAATGTTGAGCTATCATTATGAATTTACTTCTATACATTATAAAAAATAAGACGTCCGCAAATTACAATTTACAACATTTTGGTAGAGTTGACGTATAATTATTATTTTTTAATAATATTACTTTACTTTAATGAAAATAAAATAATATTATATAGTACTTAAATAAGGCATTGTAACTGAAATAATCCCCATATGCATTAGCCGCTCTAATTAAAAATCAAAATACCTTTAATTCATCTTTCGCATTAATTAATTACCGCTAATAGTTTAATAATGTGTCAAATTCGATTTAGATGAAAAAGACAGAAAACAGGTCAAACTAAGTATTAGTTCTAATTTCTTCCATTTTATATTTCCAAATAATCTCACGTTTCTGGCCATATCCAATTTGTTGTACACGTTATCTCTTGTATCATGGATTTGGTAAGGGTAAAATATGACTGAAGATGATAATTGTAACCAATTTAACACCTTTTTGACTTCAAATTTAGCTTTGTTCGATGGAGGAGTAATTAAAGATAGGCCAACTTCGTAGCTGGAGAAACTAGTTATATCGATACAACCAAACTTATGTCTGGATCAAGATTTTATTATCTTAGTTCAAGTTAAACTTTATTTATTTATTTTTAAATTTTAATATATTGAATTTTGGGTTTGAATTTTGGGTTTGTGTATCTATATCTACATATCAGAGTATATTATAACGCATTTAAACTTTTTTGCTATGAGGTTTTCAATAATCTCATTCGAAAAAATCTTTGTAGAAAACTGTGTTTTTTTTCCTTCATAATATCAAGCACTTAATTATTTTCTCCATTACCATGATGTCTTTAATCCTCTATACGAGCCAACGAGCATGTTACCTTCACTGGTTCACCATAATGTACTAATTCATCAAAGGGTTTATGTAGATTAAAGTATAGAAAGCACTTTGTCCAACTAGTAGTTGAATTATCCCGGCTATATATACAACGTAATTCAAGACCCAATCAGTATATGTTACATTGTTTGTAGAAGATAATCAGGAAGTCTCGCTTCGACCATAATTTTTCCATTATTCGTTGAAGTTTAGATTTGAAGATTTCCAATCTTTTACAAAATTCCCATAACAAAATAAAACAACACAAGACGTAATAAGAGATTTCAATTCGTCTGTTGATGAGACGGCACCTTCATCAAATATTTAGAGTGATTATAGCTCACATATATATATATATATATATATTTATATTTTTATATATCTTATATATTGTTCATTATAAGAGAAGACGTAATAATTTTAATTTTCAAAATATGACTAGCTTTTTATAGTTCAACTAGTTCAACCGACCAACCTATTGCGGTCCGGTTTGATTTTACAATTGAACGAGCTGTAGCTACAATATTATTTTTTCAAATATGAATAAATCGGACAACCTGACCGTGAGCTCACTTACCGGAGATTCTTAGTTGAGTTGTATGAATATGCATGTCATATTGTTTCATATATAGTATATTACATTGTTATGGAACTTCACAGAGTAAACGTTAAATAATAGATACATTTAAACTATAAATAATTTGGTGATTTCATAAATGAGTATTCTAACTATAATTAGCCCTAAAAATTATGAATAATAAGGTACTTATCATTACCACAATTAGATGGTCGATTGTAATAAGCATTTTAATTCAATCATAATCAAGTGTTAGTTATATGATTTATCCGATCAACTCATTTGATAGTAAGTTAGCTAATAAAAAGTCAATGGTTATTGTTAGCAAAATTCTATCAAAGCTGTGAAAAAATTAAAATTTAAGAGATAGTAAGTATACTTAGAAAATTAAAATTATATATTTATTATAAAAAAATAAATAAACTATATTTGCTTCTCACAAAGTCAAAGTATTTATTTTGAAAATTAGTAAAAATGACTTCAAATATACATTTAACTTTTCCATAAATATTTTAATTACACCCAAGAAATTTATAAATTAAAAAACAAACAAAAAACGCGGAATGACATGCATAACACCTTTTTAAAAAGTTGTACGTATGAATGTTATGCAAAAGTAAAAAGGTTGTAGAGTTTAGTATATTATGTAAAAGTAAAAAAATCAATAAACAGCTATCGAAGTCAAGTCAATTAGGTAACATTAGAATTGCGCACACGACACGCCCGATCATGCCTATATATATGCAACTCAGAACTTATTCATCGTACACATCACTATCTGATATTTCAACTTTTGGGTCGCATAACCTTGAATTCTAAACTAGTAGGAAAATGGGAAACATTTTTGTCGTTCTAACCCCTCTGCTTCACGGACTCGTAAAGCTTGCAGGCTTAACACCACAAACCATAGAAATTGAACCCGGAACCATAATGAAAATTTGGGTTCCAAAAGAAACCGTCACCAAAAAGAATGGGAAAACCACTTACGTACCACCCACCAAGCCCGTGGTACTACTTCTCCACTCGTTCGGTATGGATGGTATTTTCACATGGTTTTTACAAGTTTTGGCGTTAACAAAAGAATACTCGGTTTACGTTCCTGACTTCTTGTTCTTCGGTGGCTCGATAACCGATAGAAACGAGAGGTCAGCAAGTTTTCAGGCCGAGTTTGTAGCTAAAGGGTTGGAGAAACTAAAAGTGGAAAAGGTGACATTAGTTGGGTTAAGTTATGGAGGGATGGTTGGGTTCAAGATGGCCGAGTTGTACCCGAACTTGGTCAACTCTATGGTGCTGTCTGGCACCGTTATAGAGTTAACCGAGTCCATTAGCCTCGACTCGTATAAACATTTTGGTATATCGAGTTGGTCAGAACTTTTGAATCCTGAAACGATAGAAGGGTTGAGGAAGATGTTTTCAGCTGGTTTTCATAAACTTCCGTGGATTCCTGATTTCATTTATCGAGACATTCTTGAGGTACGTGTGTTTCTTTTTAAGTCTGTACAGCAAAAAAAAGTTACAACAATATTTTACATTCTAGAATAACAAATAGTTTACAAACAAATTATTGTTCTAGGATATATAAAATGTAACAGGAAAGTGTTCGACAACGAATTAACCGTATTACGAATTAATGCAGACGATGTTTATTAACCGTGAAGAGAGAAATGAACTCTTACGAGATTTGGTTGTTCCTGACAAAGATGCAACCTCGGATCCACACTACTCTGAGGTAGTCACACATTAATTCATTATTATTATTATTATTTTATTTTTAAAACGACAATCCTATAATATAACATAACTCACGTATTATTTAGGACTATAGATATATACATATTAACTGTCTAAAAGCTTCAACCTCACAATATTTTTATTGATAGTTCTTCTTATACTACTAGATCAAGGGTCTTAGGTAGTCACATATAAATAAAGCAGTACTAAAATACTTGATAATAAATGCATAAGGATGCATGTATTCTAACTATCAATTTTATGTTTCAAAACTTCTTTCAAGGACTTATCAAAGTCCAGTTATTTAAATACATTTGCAGCAACAGTCACAGGTCGAAACGTGTAACAATGTATACTTTATAACATTACTTACGGATTTTAATTGTTGCTGTATCATTCAGAGGGGTCTATGTAGTTATATAAACTTTGCATCTAAATTAACATTTCTTCTTACAGCGGATACATATGTTGTGGGGTGACGACGACGAGATCTTTGATTCCGAGTTTGCTAGGACTATGAAAATGTAAGTTAAACCGCTTTATTCGGGATAAAGTTGATATAGTTATATGTATGTATGCATGTGTATGTATTATATATGCATAAACCTTAACTTATACATAGTATAATTCTTTAACTTTTTAAATAATTTCAAATTGAATGTGAATAACGTAATCTTTTTAATTAAATTTTAATGTAGGCAATTGGGTGAGAAAACAACGTTGGATTGGATCAAAGATGCAGGGCACCTGTCACCGTTAGAGCATCCATTGGAATATAATAAACGCCTTAAACTTATTCTTGAACGTGTGACGAAAGGTCAATGAGCAATTGGTGCATATACGCACATATAGTATGTCGTCTATGACATTTAATAAGTGTGTTAATTAACTGTATTTTTCAGATTCTTGTAGTTTCTTTATTTTGGAATTTTTTATTATATGGTAAACCAAAATCATTAGAGTACAAAATTCAAGGAATTTATTTAATAAAAGTATTTTATCTTCATGAGAAGTTAGGTACATGTATATACCGTATATTTTTTGTGTTTATTGTAGCCTCCTAGAACCTCAACATTGGATCACAATTGGATATTAATGATAAGTTACATATTAAATATTTAGTTTTGGATTACTAATATTCTAATAGATTCAGAGGTGACTCAACGGTAAAGCCAGTAAAGCAATCACTTTAGCTCCCATAATTTCTGACGCCCCATATATATCTATATATGATAGATATATTATTCTTTATAATTATATATAATGAATGGAATTTTTTCAATTTATAAAGCCTCATTCTTATAACTTTAAGGTTCCGTAATTCTTAAAATACTAAATTAGTAGCCCATTTGTAAGATCTCATTCTTATAACTTTAACCTTACAAAATCCATTTGACTAATAACCCATTAGGTGTCTTAAATTTATGAAACAAAATAAAATATAACGTGATTTTCTCTAGTTAAGTGATTTCTTGATCATAAAGACACCTCAAGAATATTTCAAAATTGATTATTTCCTATATATTATAGATAAAGCTATTTCATCTCTTGAAAGTAGATTTGATCAATTTAAATTCAATGAAACTCTTTTTGGTTTTTTATTTAGCATATCAAAATTAAATTCTCTTGACGAAAAAGATTTAAAAGATAGTTGTCTTAACCTTGAAAAAGAAATACAATGATTGTTCGGATATTAGTGGTATAGATTTGTTCTAAGAATTAGAGAAATTATAAATGTAGAAGATGAAAAACCAATTGATATTTGATATACCTAATTACATTAAAAACCTTGATTCTTTTCCAAATGCTTATATTTCATATACAATTATTTTAACCATTTATGTAACATTTGTTTCAGCCGAAAAAGGCTTTCAAAGCTTATAATTGTAGAAAACTATTTAAGATCGACAATGTCACAAGAAATATTAAATGAATTAGCTACTTTATCAATTGAAAAGGAATTAGTAAACAAAACTAATTTTAATTACGTAATTAAGATTTTGCATCAAAAAAAGCGAGAAAAATAAGTTTTATATAAAATAAAATAAGTTAAAACTTATAGTAAAAAATACTCTATTTTGAAGTTCGTTTTAGGCCTCTGATGGACTTGAGGCGCTCTTAAATAAATTTAAGTAGAAAATAATACTAGCTTTCTGAATCAATACAAACAATATAATTAACTAAAATATAAAAAATCTATGTTAAAAATAAGATTAAGACTAGATTTTTTAAAAAGTATTACTACTTATTCGATAGTAATTATGAGCAAGTGTTTCTATTTTAATTTATACATAAAAATGTAGACATACGTGTAACATCCCAAAGTTTGAAAAGAATTTTGGAAATTTAAAATAAAGTTTCTGAACCCTGCGAAGTTATTTATTGAGGTCGCGAATTAGAATTGTGCGACACTAAGGTTAGAGTCGCAGGTGGAATTTAATATAAGATTGAGGAGCTTAAGTGTAATTAACAATTTATATATATATATTAAAACTCTTCTAAATACTTCAAAACATTTCTAGAAAACTCAAATTTCGTTCAATTAGAGAGAGAAACGAGTTTTTAGAGAGAGAAAAGCCTAATTCAAGTTGAAAATTGAAGATTTGAAGGATTGGAACCGTGATTAAGGTAAGATGATGTTAGTTGATGTTATTATTAAGGTTTGAACGGGTTAATTTGGTTAAATCGAGCTTTGATTGTGAAAAAATCGGTTTTGGGGTCGGCTGTGTTCGTCCTGCGAGTTGCCTTGCGAGTTGACTGCGAGTTGACTTGCGAGTTGAGTTCAGTTCAGTTTCGAGTTGAGTTCAGTTGCGAGTTGAGTTCAGTTCAGTTGCGAGTTGACTTGCGAGTTCAGTTCAGTTGAGTTGCGAGTTGACCTGCGAGTTGACTTGCGAGTTCAGTTCAGTTCAGTTGAGTTGCGAGTTGACCTGCGTGTTGACTTGTGAGTTCAGTTCAGTTCAGTTCAGTTGCGAGTTGACCTGCGTGTTCACTTGTGAGTTCAGTTTAGTTCAGTTGAGTTGCGAGTTGACCTGCGTGTTGACTTGTGAGTTCAGTTCAGTTCAGTTGCGAGTTGACCTGCGAGTTGACTTTTCAGTTCAGTTCAGTTGAGTTGAGTTGACTTTTGCGAGTGGACTTTTGCAAGTTAAAATTTATGATGCACCTTGTTTAGCGGCTTTAAAATAGCGTCGCTAAGTTGTGAAATAGAGTTTAAATTGTATCTGTTTGTGTACAGACCAGTGTTCAGACGTGAGAGACTAGAGGTTGCAGAATTTCACGTACTTCGAGGTAAGTAATAGGGGAATATAAATTAAATGAAATTACTTAATTGTTGAAGTACTTGAGTGTACTTAATTGTAAAAGTACTTGAGTGTACTTAATTGTTGAAGTACTTGAGTGTACTTAATTGTTGAAGTACTTGAGTATAACACCCCTCTTTCAATATAAGAATATAATATTAATAAACACGGAAGCATGAATTTAAAATACATTAAACAGTTTACAATTCCCAAAAATACACCAATTTCAAACTTTTTAAACTACAAAAGTCGGGGTATTATAAAAATTCTCCAAACAAGGTTTATTACAAAAACCATATCAGAGTCCTCAAGCGCAGTCAAACATTCCTTGATCAACCATTCATCTCCTGCACCCACAATAAACAAAACATATCCTGCAGGAAGTAAAATGAGGGGTTAGCACGAAGCTAAGTGAATAGATTCATCACACTCCATTCAACTTAGCATAACTAGCAGTTTACACCAAATAATCGTAAACTCACATAATTCAATGAGGATCGGTGGCTCTGGGGATATCATAATACCCGGGGATTCCCCCAAGAACACTTACCGTCAATCTGTATGGCCAATACAGAATAGACCGATAACTACTGGTTATTAAACACATACACAGGTCTCAAACACAACAAATGAATCAAAACCTGTGTAAAACACATAATAACCAGAAGTCCAACTACACGTTGACCTCAATAACATAGTACACATTGGTTCACATATCACGTAGATCAATAATCGATAATCAAGACTAACAGTCTAATACACATCTACGTTTACTTGTCGTAACCAAATAGTTACAACTAAATCAAATGATGAGTTCCGAATCCACTCACCGATACCTCTGACGTCTCCACACTCAGGATTCTTATATCACTGAGTCTTACGTTGATCTGAAACAGAAAATCGTAAACAAGTCAGAAGTTCGTTCCATAATTATCATTATAGTCCATTTATCAAATCAGGTAATCCCTGAAGTCTAGGCAAACAAAAGTTCAATCAGAAATGAACTTAGAAAAGTTCGCAATGCCGCTTAAAACTGAAAAATGCCATTTTCAGGTCCTAGATGACCCCGGATGGCCAAAAACTGCCTAGGCTATTAGAATATAGCCTTGATTACTAGGTCGTTTCCGAATGACCATGCAAATTTCAACTAAATCCGAGTTAGTGAGATTTTTACAAAACCGCGTCTCAAAAACACTTGCGCATTTTCAAAATTTGCAAGTCAACTCGCAAGTCAACTCGTAGGTCAACTCGCAGGAATCTCGGTTCGCAGAAATTTGGGTTCGCAGGTCAACTCGGTTCGCAACTCGGCTCGCAAGTCAACTCGCAGGACGAACTGAAAACTGCGAGTTGAGCCGCTGTTACCAGTTTTTCGAACCAAAACTCGCCAAAACTTCAGAAAACTCAATTCTAAGGTTTCTAACACTTCAAGTAACATCAAACAACACCTAATAACAACATATCAAGCTTCAATTTGATTTACCCATTCCAATTCAAACTTACTTCTTTTTTTCTTTCTTTTGAAAATAAAAGGATGGATAAATCTGATGCAATTAAGATATAGATGATGATGAATCTGATGTTATGAATTCGGAATCACAGGAACACAAGCATGAATTCAATTTTGGTTTTGGGTTTCTTTGATTTGCAAGTTTTTTAAATGAAATCAAGAAGGAAGACATGAGATATATAAGGATTTCAAAGTCGGTTCACTAAGTCGGCTTGTAATATAATGGTATAATTTTATACCCGTCCTAAATCTTTTGTCTGGAACCTGAAAACCGTTTGCGAGAAATATTATTTTATTTTACCGTCATCTATAATAATTTAAAACGACTAACATTTCACTAGTCACAATAAGTCAAAGGACTTATTTATCTACGTTTCACAATGAAACACATAATATTAAATAATTTCTAAAACATTTAGATAATCGATTAAAATAATAGAAATTACCAGACCGCGGGAGAGGATGTTACATTGAGTGTACTAGATTGTTAAAGTACTTGAGTGTACTTGATTATTGAAGTACTTGAGTGTACTAGATTGTTGAAGTACTTGAGTGTACTTGATCATTGAAGTACTTGAGTGTACTAGATTGTTGAAGTACTTGAGTGCACTGCATTCAGATTTCTTGAGCGTACCGTATTAATTCAGTGACTGGCCCTTTTATGCTGAGTGATCGTAAATGGCCTAGGAGTATAATCGTGAATCTTTACTGAGCTGAGTAAACATAAACGGTTATAGTGTTTTATAAGATTGTTATCTTTATACTGATGTAATCCTGTTACTTACTAAGCTTGTGTGCTTATCTATGTTGTTGTTGCTGTTTTATTACAGGTGGGTCGAGTAGAGGGATAAAGGGTTCAGGGAAGGAACCTCAGCGCGATTAGTGGTGGGCTTGCTACGGCTAGTAGTAAGCGTTTACCCCCGTTAAATCATGCTCAGATATCGAGGGAGTTTTTTGAGAACTCACATTTTGTAATAACTATAAAACATTGTGAAGTTCGTGTAACGATTGTATTGATACGTATTTATATATGTGTTTAATTATGTTTAATGAGTTCAAAAAAAAAAGAAAAAAAAAATTGTCTTAAACAAACGGGTGTTACAATACGTGCTGTTGGTAAGTATCGTGGAAAATAAAAGGTGTACATTAACATTTTTGACCTATTGGTGACACACTATTTGAACTGTTAAAACATAGGTTTACTTATATTCTTTTGAAAATACAACTACAAACTTATACGAGTATTAATAATAATAAGTATGTGTCTCCAAAATCTAAATAGTAAATTAATGTATACTTGTTTATTGATATTTGTTCATAATCCAAAAGCTCTGATGATTAAGAGATATGAGTATAATTTAGTGAACGAAGTTATTGCTTTCTATTAATGAAATCTTCATGTTCGTAGCATATATATATATATATATAGAGTGTGGAGATCAAGAGAGAATTAAAAAAATTAGAGAAAGAGGAAAGCAAATCTCAACCTTTGATTTCATCATAAATAAATGTTATTAACATTCATATGTGATTAATGTTACTTAAAATTTAACATTCATCAAAAATGAATTTTAAAATATTTTTTTAATGAAAAAGTCAATGGCTAAGAAACTTTTTAAAAACTTTTCGAGCATATTTTTTATAATATTTATACGCCTGTTCGATATTATGAAATATCATGCCCACAACAGGCTTAATGGTGTTGTCTACATCTGGTAGCAGGGACGAACCCAGAACACTAGGTCATCGGGTGCGCAAAATTTTTTTTACGAGTATAAAGGAAATAAAATAAACTAAAATGTAAGTGACAAACTTCCATCAGGTTCATTTTGGAGAAATCAAGATTTTTAACGAAAATTTACACTACGCGACAAACTTCTATCGGATTCTCGGGAACCTCCTAGGTCCGCCCCTGTCTGGTAGCCAATTCTTCTCACTAGATGGAGTAACTTGCATAGTACCAACATAAAATTGTTTCGAAATATATTGATCACCTGTTTTTAAAAGCATAAAAAAGAACGATGACAATTGATGCTTATAAGTTGGTGAAAATGATACATATATCACAACCATAACATCAATTTGTGAAATATTGGCACAAACAGAAGGAAACAACCATGAAATCAATTTGTGAATATTGGCACACAATATTGCAAAAAGATGAAAATATAATGGCACAAAGTACCAAATCGTCATGTATAATCGTATGCACAAATTAGTCAAAAAATTCATATATCACAGCAACTAATCTAATCATACGCGAAAGACTAACACAGATTCATATTCACAAAGTAAAAAGATTACATGTATCACAAAAGACTACCATAATCAGATGCAAAAAATTACATATACTCATATCCACAAACTATAAAAAATAAGAATAAAACCAAAATTTGACCTAACATCATCTATAGAATAATTTGCTAAATATCGAATATCACCAAAATCTGACCTAAACACCAAAAACAGAAACTGTCTACCACATGAAGTATACATTTAAATTAAATATAACTATCATAAAAATAATGTACGTACAATTATTTTGCTCATCTCCACTATCAATTGACATGTTGCTTTTCTGACTCAAAAATCTTCAATCGTTATAATTTGATGTGTGTGGAATTGTGAGAGAAAATGGTTGAAATGTAAAGTAGAGAATGGGTATAAGAATTAGTAACTATACTGGCCTGTAATTCGGGATTCTTGAAAATCTCCCTCACTGAGATACTAGTTCCTGAAGAAAAGGTAAACCACCTTGACCGCTAAAAATCGCCAATTTGAAAAGCCATCTACCTAATATGCCCTTGCAGATGGTTTGAGAAATGATTGGATGAGAAGTATTTTTATTTATTCTCATTTTTATATTGTTCTCATCTGATCCAAACTCTCTCTCTCTCTATATATATATATATTAACAATAAAAGATAAATACTAATTATCATAGTACAAAGACATATAGTATATAACCGACATAATGTGCTAGTGAAAAAAGTAAAAGCCTGAAACTACAATCTAAACTCTTAGATGTAAGGTTTAATATTTAAAAACTAAAAAATTAAAAATTACATTTACCCATTTCATAAAACATAAATATAGAAATTAATAAAATATCAAATCAATTTTGTAATTAATTTTTTTTTTTTTTAATTTATTCACTACATATTATATTCACAATTTCACATTCATCCTTACTTATTTAAAAGTAATATAAATAATAAATAAAATCTAATTATTTGATATAAATGATCAATCAAGTTTTAATTTATAATATATACATTTTAAAGTGTTTAAATATTTATAAAAAAATTGAACTTAAAGAATAATATTCTATCACTATTATTATTTATAACGTAAATAGTATAATAACAAATGAAATTGATAAAAAAAAAAATCTAAATTAATATAATCATAATCATTATAGATATGCCCATCATCACCGACAATTACTACTACTTCTATTTTACCACTACTATTACTATATTGAATAGTTCAACCTTGAAAGCTGAAGAAGTTGAAGGGATTGGCCACTTGGATTTTTTCTGAGGCCAGCTGTCTCTGTATCTTGTTGATATGCTATTGGCTTGTGAGCTGTAAAAGTAATACCGATATGAAAACTGAGAGTGAAAAATATTACGTAGTATGTTTATTTAAGTAAATTGGAACTATAGTTTAATTTGTCGGCGGCCTTCACTTCCAATTTGACTACAAATACAAACTTTCTAATAGTCTCCTTTGTCATCTTCGTATTCAAAGAAGTTATGTTTATTAACGATCGAAAGAAAAGTTATAAGATTGATGATTCTTTTGACTTCATCATTAAGGAAATGTCAGTGTCATTTCGAAGACCCCAATGATTTATGTGTTCAACCAAGATAGATTCATCTACAATAATAAATTATTCAAAGTCTTACAGAAATTGAGACATTGACTTTTACAGTTTTAGGATTGTCTATATTAGTCTTTTTTTTTTCTTTTGATAAAGAAGTATTCACTTTTAAATATAAACATTAAAAATTAGTAAACTTTTAATTATAATTTTATTTATTACTCTCAATAATTAATTTGCTAATATTTTTTTATAAATGACTATAATTTTAATCTATTTTAAAATTGGCATTTTCTTTTATTGGACGAAAATATTTTTGTGACAAAGAGAAGTATGTGATTAAAGGAAAATCAATTTCATGGACCATTCATAGGCCGACAGCCCCAAATTTAATCGTCATGGAAAGAACATGTGGCCCAATGTCACAATCCATAATTTAGGCATCCCTCTCCTCGCCCAAAATACCAATTAACCTTAAAGCAATAAGAACAAAATACTAAAGGTTTACTCTCATTTCTTTCTACCCTATAATGGCTATAAAGGAATTCGTTCATAGAATACTTTTTGACTGCACACATTTTTTTTAAAACAACCGTATGGAATACACGCGGCGGAGGAGATTATACCAAAGGAGACCCGTTTTACCGATCGTTTGGTTGGGTGTGCCCTTAGTCGCCCCGCAGAAGAGAAGTCATACCCTTAGGAAGCTTACCCAACTCATCGCTTAACTCCGGAAGACAACCCCAGTAAATCTTGCATAATTTCAAAGGTAACACAATTAAAAGCCGACGGTTTCTTTGTGTTAAGAATGGATACTTCTTGGTCTTTGCCGGAATTCCGACTTGGGGATACTTTTGACCGGTTGTCTACCTCTTCATTATTATTAGTAAAATGGAAAAAAGCTGAAGAGGAAGATGAACCTTTCAGAATGGGTTCCCCCCTCAAAACTAAGAGGGGATTCTCTCAAAATCTCTAAATACCAATTAACCTTAATTACTTTATTTCTTAGGACAAATATAAATATTGTGAATTAATTGCAGTGTGGAGATGAATGAGTCAAAGAAGGTGTGGCCTACCACAGTCTTCTCTCACCACAATTTTGAGAATGTGTGGTTCTATATAATTGTTACTGTACGCAGATCGACATTTATCGACATTTAAACGCAAGCACCTTTAATGTTAAGAATAATAATAATAATAATATCAAATGCTTACTAAAAAAAAGGCAAAAGTACATTTTGGTATTGGCTAACAAAGTCCTCTAGTACCCTGAACTTATAAGAATATAGCATGGTACCGGTTGTCAACTCGGTCAAGATTAGACCTCCCGCTCACTTAACTAAGTCACGTGATATTCACGTGACTTTTCTCCGTTAGAAAAGTTACGAAGCCAACTGGTAACCAAATGTATTTGACGGGGCCCAACTCCTCTTCGTTAAAATTTTTGACTTTTCTCCATTATATAAGAAGTTCATGATATTTTCATATTTCAAATCTATTTTTATTTCTCACTTTTCTTTTCTATAACTAAGAAGGTAGCTGCACACCACAACCTAACCTATATATTATCATATATACACTATTAGCCGTACGCATACATGTCGTTTCATTAAGCCCACGCTGCCGTTTCTTACTGTTCATAAAGGGTATACTTGTCTTTTTGGTGAAAACATATTATTTATGTATATTATTTATGTGACACTCTAAAACAAAACTTGCTTTTTGCCAAGTTGGTAAAACATGAGAGTCCAACATTGTAGGCGGGAAGGGAATAGTGCACGGGTTCGACTCCCCCTATCTCTACTCTGATTATATTCTTTACCTATTTTATTTCAAGTTAATTTACTATTTCAAGACTAAATACTTTTAAAATTTATTTACCAAATATATATTTTAACATAAAATAGACATTTTAAATAATTGTTAAAAATCTAGAATCACACCGGAGAATGTGATGGCCTTCTCTACTATTAACTTTTTGTTAGAAGTCATAGTGTACTAGGTTATATAGCAGCGAGGGACGTATAAAAAATAGTTAATACTGATATGAATATTCTACTTTTTATTATTGTTATCAGACCCAAATAACTTTTGAATTCTATTCTGAATATTAATTTCCCAACTTGTTACTACCTAAACAGGAACTTCACAAAAAACATCCATGGAGCAACAATACATGTTGATAAATAAAATTGAATTAACACATTATAAATGCAAGGTACTGTAATTACTAACATCCAAATAAAGAGATTAAATTCCAAAAATTCATGGTGCAATCATATAGTATCAAAGATGACTTCCAAAATAAACAAAAGACTAGTTCCAGCAGATACATAAAATAGTTCTTGGATGTAAACAAGTAAAATCAAAAGACGAATTCTTAAATTAACAAAGGACTAGTTCTTGGACAGTTCAACCGGGTTCTACTCATCTATGCCAGTAGGCCTTTCAACTGACTTCTTGACTCGTTTCTTAAGCTTGTTACCGGTTCCGCTTGCTGATGCACCTGCACCCTGAAAATACAATACCATTCATAAAAGTTACAGAAAACTCATATACCTTCGATTATAATAAAACCAACAAGAGGATATGTGATATATTTTTTACATCATTGAGACTACATCAGTTTGCATTATGAGTGATGGAGTAGCAAATTCCACAATGCATGTCTCATCCATGGCGTGAGAGATCAGTCTTGGATTTTTTCTGGCTCAAAAAATCTCCTTTTAGCTTTTGGCCTACCAGGCATAGCTTTTGGAAGAGGTGGCAACAATTCCCCACCACCGCTATTTGGCCAAAACTCTTCACTTCGCACAACTTCAATTGGATGGCTATAGGCAGCAATAAATTTCTCCTTCGAATAACATTTTTCTAGATAATCAAATGGATTTTTCGGTCTACTCCTAATGGTCGCAATAGCATGAGCGCATGGAATACCAGAGAGCTCCCACGCCCCACAACTACATGTCTTATCCCCAAGATGGACACAAAGTTGAGTTCTTCCAAAGAAACTTGAAAGCCATCATCACCATTCCACTTTATCTTCCATTTAGAACCATTTGCAGCATTTTCGTTCACTATATCTCTAATATTTGGTCCACAATCAAGCCTCCATTGACTCACAAACTTCATCCTTCGGATCCTTCTTTCCATAAGATACTCTCTAATATCCTCATTCATGGAAATTCTAAGATTACTTCTTGCACTTTTAAACACAAAATTCCAAGCTTCGGTACTATTATTGTCTACCGAGTCACATTTTGTACATGCTTTAAAGAAAGCCCTACACCATTGATTAATGGCTGTTCTCAAGAGATTGTTTTGCACCATTTTGAATGATGTCGATTTCATCTAAACTTTGACGCAATTGTGCCTCATTTGTAGCGACTGAGTAGAATGCCAATTTAAGTTTCTCACCATGAAAAACTGAATACCAGTTTGCATATATGTGGCGTGCACATAATCTGTGCTCAGCTTGCGGGAAAATTGATTCAAAAACTATTTTTAATGTAAGACTACCTTTACCGTTTACTACCTATTTTAATGGAAGAGACAAAAAAGAAAGAATTGCTTATGAGAAGTTGGAATCCTTTACTAAAATTTTAATGGAATTGGACAAAAAATAAAGAAAAGGTTACCAGGAACTTGGCTTTGTTTTCCGATCTCCACTTTTGATACACACACAACAATGAAAAAAAATTAGGGTATTTGATAATCTAAATAGAAGTTGTGTCGCTTTGTAACCTTATTTTCCTGTTGGGCCTCGTTAATTTTTCAACGGAGAAAAGTCACGTGAGTGAGTTAAGTGAGTGGAAGTTCTAATTTTGACCGAGTTGACAAGTACACGGTACTATGGTTGTGTTTGGTAGCAAGTTTTTAGAAGCATTTTGGAGCAACAAGCGACTAGCAGTTAGCGGTTTGATCGAAAAGCTTGTTTGGCAACAAAGTAACTAGAGTTTACATATTTTCTAACCGCTTCCTGCTAAATGCTTGATGAGGAAGCATTTCAACTAGCAACTAGCGTTTTGGTTCTGAAATTACTTATATACCCTCAAAAATAACATGAATACATTATAAATAATGTGTATATGCCCTTTTTCGTAATTTTACACTTTATAATTACTGCTACTGCTACGTTACCAAACACTTTTTTTAAACAAATAGCTACTGCTAACTGCTAACTGCTTACTGTTACTGCTTACAGCTACTACTACTGCTACGTGTTGCCAAACATACCCTATGCTATACTTTTACAAATTTGAGGTACTAAGACCATGTTTATCGGCAAGATTGTCAACTCAACTCAATAAAAATACATATCAAAATAATATTTTTATAATATTTGTATACAACCTTTCGTGTAATTCGGTCGCCTAATAATCCATGGTTCCCAACCCACAATCTGTCAAATGGTATTATTAGATAGTTTTAATAATATTTTAATAAAAGATCGGATTGTGATAGGTTGTTAATAAACATAATCTAAAAGGATCTTGTTAGTCAAGTCACGGTATCAAAATGTATTTTAGTTTTAAAAAAACTCTAGAGAAAAAGTTATCAGAAATAAACATTGAAAAATAAAAATAAGTTTGAAATTTATAACATGAAAAATTATAAAAATACTTTTTCTATAATTATTTATTATTTATATTTTTATGTCAATTCATATCACTAAGTTAAAGTTTGTTTTGTCAAACAGTTCTAACAAAATTACCTTACTAGTTACTTTCTGGAATAATAGCATTACAAACTTTTTAACAAACCTTGCAATTTGTTATACTTTATACCTGATAATATTTTTATAGAACTTATCAGTAATATACTTTCACCTCATTATACTATTTCATAAATCTAAGACTTTAAAAGTTTGATATAATGTTAGACAATTCCCCACCTGTCATTAACCACCACCACAAACCATTATTAAAATCAAAACCCTTTGCATCATCGGCAACATCAAAATCAAACCACATAAACAAATTGAAGAACAAATCGGAGAACATAGAAAATTTCAAAGAAGACAAATAGGAGAACATAGAATAGTTGCCGGCGGTTAGAGGAAGTTAGCCTGCAGCAATGGTGACGGTGTCTGCTGGCGGCGATGGTATGGAGCTTCCAGGTAAAGGTTATCTCATATTTAGCCTTAATACATTCAATGCCATTAAAATGTACGTCCTGCCCATCAATTTCACAACAATAAAGCTACTACCCGTAGGCTGTAAGTTACTAAACTTGAGCACATTATTACATGTTATTGATTGGTTATTGATAACCTTATATTTTTAAGTTAAACAGCTCATTTTGTATCTTTTCAAGAAGCACTATCTATATCTATGCATCTATGTACACTATAATAAATGATTTACCCTTTTGGCTTAAACCCTTAAAATATCATGATGAAAAATTATTTCCATGTCCCTCAAATATTTGTTACACGTTCTATAATTTAAAAGGTTTCTACATATATCAAATCTTCAAGTTAATTTATAATACATGAATAATATATGTTAAACACATAACTAAAACTAATCAGTAACAAACTACTTTTTTATATCCAGTATACATAAAATATGAAAATTAGGTATTACAAAAAGGAGATAAGTGCGAATCGAGTCATCAAACAAGTATTTTACTTGAATTAACGATTTTACACACGCTTGTAATTTTATGTTGTTTTGCACGGGTTACGTACTAGTATTTACAGTAACAACTAATAAGTAACATGTCCATTCTAAATAAGTTCAGGGTTTTCTTGAATCATAAAATACCAAAAAAAAATTAAAAAATACAATCCTTCTTTTTACAAGCTGTTACATGATAACACAAATGCAAAAAAACGAAAATACACATGACCCATGCATTTCACAAGAACTTAATAGAATTCTAGTTACGATGCACGTGTTTTCTGAAGTGGGTTGGTGTTGGTCTAAACCAACTTCTCCCACCAATCATACTCTTGTTCAAAAAGGGTGCACTCTCCTCACGTGTTAGCTCACGCGACCATCTCACCCTCTTTGATCTATTAGCCCCTGGACCATAACATTTGTATTCACCATAGTACACAGTCCTACAACCAATATTCACAAAAATAACATGATTTTATCACATTGTTATAGTGATGCGACACAATGTGTAAATATGGATAAAGTTAACACCTTTGAGTACGCGGATCATCCCAATCACGCCATCCCCCTGGCGACACTGCATTTGACATGTACGTGTTTGCATATATGACACGAGAGAACGGACCCCATGGTCTTCCAAGAGCTGTGCCGTTATCCAGGCCCGTTATTTTACAACCCACAAATACAAAACCTGTATTTTCTAATGGCGAGTTTCTATGTTGAGCAGTTATTATTCCCAAATTTTTGGCAAGTGAATTCAATTGGCAATTCTGTAACAAGTTTTTATGATTTCATTATCAGAAGTACAACAATATCAATACATATAATTCAAGCTAATATATGATACACTGATACATACCTATAGTCAGATTATGTTCATTTTCAAATATAACCCAAATAATGCTATCATGCTACAAGGAGACTAACAAACTTGCAAGGAATATGAGATCATTATTAAATTGGTTATAAATTGTATGTATCGGGAATACTAATTTATATAACTCATTCGTTTGGTTTATACAATTTCTTTCTCATAATCTTATAGGTTAAACTTAACACATATCATTCTCAGTTTCTCACATTGTTACGCCTACTTTTACACCTATCTAAGTAGGCCTTTTAATCATTTTTCCTCTAAAAATGAACAGCAGCCCACAATAATGAACAGTAGAACTTACTTCAAAAAGAGAAGCAGCATTTCCACAAATGAAATCAGTTGCTCCTTCAATATAACAATTATAGTAATAATGTCTACCATAATCATCAAGCAAAGTATCCTGGTAAGAAAGAATTCGACACCCATAAAACGCTGCACGATCTGCTGATACCCTTAATGCAATACCTTTACCGCTCGTCCCGAAAGTATTCTACGAAATTTAAACGATTCAATATCATTCACATACCAAGATTAATTTTATCAAAATTGTCAAGATTGAAATATAGCAACATACTTGAATTGTGAGATATCTTGCCACAAAATCAGAAGCCATTACAGATAATGTCGGAGAATCGAATATCTCTCCACCATCGTTCCATGTTATAACAGTATTTGAGCCTTCCGTACCACTTACGGTTATAAAAGGTTTATCGGCCGGGACAACGATCTTCTCTCTACTCAAACAAGAAACGCATTCAAGTGAAAATTCAAATTTAACAGCATATATTGTGGGTCTCACGAGGGACGCGAGTATATTTCAACATTCAAAAAAATAAACAAATTTAATAAAATGAAAGATAAAGTAGAGAATAAACCTGTATACACCGGGTTTGATCAAAATGTAAATAAGCTCGGAATTATTAGAAGCAACCGAATTAATCGCTTGTTGTATGAACTTATAGTCACCTTTTCCTGATTGATCAACAACTATCAAAACTGCATCGGTATTTGAAGAAGAAACCGCCATCGATGACAACCAACCAAAGCAAACATTAATTTTATAAAGAAAAATCAAAATAAGAAAAAATGTATAAGTGACAGCCATGTGAATCAAAATCAAAATCTATGTAATATTATTACTAGTTACTAGTACTATAAAACATCAACCAAAAAATGGTAAAACAATAAATTTAAGAAAGAATCTCCACGGCATTTGAACTGATTTGTTGCGGTTACAAAAGGGGTTTCGCTGAAAATTATGAGTAAAATGGAGTAAATTACGAGGGGATGATTATATAGAAAAGTAATGAAAATATCAATGATTATGTTGAGATTTATACGCACAAAAATATAAATAAACAGGCGATACATGTGGGGTGAGTGGGCCTGAGAAAATACGGAACGTGTAATGGCTATAAAAGATGTTTTTATAAAATATAAATTGTTTCCCGCATTATTTTTGCTGCGCACCTGCCTGTTTTTTTTTCTTCTTAATGTAACATAATTCCTCAAAAAGTAAATGAAAAATAAGTAAAGTACAAAAAGGGTCCCTCGGTTATGGGCTATATATAGATTTCATGTATACTGAGACTGGTGTCTCTTTAATCATTTCTTGTAATCTAAAAATAGAAAATTACAGATGCAGAAATTAAACAAACCTAGGGTGATTCGATATAAAGATAACCTATCTGGAAATGTACAAGCTCGGATATGTATATCTTGTACCTTGGTAACTTGATTTTCATTTTTATCATAAATTAATTAGCTTTAAGTTTAAATCTTTTATATATATATATATATATATAAATGAGCCGGTTATTTGTCTTGAGTATGCCTAAATATTATGAAACTATTTCATAAGACTAGTTTGTCAAGACCTATACACATTGCATATATATAGTGTTGAAATATACTATCAAGGTTTGGAACAATAAAACACTTTGGACTTATTGGTAAATTGTAAATTCCTTTACCTTTGTAGGTTATATGACCATAAGTGAAATTTGTGGTCAATTGTTTATAATAAGAAACCTAATGGTCTAAATGTGAAAGCTTGGAAGATAGGGGAATGAAAAGAAAATTCTTGCATACTAGAGGGGCTGAAGTGATGCATCTGTAAATTGGAAAAGACAAACAGAATGACAGAATGGTTTATTAATCAGAAAAAATTACTTCATACTAATTATATCCTTTGACTAATACTATTTAACATGTTAATCCTTTGACTGATGATTTTAACAAAATAATTCATTTTTGATTGCCCTTCTACTCGATCTAGATGATCAAGAATTAAATCTTGAAATGTAACCGTTAATTTACCAAGTCAAATACTAAATTAATCATATCCATTGGCTATAGGTCAAAGGTTAAACAGATAGACAAAAAAAGTAGATCAACGTGAGCCAGGTCGATCACCAACCAATCCATCGAACTAAGACGTGCCAAGTGGCTACTAACAGGCGATCCTACATGATCTATAGATTTAAAAGAAAAATCTAAAACACGATCACCGACCTGACACAACTAATAACATTTGAACACGTTGCTTGAATGGCGATCAAACATGATTGCATCAATTACTGTAATGCATCAATTTCTTTAATAATAATATTTGTTTAATCTTACGAGATATATATTACAGTAATTGTAATTGATGCGATCATGCTTGATCGCCGTTCATGCAACGTGTTCAAATGTTATTAGATGTGTTAAGTATATGATCACCTTTTAATTTTTTCTTTTAAATCTATCGATCATGTAGGATTACCTGTCAATAGTCACGTGACACGTCTTGATTTGATGAATTAGTTGGCAATCGACCTGATTTACGTTGACTTTTTTTTGTTTTTTTTTCTTTTGTCTATTTATTTAATTTTGACCTATAGTCAATGGATAACAGTGGCAATCGTTTGATGTGACGAAAATTCAACAGGTAGGAGAAAGGAAGGAGAAAAGAAAGAGAAAGTAACACGTTTTGTCAGATGGTCAAATATTAAACTCTAATTTTATCGCTGTTATTTCATTTGTGCTTTTCCTACACGATTTATTGGTGGCAGCCGGTAAGCAGCGGCTCTCTTCTCATATTAACTTTAACTAATTAATTCTAAATACACATTTCTTTGATCTAATCAACCGAGCAATCAGTCACAATGAGTATGAGAATGCAAACTTTGAACGAAGAAGAAGAATACAACTGGATCGCCGATCAACGTCCCGTCCGTGACATCATCATCGCTGTTGATCATGGTCCTAAATCCAAACACGCTTTTGATTGGGCACTCCTTCACTTCTCTCGCCCCGGTGATACCGTTCATCTCGTTCACAGTGTCTCCAGTAAGTTATGTTTCGTATTATTTACTATTATTTTAGTAATTTAAATTGAAAGTATCTTATTTGTTTTGGTTAGGTTTGAAGAATAATATTGTTTATGAGGTGTCACAGACGTTATTGGAAAAACTCTCTGTAGAGGCTTTAAACGTTTCTAAGGTGAGTGAATTTTTTACTATTTTGACTTGTATGTATGTATGTGTGTGTGTGTATGTATGTATGTGTATGTATGTATGTATGTATGTATGTATGTGTGTGTGTGTGTGTGTCAGAATGTTATAGACAATATTATGTGTGTTTAACAGTTGATTATAAGAGTAAATCGTAGTAGCAGCTGATTAGGAGAGGTGCCTTGCATACAATTATTTGGATCATTTAGAGTACAGCTTATTGCTCAAGTATTGTAAGTTAGTGATGAAATTTGTATGAATGTTAGGCTTAGTTAGTTTATGTGTTGACTTTCGCGTTCGAAGTGTGTCACTTGTTTTTGTAATGCAGGATTTGCCACTTACTTATTTAAGATATATATTTATCTGATGCACTAACTTGTGCTAATTAAGTAATTCAAGGAATGATTTATACTCTGGGATATCCGCCGTTCTTATAGAAATAGCATATTAGGATACTAAGAGAATCTATGCAATGACTAAGTTGGCATTTATAATACTATGGAATTTATACCCAACTATGAAACTGTGGTCTCAGATCATTATCTAGTATTGTTCTCTGCTTCTTTGTCTTTAAACATGTGTATGATGTAGTATCGCTTAATTAATGAAATAGGTACAACTTACTTAATAAGGAAAAATGGTAAGCTTTACTTTAGAAATATGAGTGTAGCAGAAGAAAATGAATTAGTATGCGTTAGTATACTCTAGCTGTACATTCCCTTGATCAAGTTATCATGTCAAGTTTGCAGTAACGCACAAAATTATAGTCAATAGTTGAGTTGGACATAGTCAGGATCAATTAGCATAATTATTAAACTGTCTTCTAGTAGCAAATACAATCTTATGATTTGTTCTCATATGTCCATAATAACAAGGGAAGTGGGCACTTCCTTCAAACTACTTCAATCATATATATCCTACATTACATGGGCTTGAAAACTCAAAAGAAAAGCATTTTTTTATGCTTCTCACTGATTTACTTTTTAGATCTTGCACCTTAGCTGCTGAAACTGCACCGACCCACTTGTACAATTTATGCGATCTTGAGATCCAAAATTCTACTTCTGCCATGATTTGCGTGTACACATCCTTAAGTGGTTGTAAGGCCCAGGATGTGCATTCGGATATTTGAACATTAAAGGGTTTTTTTTTTTTTTTCGATAAAGGGGACAGTACCCCAGTAAAACTTTATTGATTAACATGAAATGTTTCTCTCAATATTGATTTTGTTTTCTACTTATCTTTTTAGTGACTCGAGAAACTTAGTGACATCATATTTAACAACAAAGAGTGCTTTGCACTTATTAAGTTTTCATGTTTCTCTAAACTGAGGCTTAGGGTAATGGAGAAATTAAGTTGTTAGATGATGTAAATAGTCTGTTAACTTTCAGCATAAGATAAGTGTATGATTGCTAAATTAGCTCTAGGTTGGTGGTATAAAAACCAAGCTAATAATCCATTATATGTTCGCAATTTCCAGATTCTGTAATAAGTTCTAAATATTACTTGAAAATAGGTCAAAGTCGTGACTCGGATAGTGGAAGGAGATGCTGGTAAGTCAATTTGCAAGGAAGCAGAAAAAGTGAAACCCATAGCAGTCGTGATGGGTACAAGAGGCCGGAGTCTAATGCAAAGGTATTCTTTAGAGGTGGTGAAACGCAGGCAGGCGGGGCTGGTAACAAGTAGTTTTTGGAATGGGTCGGATTAGGTTGACAGGAAACACTTTTTGTTCAAAAATTTTGAATTTCTTACAAATAACCGGTGGGTCAAATATGACTTAAGAGTAATATGTTTTCTTGAATAAAATGATTCAAGAGGTTTCATGCATTAAAGTACACTATGAGCAACTTACCATTCATTTGACCCAATCTCGTTCAATCAAGATTTCTAATTGTAACTCATATACCCGTCAGAGATAAAAGTAAACCTACATTGACCGATTTGTAAGTAAATGAATTGAATAACCCCCTCTAGTTGTTTTTTTCATCCTTACTTTACATCTCCTTTTATTCTCACAGTATGTTTTATAGTCACACTTTTCCTTTGTCTTTTTGCTTCGTGGATACAGTGTACTAAAGGGTAGTGTTAGCGAGTATTGCTTCCACAACTGCAAAGTAGCACCTGTCATAATTGTTCCTGGTATAGGTATGAATACTGGATCCTTTTCATTTTGTTTTTGTTCAGCTTACATATTGTCATAGGAAATGGGTTCTAATATTAATTTAATCTGCGATACAGTAGAAGCTGGGGAGGAAGCGGTGGTTTCTTTGGAGAAGAGAGAAATACCTTTATGAAGAGTTGCTTATCTACCAAATGTATGAATTTAGGTAATGGTTGCAGTGGTTGTGAAATGACAGTTCTGCTTACAGACGGTGATTGCTTGCTCATATTATTAATTATTCTTTTCCCTCTTCATTTGTACATTTTGTATGTTCTCCTTAGTGTTATTTCTTCTGTATGATACTATTGTTTATTGTTTTGTATATTTATTACCGTAACTTTATTGGAGAAAGCTTGTTATATTCCATGATTTGCTATAGCTTCAGTGCAAAACCATAACAGAGCATACTGTACTTCCCCCATCCCAGAATAAATGCAGCATTTCCCTTCTTTGGGAGTGTTTTGGGAGTGCTTATCTGTTTATTGCTTACTTCTATTGCAGATAAGCAATCCCAAACACTTTTAAAAACTGTTTATCTGCTTATTTTAGAAGGAATAAACACTTAAAGCGAAGCTGGTTGTTACCTACTTATTTTTGAACTGATGATGGTTTTCATATTAGAAGTCCCAAACACTCCCCTTAGCGGAGTTTCAATCCAAAATCTTAACCCTGCTACTACTAGTTACAAATTATCAATACCATTGTCATGGTCCAGAGAGTTCTTTGATTCCGTTAGTATTCAGGGTTATATTATATCTATGATAAGTTGGTCATTTCAAGTAATCTGGAACTATGGGAGTAGTTATTTGTTAAGATAATATCATGTAGGTTATTCACACAACCTGAAATTTGTAATAGATGTCTTGTACTATGGTAGAGGTTGGGTTTTCTAAGCTTCATGCTTCTCTTTAACGTGTCTAATAAGTACCATATTGTAAGTTGCTGAGTGCACCACAATGACCAAAATAGAGTTCGGGTATTAGAATCCTAGAGTGGATAAAGATAATGTGTAGTTATCTCCTTGTAGACTTTAGGACATTATAATCATGTCTTTCCTTGTAATATACATGCACATTCTCAGTAAGTGCATGGCCCTCTAAAGCTGCAGTGTTCTATAAACTTCTGTATATGTCTATATGATCTTATGTGTTATAAATAAACCTTTGGGATACTCCCTAAATGAGTTCAAAAGAAGTACTTGAAATACTTGAAGAGCTTATTGAAGTACTTGTCAGTGGTTGCTACTAAAGCTGCATGCCACACACTTCTGAAAAACAGGACCAAAGAGGTGAATGAAATGGTCCTAAAAATATCTTTGATCAAGAGGTTGACTGATATCCACCGATTGGCAAGAGAATCTTCTTAGGAATTTTTTCTATAATTGTTTCTTGCAATTACATAATATGAAGTGAGAAATTGAAGGGATTCATTGAAGGAATAAATATGTGCCTGCTGAAGTGGGACTAGGATAAAAAAAAGGTTATATGTATATCGCCATCAGGTGAAGCAAACAAAATCAAGAAGATCTTGGTATGGATTAGGCCAGATTCACCAGTCATTGTTGCATGTTGCTTGAAAATGAAAGCAAAATGTGGCTCTTAGACAGCCTAGGGGCAAGTAGAAGAATAGTATATGTAGCGAAACTCCTAGGCAGTTTTCAGGTCCCCCTTGTCTTAATATATATTTTGAAGTAATAACCAAGAAGGATATTGATCTTTAATGTTAATATTGTGGCTGCACGCGCTAGTTGCTACCAACATTAGGACATAGAGTAGTAGATCTTAGTGTTGAGTTCAAACTAACTACTTTTGATGTAAGCAAGGTCTCATAAGTATGGAATAACCAATAAATTGAATTTTTGGGATTGCCAGAGTAATGGAATGTAGGGTTACACTTATGGCCCCTTCAAGAATGAGTTCTCTTGTCATTTATGTCACAATACGTCTCTTGCGGTCCCAGAAGAGTACCCATACGACTCATTGGCTGGTTTATCTGTTTGATTTTGACTTGTCGCTTGCTTGGGGCATTTAGGTTCCTTGCAGTCTTTGATGCTATTGAGGAGAGCTTAGGTGCGTTAATGGGTCAGATTTGGATCAAATTAGGTAACGAGTCTATCTTACTCATGACCCAACTAAGTGGATCATGAATGTGGTTATTTTGCATTCACACTTTTATTCAATAATGTGCTACGTCATCAAAATATATACTTTTTAGGAAAAATTCTTCCATTGTTCTCTGCTTTGCTTCTATATTTTTTGCAAGTTGCAGTTTGTAGGCCATTTGTGATAATAGAGTATTAGACCACCATATCAAGAATGGTTGTGATCATGGTTGAAGTTAAATTCATATTATCTGTCATTTTCTTGGTCCCTGCTTGTGTTTGCATCTTTTATTCATTAAATGTTGAAGAACCTTATCCATATCATAAAACTACGACTTCTGGTGGAAATCTTGTTTTTAATATGCATTATATTTTCTAATTATTGTTCCTACAATGCCAGTATTCATACTCGCATATGCGATATGTACTTTGGCAAATGAGTAAAGAATAAGGATCAGTAACAATTATAAACTATTCCATGCTAAATTATTTCTTTTCACTGATCACATCTCTATCTTCAGATTGCTTTCTTCAATTGAACCTGCAAAACATGTAAATAACCTCTTTTAAATAGTGCTTCATTATATATCTGGGAAAGTATAGGTGCCATTTACATCACGTAGTTTGTGTGCAGTAAAGGGAAAAATCAAAACAACTACAGTATATGTTTAGCCCTTAATTTGTTTTTGCTACACCTAACCTTACGTGCAGTTTGATACACAAATCATTTCTCATATATTTATACGTATATCTATCCAATGTACTCATATTTGATATTTCCTTAAAAGAAATGTATAGTTATCAAATGAGGTCTTTTTTTGGTGTGCTAGAAGTGCATTATCTTCAAGTTGGCTTTTTTCTTTTTGTGAATGCAAATGGACAATTTATGGTTATCTAGAGGACCAAAAGTTTTAATCATTTTTGGTGGAAGACAAGGATAAAGAAAGATACCTACTATGCAACTTTCTTGGTTATTGAGCTTGGACCCATTTACTCTTTTAGAAAATCATTCCTACTTTTGTGGGTCTCCCTATGGTCACTATCTTCTTAGTATAGTTTTTCATTTGGCATCATTTTTCTATGACTATAGATAGTTTCACTTCACTTTACCTGTAAATTGATGGGATTGAAATGGTATCAATGTTCCTTGTTCAAATTCCATTTTGTGCAGATTCTGTAAATCAGCATCCCATGTAGCAGTTGGCTGGATTTGCTGTAACAAAAAAAGGTTGAATCTTTGGTAAGAGGCTAGGACTCTGTGGGATATAATGGACTATGCTAAAACCATAATATTGGCCTGCTTTTCTAATTAATTGTACTTTGTGCCTTTATGGTTGTACCATATAGTTCTCCGTTTTTCACTTCAGGTACACATTGATATGCATGAAGTACAAATATTTGACTTATTTTTCACAGTGAACAAAATTTACAGTTGAAAGGATGAAGGGGAAAGATCAGAAGAAATTACATTGAAACAAGATGAATCGATAAATGTTTCAGGGATTGAAATCGGAACACTACTAATACTTCTTCTTAATGCCATTTCTGCTGGATTAATTGCTGTGTCTAGTCCACAATATGATACCACCTGATCCAATGGATTTAACTGAAAATATGCAGAACTAGCTGTTTCTGAAGAACATCCAAGTGCTGGAAATTCGCTTGTTGGGGATGGAAACATCTGATATAAACATATAATTGTTAATATTAGTGATAATTTCAAATTCTCATAAATCATGTTCTGCTAGAGGTGATAAGATAAATTGCTCAAAAGGATTTGGGTAACGGATCAAAATAACTGTCATTTTTGTAAGAGTTTGTTTGAGTTGATCTGAAATACTTTTTGTCCACTTCTTTTTTGACGTTTTATAAATAATTAGTGTGATTACAAAATTTTTATGTTATATTAAAACTAATCTAGTTATTTTAAGAAAATAATGCAAGACTTCTCATGTATAGTAGATATATACTTTAGGAGACTTCGACCCGTTTCCCCTTTAATAGTTTTACCTTTTAACCCGTTAGATATAAAACATAACCCGAATCCCATTTACCCTAGATGACAATATGATTATGAATATTATTCTTACCTCTTTCGTGAAAACATTATCGATATTGAAATCTAGCTCCGGATTAACCGTAGCAAGCTTCATGGACAGGAACTGTTTAAATCCAAATTATAAATATGTTCAGTATTTTTGCTACTTAATATACTTGTACAAAATTACAAACACGGGTATATAAAAGCAATTTCATACAATGGCCAATGATCTGATTTATAGTTACCTCTACTTGTTTTTGTAGAGATTGAACATAGTTAATAATTTCATCAAGCATTCCAGCTTTGCCTGTGATCTTGTTGCACCCTGGTACCAAATCTTGCAGGTACTTCATTCTCTCACTAATTTTCTCCCTTCTTACCTATATATTAATTGTCATGATCAAATTTAGTCACAATTTATAATCATTGATCATTATCCGAAAAAGGATTTGATGGTTTTCTGTTCACATACTCTTTCAGCTAAACTATGGCTATCAGTGGCTTGACCACGACGCGCTCGAACATGTATATAATCTGGTTTTTGTACTTCGGACACCTTCGATTTTTCTTTAGATGAAGTGTTTGTACAAGCTTCTTTGCTATCATCTGCTTTGTCACTGTTATTTTGATGTGTGATTTTAGAATCTCCTTCTTCAGCACACCCTTTAATTTTCTTTTCTTTTTCAGTAACTACCTGAACGTGTCACACATCAAACTTGTTAATTTAATGTAATAAAATGAAATACATGTACTTTTTAGAAAACTTGACATCAAAACCTAATAAAGTGAAGGGTCTTTTAAACGACAGTCATAAGAGCTATCTTTAAAAACATTTATGCATAACGTACTATCACGTTTAACATTAAAAACATGTTTATAGTGACATTTAGGACTGTTATTATCAAAATCTTAAAATATAATAAATGTAATAAAAAGACTAATGACCTGTATGGTTTGACCCTTATCAGCTTTCCTCTTCTTCGGTGACACTGAAACTGAACTTGAATTCCCTTGTGGAAATGACTGATCTACCCCTAATGGTGTCATTTTTAATCTTGTGTTTTGATTCATAGACCCATAACCCAATTGATCACCATATGCTACACCATCAAACCTGGCCCAACCCTCATCCATTCCCTGGTCGGGCTTCACAATATTCAAAACGGGCTGGTGACCAATCAAACCCGAAGTAAACATATTTTGAAGATGCTGATCAATATTCCCATTAAAATTACATTGTTGCTGTTGTTGTTGTTGTTGCCATTTCATTCTTGCTTGTTGTCTCTCAAGTAAACTCGGGTCGTTTTGAATGTTTTGTAATTGGGTATTCATTGTGATCAAGAAATGGTAATGTGTATGTGTAATAAAATGTAGTGAAAGAAGATTAGGTAGGTTTGTATGTAGTAGTAGTAGTACGTCTTTACATGCCAAACTCACGTCCTCTCAAAACCACAATATGCCTTTGCTTCTCTTTTTTGATGTAAAAAGACGTTTTGTACGTCAAAGTGTGTTTTCTTTTTTAAAAATGTAAGGATAAGTAGGGGAGTGTGGGGTGGGTGGGTATAAATATATAGAAGAGGAAAAAGTTGCCGGAGAGTGACACCTGCCGGAGTCTGACACAAGTGGCCGGAATAAATATATCTATATCTATATTAATGATTGACATATTTAATATTGGGTTAATTATATGCATCAAAAAGTTTATCATTTTTTTTTATATTATTTACGAATAAACAACCGAGAGTAGTAATAAATAATCAAAGCTTATATTTATTATCATGTGGAGTTTGTATATAGGTAAATGAAGTAGGTTTTATGTTTAGGTTACCAGGTAGAGTGGTAGTTTTTTACTCTGCTATATATACATTGTTTAACTACGATATCCTTGTACTTTTAGACAATATTTTTAACCACTCTAAAATCTTTACCTATAAAGGTTCACCCTTGAGATATATCTTGTAAGTATATGAAAACAACTTACCACTCCTTATTACAACCTTCCTTTTTATGTCAAAGATAGGAAACTATGCGAAAATTTTCTTTGGAACTCAGTTGTTCTTAACTAAATAGTTAAATAACAAGTCAAATAATAAATGGCAATGGGGTTTGATGATGTGCTTAATCTCATCGTCATGGCATTCATGCAATTATCATGTTGTTTAAAATATAAATCACTTCATTAATAGGTTACTGACTATATACAATTGTAACGATTCATAATAGTGAGCATTGTAATTGATATTAGGAGCTTAATATTTAGTTTTTTTCAGCTTACGAAATACTTACGCTTACCAAAAGGACTAGAGCATCTTGTCGAAAGCAAAAATATATACAAAACAGAAGTTTGATACGTAAAAATGTAATTTGTAGGCGTAATTCGTATTTTATTACTATAGGATAATTTCATATATCCCCTATCTAAATATCAAAATTACAAAATTTTCCAATTAAATACCATAATTACATATGCCCCCAACATAAACTCTAGATCTCTCACATTTATCCTTTTTTAAATTTAATCTTAATTAATACTTTTAAATGCATTTATTATCAAATTAATGACTATTATGCCGTTCCTTTTTAGCCTAATATATACAATGTTAGGAAAATGCTTCCATGTGCAATCATGGTTCATCCTATTAATTCTTAACATGTTTTTACAATGGTTTTTACCACATTTATGTTTCATGAGTATGTTTTTGTATCAACTGTGCGTATTAGATATCTATTCCATAATTTGGTCATGAAACAACGGAAAGTTATAAGCTTCTGGTGATTAATATATTCATATAATTTCATTGAAAATAGAAAAGTAAGAATTTTTCACCATAAAATTGATGTCCAATTATCAATTCAAATAGCGCTTCAATTTTCTTTTTCTTTTTAATAAAACAATTGGTGAGATCTCAATTAATTTAAAACTTTTGATGAAATCGTGGCTTTCCACATTACAAAATTTTGAAGTCCCTATACATTTTATAGATTTAGCATTCAAATTGTATGTAATATTTGTATGATGGAATCAACACAACATGCAAAATTTATTAGGTTACATATGTATTGAATGATGGGATCAACAAATAAGCGTATATTGGTCATTAACTTTATTTTATATTTTATGTATTTAAGAGTATTAAATTAAGGAAATGAGTAAATAGGAGAGTTTTAAGATTAAAGTTGAGTATATAAGATATTAGAGTATTTAGTTGAGTAAATTTATAAATTTAATGTTTAAATTGGGAATATCATATATTATCCCTTATACATTTTATAGTTATACTTAATTTTTAAAAATAAATAAGACAGAATGGATAGATGAGAGAGAAACAATAGCCCATCGAATGTAACCCACAAGGATTGAGAGCCCATGGGCCATGGACCCACCAATGACATGACTGACACGTGGGTATGTCCTGCGGCCCAGGACCTAAGTTTGTTTATTTATTTATTTATTTATTTCCGTTTAAAATTGGATAGCCCCCTTTTTATATATCAAAAAAATCCCAACACCCTACTTCATTTATTTTCTGTTTTCAATCAGCAATTCTCAATTCGTATCCTATCATTTCCTAATAACTGCTCTCTATTATTTATGCGATTTCAGAAATTTTTATACATAAAAAATAGCAATACCATACATACGTGTATGTTTTCTTTATAGGTTCATATTTTACATGTAAATGTAAATGTAGATGTAGATATATACATATACTTGATGCTGTACATAAGCAACTCTTCGCACGAGGTTATAGGTTTCAATAATGTCTAACTTCTACCAAAACCCTATCAGGTTAAAATAGTTACATTGATAAATAATTGATAAATACTTATGAAGTTAAAGTAGTGGTAAATTAAAGTGCCTGCAATATAAATACATATTTTATGTTGATGATTTTAGTGTCACCTAATCGTTTTAGTATAATGGAAATGATATATTTATCAAAGGAGTTCAATTTATTTCTAGTACAAGTTAGGAGGTGCCGAGTGCACACTTGAGCTAGTCTAGGTAATTTTGCCGAAATCTTAAATTTGTTTCTTCGCGAATTATTCACATAGTTTGAATTTCGTGTAACCCTAACATATATGGTTGAAATATCAAATTCGGAAAGTGTTCCAACACGATTCGTGAAGTAATCCATATTCGGAAACAGACCCTAAGATATTCAGAATTCTAACATATTAGCACCTTAATAATTAATTAGAAATATTAGAGGGTCTATGGCTTAACAGTATGTAAAAAACTCGTGTACATATCAATCTAAGTGGATTCAAAGCTCTGTGAATGAATATTTGTGTATATAGATAATGTGTATGTGTATAGAATGTGTGGAATAAGTAATTTACGATTTACCTTTCTAAAAAAATCAATTGGTAATACATATAATCAAAATTGGTCAAATGTATTTCTTGTCAATCTTTGGTATGACATCAAGTAGAATTGGAAGACTTTAGTCTTTAAGTGCTGACTAATTCACTAGTAGATATAGACACGAGCAGAACTAAAATACTTTGATCGAAGGGCGTACTACTTTTCGCGAGTTAACATTTTAAAATGTCACTAGTAATATTAAAAATGATAAGTTTCTGTTTAACGGTTAACAATGATAACTTTCCATCACATAATATTGATGGTTTGTACATAAGAAAGAATAAATCTTGAGGCTTTTAAGATAACATATGATACGCTCAATGTTAAATATGAATAGCAGTAAGAATTTGTTTATGAAACATTCCTCCTGTTCAAAGGGGCAGAGAAGTTTTGAAGGGAATAGATGGCAGAGACTAGACCAATCACCTTGTTTTATATGTTAAATTTGTAAGGGTAAAATGCATTTGTTGTTACGATGCAATGTAATTATAATGCTCATAAATGCAGTGTTGTTATAATGTAGTAAAGCGAATCCAGATCCAAGATCATAAATTCAAAGATTGATATTATATGTCCCTCCTTCCTTTCGAAATCACTATCCCCTCTAATCCCTCACCAATGCTAAATATGAATAGTAGTAAGAATTTGTTTCGACCTATATTTATTTTGATTTTTTAAACTTAAGAGAAATTACATTTTTAGTCTCTGTGGTACGTCGGTTGTTTTACTTTTACGCTTGAGTCGGGTTTTTTGCGGTTCAATTCTTTAAACTTGTAATTTTAATCCTTACTATTGGTTCCTCGTCTATATAAAAAGACTAAAATAGAATACTATTTTACTCTTATCTTAATTAAAAGAGGGTAAAAGAGGGATTATAAGTAAAATATAAAGTTGAGTTAATGGACTGAACCTGAAAAAAAAATCGACCTATAGGCTAGATTAGGCCGAATGAGTGACATATCACGGAGATAGTAATGTAACTTACTCTTAAAACTTATTGACATTACTCTTTTTGTAAAATATCGGAGTTGTGGAGAAGTAGGTCCATGAAGGAGGGCGGGAGGCTCCGGCTACTCAACGCTCCATAGCTCACGTGACGTGGGGCAGAGGAACGATGGTTAGGTTCTACGTGGCAGAATTTTATTGGTTCGCGATGAATTGCAGTGTATTATAAAAGGTATGTGATGTGAATGGTATTTCGTAACTTGATGAAACTTTTGGAGTCATGAATAGAAGAAAGATGCCATCTTGTGTGTGGGGCTTCTAATACCACCACGCGCCCCTATTATGTCGTGTCATCACTTCCAAATTGCAACTTCAAAGCATCAACAATTGAGAACAAGATGTGATAATTAACTGATTCACTATTATAAAATAAATTTTATATAGGATTTATTTTACATATACTTGGCTGTGAATTGCTCGACTCATCTGCTGTTTTTAACATTTTTCAGTTTTCACAATTTATTTTTTAATTGTTTTAAGATGCATTTTGATTGACTTGTGATATTTCTTGATCGTTTATAAATTTATGTATTATTTGATCTTTAACTATCAGACGAGTGATAAGTTTGAAATTATTAGTAAGTTTGTAATGAATTAAATAGGTTAAACGGGTTAAAAGTTGGCTAGTGTGTAATAATTCAAACATATAACTTTTATCTCTTTTAAATGAATTTTAAATCGTAAAATGCTACTGGTTTTAGAGTGTCAAATAAAGTAAACATATATGCAGTTAATTATATACGTGCTATGTGCCGTTGAAAGCATTTTGTTAAAAAAATGCGCAACTAAAATCTTCTAAGTTTACTCATATTGACAAAATTAATACTTCATTTTGCTTTCGCTGTACGGAAGATCTGTGTAATTCATGGAGATTTCCCCATCAAATAATCTTCATTGTATACATAAAAACACCAAAAGTTGTTAGAACTAGAATTCATATGTTCTGATACAAATACAACCCATGATGATACATTTAATTTTCTTTTGGTTGTCTAACCATTTTTTACCATTGGTCAATGGAAATTATGAGCAGATGAAGTGATGAATGGTAAATTTGAATCAAGGAGTCAATCATAATATTGTAGCAATAATAGTGAACAAAATCATGGTAGGTGATTGGATGGTCAAAATCTCAATAACTCGCTGATACCTTTAGCTTCGTGGGGGCCAATTTCTATTCTATTATGCAACCCTTGTGACCCCCTCCCTCGTAGTATTATTTACTTCTTCTATCTAAATTTATTAATCAATATCACACATGACTGCCCATACAAAAACCCTTCCCTTTCCCTCTCCTTATCCCTCTGTTCAGGGTTTCTAATATACTCAGTGTCACTCGATGCTGTTCTAATCGTAACTCGTAACCAAGTGTATCGTAAGCATATCAAAACCGACTTATTGATATCGTAACATTGGATTCTATCTCGGTTCTTGTGCGGACACATTTGTTTTATGTAATATTTTGGGCATGATGCACTATTCGATGTATGTAATATATTCGTTATGTTGATCGAGATTAAAATAAGTGACACCTTTTGTAGCGCAATGTAGCAAGTGGATATTCGTATAGAACTATGCCAAACACACATTTAAGCAACGGGCAATAGGTTGTGTGATTGTATAGAGTAAGTGGTTTCAAATGTGTAAATGCTTATCAAGAAGAAAAAAAAAAAGTTTACTCTGATTATTAATTGTTTTGTTGAATTTTTTTAACAGTGGCTTAAATGTTTTAAAGATATTTGCTCGATTCCCTCGAGTTTAAATCACATATTTCTGTAGTCAAATGAATGGTTACTAGCTATCGCTAGATTAAAAAGAAATTCTAATTGAACACTTATAAATTTCTAAGTGTATATTCTTGATGTGTATGCTTGTGTAAATCCTTCTATGTATCTATGTGTGTCTGTGTAAGGTATCCAAATAGTAACTTTCTAGATTAAAGTTAGATTAAAGTGAAAAGACTAGCTTTTTGTATAGTAGTTGTTCTTGCATTTCCAAATCGAAGAAACAAAATATAAAAAATAACAATAAGATAAGTTTCAAAAAGTTCATTTTTTCACAAAAAATGAAAAATTAGTCTTTTTCATGACAATATTAATTTCATGTCAGTTTTCGCTAGATTTTTCAGTACTTCTTCAATCCAATCTCATACCAATTTCAGACCATATCGTTCATTTTTCTTTCTTGAATGATATTTTTGTTAATAGTTAAATTTTGAACTTTTTTAATTTCTTATATAAATAGATTTTATATACAGTTATTGACAACAAACTCTTGATCAAAAATATATGTTCATATTTCATGGTGCAACATTTTAAAGTTTTTAAAAAAAATAGGAGTGAAAATAAAATGTGTACATTATGAATTGTTGATTAATTGGTTAAGATTATACAAATAGAAGCTCACAAATAAAAAGATAAAAATGCACCAAATAGAATTTACTTGAAAACTTAAAGTACTAAAAGAAAAAATAAATAAACATAAGTAGCTTAGAACATATCTCCGTCTTTAACCGGTCTAGACTGATTTCAATATAGTGTTTAACCAAACCTCTTAGTGAAAGTAGGGTTGAATTAGGACTATCAGACAGTCCTTGGACTAATCCAGAATTATTTCAGTCCGGTCTTTTCTAGAATTAATTCCAAATTCAATTCAGAATTGATCTCATTTCAGACTGATTGATTCATCTTTAGGCGGAGCTATTGTAAAATTATTGTGTGAGAGGTTATTATTTTCTTATCTTTAAAAAAATAAAAGTTATAAAATATTATTAATACTTTTAAAATTTTCACTTTTATATAATTTAAAATTTTGGGAGAAGCAGTTGTTTCTCGTTTACATCCGGCCCGCAGATGTCAGTGATATAAGAGTGATTAGTCAGAACATGAGAGTTCCTCTTTATATTTAAAATTTTTTGTTTTATGTGCTTTATGTGCAATATTTAATTATTTTGTATATAGATTAATTAATAAAGAAAAATTGAATTTTTATATAGTGATAGAAGATATCGTAGGGTCATATAAGCATTTCTATATTTGAAGTCAGCTTAAAGATAATTGTCAAGATTGATTTATATGGGAGTATTTTTTTTTGGTAAATGTAATGAAATGCTTGTTTCTGGTAATTCCTTGTTCGTAAAATAAATTGACAAAAAGATATTTTATATATATATATATATATCAATTACGATTACGATTATGATTACGACGTGCAGAGCCTTAAAAGAAATGAAATAAAATGTGATCGTTTTTCGTTTATGTCTTCAAAGTTAAAACATGTGTTAACTGGTTCGTGGATCGCGAGTACCATACCTTAAACCTAAACTATACATAAACGTACAACTATGTTTGTTACAGTATCATTTTCAAAAAAATAATTATTATTTATTACATTGAAAAAAGAAACCCCGTTAGCCTATTTTGCAGTATGGTTCAATTATGGAGAAGTTTGGGTATGGGTTATAAAGATATGTTGGTATGATTCATGTACCAATGAATTTTGCACCAGATCCAATGCCAGGTTAACGAAATAAGGAAGGCATGTACGAAGATTAGAAAATAGGTTTAGAAACTAAATGTTTAAATATATATTTAAATTTTAAAAAATTCTTATTAGCCTACTAGCTCTATCTCACCGTCAAATATAGAACAATTTGATGGTTAGATCAGACAGAGTTGGTCCATTCTAGGACCCGCACTAGCTACAACAGGACGACAGACGGTGTAGGAATGGTTCTAGTCATCTGTAGTGGTGGAGAAAACGGAAGACAACAGCAAGAAGCAAGGCCAGCCTCCTTTTTTTTTTTCTCTTTTTTTTTTTTCTTTCTCAATTTCCTCCACGTTTTCAACGTTTAAAAGTAGTAACCGTAATAATATCGTTTGAGTGAAAAAATGATGAGATTCAGGTTGTAGTTGTGGTCAACTACCTTTAAATTTGATATGCAATATGAATAAGAGTTTTCGCTTCGTATTCGTCTTTGTTCTTTGTATTCATTAAATATCATAACAATTAATATCAGAGCTTAGGTACAAGCCGTTGTGAATTAATCTCCTTCAGTCGTTGACTAGTTGTTGGCGCTCCGGAGGAATCCCGTTTTCTTTTTCGTTGTTTTGTTTTTGGTTCGTGATAATCTGCGTAGCTTTGGGAGAGTCATGATCTGAGATTCGTTAACCGTTTGATCACCCTAAAAGTCGACCTATTAGTTCATGACACGTAGTTATAGCTTTTGACCGTTAGGGTTTTCACTTGACGTTTTAATAACCCGTAGCAATCCGTCGAAGTTCCTTTTGTTTTCATTCGTCACTTTCTGTACAGTTGTGAGAGAATTGGTGTATCGAGTTCTTTTACCGTTGGATCATCGTGAAATTGGAACTGTATGTTATAGACACATAGATCTACAATCTGATCGGAGGGATCTTCAATCGGAGATTCCAGTAGAGAGATAAACTTTGTCGAAGTTTCTATCGAGATTTTAGTTTCATTTTAAATTTCGTTTTGGTTACTGTTTGGTTTTGGTGGAGCGATCTATTGGTTTTGGGATCTGATTATATTAGATCATTAGTTTTTGGATCGATTTTGAATTTGAATTTGTGAATTCGGGTCATAATCCTTACTACACAAGTGGGTCATTAGAATTTGAATTTGATATTTGAAATTTGTAGGTATATTGGGTGTTTGAAGACTTAATTATTATCAAGTCGGTCAAATTTTGTTCGATCATTGAAAATTTGCTGAAAAATTATATCTTCTATTGTTGGGTTTTTTAAAGTTTGGTGCTTGAATTTGGTTGTTGGTTGACTGTATTGAATTTGTCGTTAAATTTTTGATTGTTCGGTTTGAAGTTATCAACTTTTATTTGGGATCATTTTGGAGAATTGTTCGTTTGTTTGGTCGGCAAAGTTGAATATGTGTTTTGTATTAGGCTAGTATCTCTAGCGTTTGGAATTTTGAATTTAATTTGAAATTTGGTGAGGATTATATGTTTCGTATGAAAGAAGTTACATTTGATTCGAAGCTTGGAGAGGGTGTTTACAAATAGGTGAAGGAGTTCAAGCCATTGTGAAGATTGTTATAAAAAGTGATTTAAACTCTAAGAGTTATTAGTTTTGATATTTAAGTTGGTTTAGAATTTGACAAGAGTTTTAAATTATGATTAGTATTTTGAGTCTGTTTAGTATTAAAATACAATTAGTTTGTTCTATAAATAAGGATAATTAATTTTAGAAACTTTGTACCTTTAAATTTGATTTGAAATTTGCATAAGAGTTTTCCCTTCGTATTTATCTTTGTTCTTTGTATTCGTACAATATCCTAATAACTATATACCAAAACCACCGATCGTCCGGTGTTCGACTACTATGTATAGAAAGAATGTGGAATTCCAAGAAGCCTATAAACTTCACCAGATTAAAATTCCTCGATATCATATCTTTCACAGGGCTAGTGACATCATCTACAAATTCCCATGAAACTTGTACATTATTTCAACACCAAGTAAGGTAAATAATATGTGATCGGGACATGTAACACGTAAATGAATAATGAAATTATTCAATTGTTGGTAGCGTACTAACATGGAACATTAGATGTATGATTTTACCGATGATCAGAGAGTAACGAAAGAAAACCGCTTACTTTTAAAAAGATTCTACACATGTGTGTAAGAAAATTGGACGTTCAACAAATATTTCGTGAACTGTTTGGTGGGAACTTCGTTTATGATTATTTGTTTAGTTAAATAAATGAATACGAACATATATTTCGTTCATTCAATTAACGGTCGTTAAAGTTCGTTCGTTTTATTTTTATATACTTTATATAAAATATATAGACTATATAATTTGATGTATAATTAAAAATTCTATATACTTTTTTTTTTTTTTTCATTTTTCTGTATTATCCTATATAATCTATTTAAATTTCATATATTTCTGTATAATCTATTTAAATTTCATTTTTCGCTGTGTCAGTTTTATTGTTTTAATTAATTGGATAATAAATAAAAGGGGAAGAAAATTAAGGTAGATAAGAGTGGTGGTGGTGGTTTCCTGCGGGGGAGGGAGGCAGGTAGCGGTGGATTTAATGACGACCGGTGAAATTGGGAAATGTTTTCTGGTTAGTATACAAACTTGCAACCACGTGCACCTCAGGTTCCTTTTATACAAGTGGTGTACGTACTTGTACACGTATGTAATATAAGTAATTTAATTTAAGTTAATAATTTGTTGATTACACTAATATGATTTTAGCCGTTGAAGCAAAATCCATCGATAATAATTTAACGTTTTTTTGCAATTAATTAATATAATATATTTTAATTGAGGTTGTGTTTTAAAGATATAAATATATTTGTGTTAAAAAAGAAATGAAAAATTAAATTTATTGATGAGGTCTATAAAATTTCAGTCTTTTTTTATTGTATGCGGTGTTTAATTTTTATTTAGTTTTTTCAAATATTATTTATTTGACATTAAACTAACAACTTAATTCTTTAAATTTTTATTTTTATATCATGAAAATAGATTATCTAAAGCAATGAAGATATCGCAATTGTGGATATAGTTTTAATAATTGATTATACCAAGTGGACCACATTACAACATTTTGAGGCCCTCCTTTCATAGTAACTGGTGGTTAGGGAGGACAAGATGAAGTGATGAACCACTACTTATTTATATTGCATGTTTTTGATTTGATACATTTTGTTTATTGATATTAATATTAATATTTAAAATTATTATTTTTAGTACAGCTTGTATTTCGTACCTATTGGATCATGAATTATACACACCGGATCTGTGTTAAAAAGTTTATATGCATGTACATTATCAAATATATTATTAAACGACGTAATTATCAAAGTTTCTTGTCATCTTGTGAGATATTACATTATGCTTATGAAGCTGTAAACGACGTAAGAAAGTTAAGGTACGAAACAAATTATTTGTTACATTAAAAAAGTAGAGACATATCAAGAAATGATTGACCATGTACCGATATAGAATAAGCTTGAGACAAGCTTTATTTATAAAATTACATTATGAAACGTGAAAAAAGAAGTTTATGTTATTTATAGAATAATATTATGGGTGGCGGCTTCTTTTTATACGAAAAAAAGTTTCATTTACACTCCCTCAAATTTCCTGAAGTGATTGATAGATTAATATTATTTAATATATAATATATTTTTATTTAATTTATGAATTATTTTATATATAATGTTTTAAAAATTCTGAATATATATTTACGATCAGTGTAATTTTATCTACATTTTAACATAATTTTTGTTGTCATATGATATTTATTTAACAAATATATTTTTTAGTCTCGAAATCATTTTTTTTTTATATCAAAATGTAGACATAAATAAATTGATCATGATGATATATTTGAATTGAAACTAAAAAACATATAAGAAAAGTTATTAATAAAAAACAATTTAGTTAATAAAACTAGTTAAATATCTTAATCTTAAATATAATAAAAGAAGCGGATTATGACATCATCTAAAACTCAATTGGCCAATCAAATTTATTAATTTTGTTAAATTGAGTAAAATTAGGGATTTAATGACATCATCTTTTACTTTAAATATTTTATCAATTAAGTCCTTTTATTCGCTCTATTCAAAATTACAATACAAAACTTTTTAAATTATATAACTCTTAACGGAAATATCATATCGTTATCAAAATTTATAAAATCTATTTCATGTATTTATATATGTCCACAAACATAAAGGAGTACTTATATCAATAAAAGTAACGTTAAATATTTTATCAATTAAGCTGTATTTATATATGTATTTATATTACGTTATGACATTTGAACTGTTGTGTAAAAAAAATAGTATTTCTTAATTTAATGTTTATTTTAATAGCTTAAACGACCCATGTGTATATACGGGTTTGAATGCTAGTAATATAATAAACAAGATATGATTTTCTTGAAAACTTCAAACTTCCATACTTTATAATTATAAACCACGATAACGTTTCTGTACTTTATGTCAAGAGGTATTGAGCACAAACAAATTAAAAAATTATGTAGTAATTTTATAAACTTTACTCTTGATTCAATAATAATAGTACGAGTTCAAATTCACCCGACGATTATTAGTTTCACAACATTAAATGTTATTTTCAACACAACCTTCTGTACGAAATAAAATTAATTTAATACTTGATTGGGAGATTTAAAATTTCAAGATTTAAAGTGCCGAACAATTTGAAATGTTACAGGTTGAAAGCTTATGTGTTTTAATTCAACACACTTCAAAAAGACTAAATTGCCCTTATTTCTATAAATGCTACTATAATGTTACTCAACAAGGCAAATATCGGTTAACTATTCACAACAGCAGTCAAAAATTCCTTTACATAAAAATGAACTTGTTCACTTTGTCGTCATAATTACAAAACATCGGCTCACAAGAGGTGATAATGAATTGATAGTCATGAGCTTTGTGGAGAAAATTGAATCAAGTAAATAAATTACCACAGCACCATCTTAGTCCAATATTAATGTATTTTTGTGTAAATACAAAATCAACATTCAACATAGTTTTACAAGTAAAAACCGAAATTAAAAACCTCATAAAACAAATTAAGTTAAAAAATTGATGGGGTTAGATTTACAAATCACTGTCAGGTCTCGTCGGAGGTTATGAGTTCTGGCGGCCGTGGTTGCAAGTCTCGCCGGAGAGGATGAGTCTTACGGTATCGAAGTGTTAATCAAAATAGCAAGTGGTGATGATTGTAGGTCTCACCTATTTTTGAAGGGCCATGCAGAAAATTGAAGATAGTAGCTCCGTTGATGAAGTTGTGCTAGGGGAATGGAAAAACCCGATTATGAATTAGGAGAAGATGGTAGGGCTTTTTTTCTTTTTGTTTGAAGGGTACTTTTGTCAAGTTTGAAACTTGAAACTTCAGTATACTGTAAGATTTAAAATCTTTCACTATTTTTTTTTAACGACGACTTTAATAAAACAATAGCAAAAAGTTAGGAAGAAATTACAAAAGAATAAGTAAAGGATTTTGTAACCATCCTACCCAATTAATGTTTCCTCTACCTCTAGAGTTACACCATTTATAAGATATAGTAACTAAATCATCAAACAATGTCGTTTGTTTCGACTGTTTTAGACTGAAAATAATCTCATTTCGAAATCGCCAAATCTTCCACCACATTATGTAGAAGATGCCTTCCAAAACTTGTTTACCTTTAGCACCAAAACGGAACTCCTTGAACCATCTAAACCAATCTTTATAATTTGAGACATCTGGAAACCCAATACTCCACTATTGAATAATCTTTCGAAGAAGAGCTAAAGCCATGGTACAGGATAAAAATAGATGGTATGTAGTTTCTACTTGAACCCTACAAATGGGACATAAAATACAATTTATGTCCGTCCCACGAATAGAAAGATTAAACCTTGTAGGCAATTTATCCAAACTAACTTTCCAAGCAAAAACATTTATTTTTAACGGAATCGACTTTACCCATCCCGTTGACACATAAACTATTGGTAATCTTTGATCATCCAAACACTTTCGAACTGACGCAACTGTGAACTCCCATTACCCATCAACGACCAAACTCATCTATCTTGTATTTGAGGCAAAACAACATCCAATAATTTGGAAGACAAAACTTGAATGTGAGCTCCTACTACGCCTCCCGTATGATGTTCTCTAAACGAATGAGATATATTCTGATGGCCAATCTTATTAGCAACCGAGATTCGTTTAATCGTTTCCAAAGCATACCATCTCAGGTATTGAATTTTCAATGGCACGTCTCCCATCCAAAGATCGTCCCAAAAAATAGTATCAACCCCATTACCCACCTCTTTCACACAATAAGCAAGTAGATCTATTCTTGGAGCTTTAAACGATGAACTTCCTAAACTATATCCAACCAAGCAGATGGACGAGAAGAGTTTGACGAACGATCAATGTAACCATGATCTCCATAAGCTGCTTTTATAAACCAAGCCCACATGGAATCTTAAGTTTTAAACCGTCAAATCCACTTAAACATTAGAGCACGGTTTAGAGCAAAAAAACTATAAACGCCTAACCCACCTTTCTGTTTGGAAGCTAAAACATAATCCCATCTAGCCCATGATGATTGCTTTTCTTGAAAGTCTCCACCATTGAAAAAATGACTTCTAATAGTTTCTATTTTTTCCAACACTTCCATTGGAACCTTGAAAATAGACATGTTATAAATAGGAATCGATCCAAAAACCGATTTTTAAAGAGTTAAACGACCACCAATGTCGAGTGTTTTCAACTTCCACTTAGAAAGGCGAGTCACACTCTTTCACTATTATAAAGGATTCGGAAATCCTTTGTTCATAGGTTTTCAAAATTCCTTGGCAATTGAAATCCTTCAATCAAACGTGAGATTCTTAAGGATTTTCAATTCAAATCTCACCAAATACTCCAACCAAACGCCGCCTAAGAGTATATAGAACACTAGACTTGAATTTTTGAGAGATTTCTTATGATATGATATCGAAAAATCAAAAATCAACTATTTAGCTCTCAGGCATAAATATAATTAAAGTGATTAACATTTTAGAATATCTATAATTTCTATCGATCGTAAAATTATGATTGCATGATAGTGATCAAAGATCTACAAGTGTTGTGTTTGTTTTAAATCAATAATTTAAGTTCAAGGGATAAGTGTTGTAATTCAAATCAAGGTTTGTATTGCAAGTTTCACTATCAATGGATTGATGGTGTTGTAGTTTCAATCAATTATTATGTCTTATGTCAATTCAATACTTGCTGTAACAATGTAGAGGTTTTTGCCTCTCACATGTGTACCAGTTAGATATTTCCTTTCTCAAGATTTACAACCCTATCTACTACAAAATTGAAACCCCTCACGTAATTGACATTAATAACTTGAATGAAACAAACTTACCCTATCTACTACAAAATTGAAACCTCTCACCTAATTGACATTAATAACTTGAATTAAACAAACTTACCCTATCTACTACAAAATTGAAACCCCTCACCTAATTGACATTAATAACTTGAATTAAACAAACTTACCCTATCTACTACAATATTGAAACCCCTCACCTAATTGACATTAATAACTTGAATAACAACAAACTTGACTGCCAATTAAATTTCTCAAAACAGAAGCTCCATCTTAAATCCCTTGATGTGCTGCCATTTTCCTTTACTTTTTGAACTCAAGCAAACCTTCAAACAAAAATTTGCCTCTTGATTCTCGCATGCTCCTCGACCATCTTATGAATTGACCTTTTAATATTTTGTATACCAATCAATGCTATAAGTTTGATATTATAGAAAAATAAGTTTAAACTTCCACAAGCCTAATAAGCTCATTTGTCGAACGCGCCTATACTATGTTCTTGTAATTGGACTTGCAATCTTACATTCAAACATTATTTTAATCCAGTTTGAAGAAAGAAAAACAATGGACCACTCAAAATATGAGCACCGTACAACTTTGAAGATAGCTAATAAAACGGAGTGGTCCAATGTTTGGTAGTTGTACCATAAGATATTTTCCAGATTACTTTATCAATCCCTAGACTCAACATAAGCGTACCACCGTTAGTCAGCCAGAAAAAAATGGAAGAAACAACGTTTAATGCAAATAGTATACTAATAATAGGAGCAACAGGTAGATTAGGTTTTGAAATAGCCAAAGCTAGTCTCGAAGCATCTTATCCTACATTTTGCCTTGTCAGACCTTCCAGTTTCTCCGACATTGATAAGTCCCGGAAGATTCAGATTCTGTCTGATTCCGGGGCCGTTATTCTTCAGGTACTAATTTTATTTAGTAATAATTTTGGTATTGAAAATTTAGGTTAAAAAATGAGCAATGGAAGACTAGTACATTAGTATTAATAAATTCTAGATAATGGGAATTATTTTGCAAATGATTTGAATTATAGGGTTCATTGGATGATGAAGGGAGCCTAATGGAAGCGATTAAACAAGTAAAGATTGTGATATGCGCTGTAAATTCAAAACAAGTCCTCGATCAGAAGCCACTTATTTCTGCCATTAAGAGAGCTGGATGCATTCAGGTCATTCATTATTCATAACTCATTTTTAACTTCATATCTTCCATTTTGAAGATTGTACGTTATTTGATTTTGTATACTGAGGAATTCCATTTGCAAAATAAAAGTCAAGTTTTTAACTATGGCGAGTTGTGTTAACGATCGTTTACTGAAACACTTGATTGTTGTAGAGATTTATTCCTTCAGAATTTGGTATGGATCCTGATAGAACTCATATATCCGAAATGGATCAAGGCTTTTATTCAAGGAAATCTGAAATTCGACGACTTGTAGAAGCTGAGGGCATTCCGTACACTTTTGTATGTTGCAACTTATTGATGAGTTACTCGCTTCCTTCTTTAGTTCAGCCTGGGATTAAGGTCCCTCCAAGGGATAAAGTAACCATTTTTGGAGATGGAAATGTCAAAGGTATGCTTCATTATATGCTCCTTCCTTTTTGTCTGAAAACTAGGCATCAGATCACTTACAACTCATTTACCTGTGAATTGATTATTTGGGTCAGGGTAATATGGGTAAAAGACAAATAATTTAGCTAATAAGAAAGTGTATATGCGAATGATTACATGTTTTTGAAAATTGTAGGTGTTTTTTTGAAGGAAAAAGATGTTGCTGCATATACCATTAGTATGGTGGATGATCCACGTACTTTGAATAAGACTTTATATCTCAGACCACCAGGAAACGTCTACTCCATGAACGAACTAGTTCAGTTATGGGAACAAAAGATTGGGAAGCAGCTTGAGAAGATTTACGTATCCGAAGAAGACCTTCTAAAGATGATCAAAGGTAATTTACGTGAATCCTAAATAAGTTTATTTTACTTTAAAAGGTCACTAGTTAGTTTTTGATTGAACTTTTGCATATGTAGAAACACCATATCCATACAACATGGAAATGGTTTTTATATACGCAACATTCGTGAAGGGGTTTCAGACAAACTTTGAAGTAGAGGCATCTGGAGGGGTAGAAGGGTCAGCGCTGTATCCCAACCTCAAGTACACCACCATAAGCATGTTTTTAGACACTTTATTGTGATTCTATTAAATCCCAAGTATCTATTTTATAACGGAAATAATGAGTCAAACTATGTTGTTCTGTATCATGTAAAACTATCTCAGTTTGTTGGTTTGTTTTGTACTTCACAGATGACATGTCTTCGATAATTAAGTGGGTCAAGAGTTCAATGGATCTTGTGAAGCTCATCATAATCCCTAACTCACAAAATCTATTAATCCGATATTTTAAGTAATAAGAGATATTACAGTAACTTCCAATTTTAAGAGTAAGTGAACATCCTTCCAACAAAATTACTTTACAATCAAAACATGAGACCAAAATTTCAATTCAAAAATCAATTCCTTGGTTCAAAACCAAACCATACCTCCATACTGCTGCAACTTCACTATCTTTCTGTTATACCCTTGCCCATAGCAGAACCTCTACCTCTACCGTCACTTTCTTCCTGCTCTACCCTTGGGCGGGGCGGATCCTTTACCCTTGGGCGGGCCAGATCCTTTACCTTTCAGTCCTTTACTGACCTTCTTTGCTCTTTCCTTATCTTTTTTCATCCCATGTTTTCTAGCATCCTTCTTCATCCTCCTATCAACAAGTACTTTCCCTTTACCTGTCCTCACTTGTACCCCTTTCTTTGCTACCACCAACTCTTTCTTTGGTCTAACTGGAACTGCCTTCTTATACAGTGTATCAATCATCTTCATTTTGGACCGATCATTAATATCCTCTTGATCAGCAATAGTGTTTGCCTTCTTTCGGACCTTCTCCATCTTCCTCATTGCAACCCGCTTCTTTCGGGCCTTTGCTTGGGCCACCTTCTTCGCAGGTCGGGCATTAATCTCTTTAAATTGGGCTTTCATTGCATTAACCTCTTCTTTTGTTATGGGTTTCATGGGCTGCCTATGTTTCTTCTCTTCATCTAAAAACCATTTCGGTAATCCCTCGTCATCATTAAACATGTACTTGTTGTAAGCATCGTCAAGCATCTGTTCTCTTTGTTTTTTTCTTAGCATTTTCTTTGCACATGCCAAGATTTCCGCTTTTGTTTCCACATCATCATCTGACTCATCTGATGACGAGTCATCACTCGAATCAGTATTTATGGCCGGGACCACCTCAAAGTCTTCAGTAGCAGCAGGCTGAGAAACTTGAGGTTTTCTCACCTTGTTTTTTGAAGACGGCTTTTTAGGCACCATGAGTTGATTAACTGGTTTGTTATCAACTTGCATGTCATCTTCATCGTCTTCACTCTCATCCATTTTCAAATTTTCTTGTTCATCACCATCATCAAAGACATCTTGGCTAAACCATTTTGCAGCAATTTCTTCCTCAGTAGGCTCGTCATCATCAAGTGGTATCATTAAAGGATTGGATTCTTGAACACGCTGATCATTGTCAGAGTCTTCATCCTGAACAGCCTCATCATCCCCATCATCACCCTATATGACATAAGTATAGGTCAACCTTTTGCTACAAAAACATAAATAAACAACAGGTCCCAAAAGACTAAGCTTGAACACTACAACATTATATGAAAATATGAACTATGAATCTGAAGGGAAGGGCCTAGTACAAGCTATCAGAGCTGGCAATAAGGGGTCAAAAGATATAAAAATAGAGAAAAGACTGAATGGGACGATAGTTGCCCAAAATGTATTTAAAAAGCACTGACCTTCCCAAATTGTTTTATTTCAGAATTAGATTATCATTAAAACAATATAGCTATTGTCACATTTTTTACAGTAACTAATTGTAAAAACAAGAAAACAAAAAAAAGGTCAAACCTCAAGAAGTTCACCATCCTCAGAGTGCTTTTGCTTCAACCGCTTTCTCTGCTTTGTACTTCCTTCTTTCTTGGCTACATATTGCTCATAAGCTTCTTCCATTAACTGCTCCATCTTCTCATCATATCTGAAAGCAAAATATGACATTTAATCATATAATTATCCAAATTTATTAATTATCAGAATCCATTCATGTACCAGATACAAGGCGTGTACTCACCTTCGACGCTCTTCATCAGAGTCCACATCACTGAGTGACTCATCTTGAGAGTCTACTTGGCCTCCCTCATCATCACTATCCACTACTTCATTATTTGGACCGTCATCTTCATTGTTATTAACAGCAACAAGATCTTTTTTTCCCTGAATGGCAGTGAAATGGGTTTAGATAAAACCATATGGAACTTAATTGAACAGCACATTATTACGTTAATAGGATATGTCATATGATATAAATCTGACCTTGATGGATGATAGAGAAAATAACTCGATATCTGTGTAACCATCCTCCATTACATCACTCTGCATACCAGTCGCTTTTCTGGCTTTATCCTGCATATTCCAAAGATCTTAATACGTGAAACAGATATACCAAAAGCGCCAAATTGTATAGCAATGCAATGTGAATAGACATTTATGAATGTATGTAATTACACTTAGAAAAACTGGAAAAAAGGAGTTGTAAATAAAAGGGGGCGTATGGAATCAAACCTTAGCTTTCCGTTTTGCAACTATCTTTTTTGCCTGTTTTTTCTTCCGCAGCATAGCATTTGTCAATTCTTCCATTTCTTTCAGTCCATCATCATCATCATCATCCTCATCCTCACCAACTTTGCTTTCAGGTTCAACATCTGCTGGTATAGGAATTTCCTTTTCTGGAGACAATGCCTTTCTGATATGGATACGCCACCTACATATGCCAAATAAACATAAAAACCAATAAAAATGCTGTCTATGAATTGCCACACCATTCTAACAATAATTGTAGTGCTTAATACAATAAAAATATAAACGTAAAACATAATATTTTAGGGTCCGCCCAGAATAAACACATATAGCAACATTCTATGTAAAAGACACCCGTCCAGTATTTAAGAATTGGGAGCATGCATATATAAATAGATAATTATTTAGCCAAAAGTGGGTGCTCCTTACTTCAACAGATGTTTGAAGTCTTGTTTCCCTAAAACACGCAAGTCATCACAAAGTGCTTTAACCTGGCCAAACAAGAAGTTAATATTGTTAAAAGTGCTTTTTAAAAAAATAACAAATGGTAACATAACAGTCAAATAAACCTCACTTCCGTAGTACCCAAAAGAAAAAAAAAAGGTTAAGGGCATTACCTCCTCCGTAGTCAATGCATGATCCTTGATAGGCAGACAAGAGTCATCTTTGAAAGATATAGATGTAACAGTACCAAGAACATCAAGAGGAGCATTCGACCAAATGAAGTCTGTAGCTGAACAAGTTTTCCTCAAAGTTGTATCACCATCTTCATACCTGATACATTGAAGTAGTTAGCAAAAAGCCAACAAGTAAAGCCTTTTGAATCTAGCAAACTAGATCACATTATGCAAAAAAAATCCAATAGAATGGTTAAACTAAGTAATGCATATAAAAAGGGCTTACCCATCGCGATGTCTCTTCTGTTTTGTTGTTGCTCTAAGCACATCAATTACCTGAATTTGCAAGTTCATACAAAATAGAGCGTTTTTAGCTTTCTATTGACATATGCTGATAGGGAAAAGGATTCTGTAGCTTGGATAGATGAAAAAAACTTAATTCATTAAATGATTATTTTACCTTTGGGGGTTCTTTGCCTCCCTGAAATAAATGCCTGACATCAAAAAGACGGGGATCTATCTTAGCAGGTGCCTTATATTTTAAACATATGATATAAATCTCAGCAGATGTCGAACGACTAGCAGCTGGTTTATCCACCTCAACCTTTTCAAATAACTGCCAACAAATTACAAGGGTTTACATCATCCCTAACAGTAAACTAACCGCAATAGCTTAGAACCACAAATTAAATCTAATACCTGTCTAAGACAGTAAAGGACTGCATTGTAATCCCGCGACCTAAAAACCTGTTACAAATATCATCAAGTTAGTGAGGGTTCTACCACACTTTCAACAAACAAAAAAAAGTTAAAATATTTTAAATAATTTTCTTGTCTGTAAACAAGACAGATAAACAATACAAAGCAGAAATGATTTCACTTGTACCATGCGTAAGTATACGGACACATACATAAAACAACTTCAATCCGATTATCCCTGACGTAAACTTGTGTCCGAAGTAAAATTAAGGTGTATAGTACTCAAGAAATTGTCCCATAGCAGCACATGATGAAGTAATAGAGGTAAAACCATAATAAGATTGTTGAAGACAAGAGCTTTTAATTACATATATAAACACCACATACCTCTAATATGTATGCACACTTGCTCATCTATATAAACAAACAAGTATATAGATCCCTAAACAATATAAACTATAAATTATAAAGCTGAACTGAGTTGACTTGTACCCTGTACAAGTGCACAAACATACCAAACTATTTCCAATCCAATATTCGTAACAATAGTTCATGTCTGAATCAAGATAAAAAGGAGAGAAGTAAGGATACTTCCAATAAATTTTGTCACATGGAAGCACATTAAGAAGTAGGGCGCTAAACCTATAATAAGTTTCTTTAAGATTAAATGTAACTAAAATTAATTTATCCAAATTCAGTAAAGTCACACTCATGTCACATGCCCATCCATACACAAAGACTAGCTTATATCTAACTACCTACATACATATAACAGACACATTCATTCATTATACTATAATGATTAAGCACAGTTTAAGTAGTATAGTCAGACTCATTTCATATATGCAGCAATTTCACAAAACACAAGCTAATGTTTGTGTTTGTCTTTGTGTTATGCATCTCAATCTCAAAGAATTAGTATATTACACAACAAAATTTATAAATCACAGGAATAGTTAATTCAACTAAACAAATCATCTAACTATATAACTATATAATTACAACCAGAGCTAGAAAGACATACTTTCGTAATAAACGCTCCTTTTGGAGCCAATAATTCGGAAGCAAGTTTAATTGAATCGATAACAAGTGCATTCTGACTAGTAGCTTCTTGAGCCCAAGCACCACCAACATTAGGTGAACCATCATGCAACACCAAATCAAAAGCCTTAACTCCATTCTCACTCATTAATCTCTTAACAGTTGCTCTACATTTAGGCGTCGTAATATCCTCCTGAACCGCAATCGCACCGCGAATCGGTCGAATCGGATCTAAATCGACACCGATTACGAGACTTCCAACTGGTACACGTTCCACCGCAGCTTGCATCCAACCACCCGGAGCTGCACAGAGATCGAGAACGGCGTGTGATGATCGGAGGAAAGTGAATTTGGAATCGAGTTGAATTAGTTTCCATACTGCACGAGATCTGTAACCGTGTTCTTTGGCTAAATGGTAAAATTTATCCAACCTATGTTTTCCTTTAGCTTTTCCACCCATTGTTGGCTGCTGTGTGTTAGGGTTTTAGGGCAAGTGTGTTTTTGGTGTTCTAAGTTAGGGTTTATAATAGTGGTTGATATGGAGGTAAGGTTGCTAAATTGTTTAACGCGGCGGTTTGTTTTACCCTGAAGTTTTAGTTTTTTAGTTTTTGGCACCAAAGTTGGAGTAGGTTTTAAAGCGAGAAATGGTGCGTTATACAAGATTTACGTCATAAAAAAATTCTTACAATATGATGTGGTACGTTAGTTGGACCAATTAAATTTTCAACTCTTTGTCTCTCAGTTATTTTTCTTCTTGATTTGATGTCAAGTTTGTAAAGAAATACATTTATAAAACTTCTGTAAGCGTAATATTTCTCTTTTAAAATGTATAAAAGATAAAAGATAAAGTTAGATAAAAAGTGTCAATCATTTCAGTTAATATGAACCCTGGTTCCATCTTCGATTGTGCACCCAGATTCCTTCAAAGCCATGTCAAAGACACCAACACCATCAATCCTCAAGTCCATACAAGGAGGAGCTAACTCCATAAGAATGTCCCTCAATGTAACCATTCCTTTAACTCTTTCAAAGTCATCTACAAGAAAACTAAATTGGTCTCTTTCTCTGCTAAATTCTTCATCACTTGCTTTAAAGTGTCCATGTCCATTTCCGTGTTTGTAACAGGCAAGTCCATTCTGGGTTTGAACTTGTTATGCAACCCAAGAGTTCCTGCAGATATTATAGCCGCAACATCATGGAGGTCCCGATCTGTGTCTTTGAGTATGAAATGCTCTACGCTCGTATCCCTGCTTTGAAACACAACATTAATTATGTTCTAGATGGTTGTAAGAGTAAGTAATATGTTGATATAGATACAAGTATGTACTCTCTATCAGGGAAGATTTGATCATCATCCAAAAGACGGTCAGTATCGCTTACTCTGACACATTTAGCTTCTGTGTTTGTCTATGCACGACTGCAATCGCGCAAACTTTTTCATCTACAGAATATGAATCGTCTCTGCAATGCTCTGATCATTGTATACTGAAATTATTCGATCAGTGTTCTCGAACCTGCACTCGTAGTTTACAAAATGAGCACAGTGCCATAAACATATAACACTATTGGGCATTAGCTAATTTGATAATCAAGGAAGGAGGTTTAACCAGTTTGACAGAAAACTCATCGTATATTTAATCCATCATTTATTGGAGATCAAAGATGTACATGTGTCAAATTGATTGAATTTATAGTTCATAGTTTAATCAACACATGACTTATGTTACATCAACCGTAATTAAAGGCAGACAAAGAAGTCGCAAGTTGTAACCTGAAACCTGACAGCGGTTAATCCGCAATGCTGTCAAGCCAATCTAGTCCACTCGACTGTAAGAGCATATGGTTGATGGAATCTACTAAAACAAATATCGAAGTTAGTTTCAATCCGTGAGACATGGTATGGTGGAGACTCAAGGTGGCGAAATGGGCAGGTCAAGGGTAGCACACCCGCCAACCGGCCAAATTTGACATTCTTTTTTAATAAATAGTTGTGTTACATGGTACCAAAAAACTATATTATTACAATAACAATCTGATATTTTCGAGTTAAATAATTAAAAAGGTTGTATGCCAAAAATTAAACTTTAACAACTTTCCACCCATTTTATATGTTGACCCCATTTGACCCGAATTGGCCCATTCATAGATAGGTTAAAAACGTCACCTCTAGTGGGGACAAGTATCAGTTGGAAAATAATGTGTGAGACGGTGAAGTGTTAAAATAGGAAAAGGAATGAGTTACCTCAGTAACATAGCCTACGACTTTTTAACTGGCATGATCAGTCACAGGGACCACGCTCAGCCGGTGCTTAGATAGCAACAAAAGAAAATGGAAGATCGTCTGGTCTAGTTTTACAGGGAATACCGGATTCCATAATAAAAGAAGCAGCTAGTTCGCCTACCTGGATCACATCAACAATATCCAATAATATAAAAATAGTTCAAACAACTCTATGCTAAGTAAGTAAACCTCAATTTTTTAGTGTACGTGATCATTTTTTACTCAGGCTGCTGTCACATTTAAGCAAATGTTACTGATTCATGTTTAAGGTACATACGCTGGATTAGTAGTTTGGAGAGACCACCTTAGCCTCGGAAACAACCGGAGTTTTATTTAAGAAAAGCAAACAACCCATTATGCTTATTCTTCCTCGTCTTCGAACTATTAGCATTATCCATCTTGGTTCCGCTTTGATGTTTTTTTATTCCTAGAATTGCAAGGATTCAACAAATCAACATGCTTCGGATAAAATACTATATAACCATGAATCAGATTTTTACAACCCCTTCATTCGGCCCATTTGTTATAAACAAAGGAATTAGTTACCTGGAGAGACCAAAGAACCATATTAGAAAAACTAATGAATCTGACATACGGATGGGGGAATGACATACGGTGGTTGGATTGTCCGGTTGTTCTAAACTATCCACAATCAAAGCTCCACTCACAAATTCTTGTGTTCTCACCGTCACACATTGAAACTCTCACAGTATAAAATATTATTAATCAACTATATATAGAGTAGAGTGGAGATCTAATTAAAAATTCTAACGGATCCTAAGCCAAATGCTTAGAGCCATATAACCTAATGTAACATCTAATATTCCCCGCAGTTTTAGTGATAGGAAAACGGACGCTTGAACTAGAGCGTAAATACATAAAAGATAGAAAAATAGTTCGAGCATAAATACATAAAAGATAGAAAAATAAATGCTAAAGTAAAAGTAAAGCAGCAAAAGGCATGACGACTAGACAACAATGACATGAGATTTAAGTTTGGTGGCCCAAGGATGGCGACGGCAATGTAGATGTCCGGTGGCAAGCAACTTAGTAGTAACTTTTTTGTTGAAAAATTGGAAATTGATGGTTTTTGGATATAAGGTCGGAAGAAAAAGAGATAGAATTCAAAAGATAGTATGATAATAAGAAAAGAGGTAGGATTTGAGAAGATTTCAATGAGATTTTAGGAGATATATTAGAATGATAAGGAAAAAGATATGAGATTTGAGAAATTTCGAAAAAAAAAAGAGAGATAATTATGCTATTACAAGAGAAGATTTGGAAAAACAAGTAATTACCAAAAATAAAAGAGATAAGGCTGAATATTCATTTCATTTTTTTAAGAAAAAGAAAAATTGATTTAAAGATATTTACTTTTTTTTTTTTTTTAGAAGTGAAAGCGTAGACTGAAAAAAGTAAGAAAATAAAATGACAAATAAAAGCTCTAAGTTGAAGATTTAGACCACTGCTTATCGTCGTCTTCGTCCTTCGTCTTGCTCGCCACCTCAGCCCCGTCCTCCGTCCTGCGATAGGCACGGTCCCGTCTTAGGGACCGTCCTGCAAGTGACCGTTCTAGCGAGAACGGATGAAACGTTTGTCTTTCGTGCATGTGTGTGTCCAAACGGGAGCATAAGGGAGGTTACATGACTAGGCAACACCTTTTCAATTAGAACAATAAAATAAAAAAAAACAAACTTGAGAACCATTATACAACATAAAAGATGAAGAAGTACTGGATATAAAATTAGGGCACTTTTAATTTGAGCTTTAAATTTTAGTGGATCGGGCCTTAGCTTTAGTTTATATTAAATGTACCGGACCTTAATTTTAAATTAGTTAATTCATGTACTATATTAATATTTGTTTAAATGAATAAATTATATTATGTATTGTACATTACTAGTATTATTAATGTAACGTATTTTTTTAATTATTTTAATTTTTTTAAAAGATTTATATGTATTTGTAATAATATTTAAGAAATGACGTCGCGCTGACGTGGAGTTCAGTTCTCAGTTCTGGAGCGTCAGGATAGACAGTGTTCAGTTATGGGACAGTCTTCAGTCCTCGTGCTGATGTGACGCTGATGTGGAGGTCAATTCTCAATGCTAAGAACGTCACGGATAAGGAGTGATCTTATAATTGTAAACTAAATAGATCGAGGGAAAAGAAAGACGGAATATTTTTTAGTATGGTTCATATGATTGCATATTTTTTCTCTATAATTCCATCACCTTTCGAATCTTTTACTATTTATTCGACCTTTCTAAAATCCATTTCTATTTCCTATATTTTTTTTCCTTTCCTCATACGATGCTTTTCTTGTTTATGTTATATTATGTTCGTTTATTATTTATTAATTTCCTTTCCTCATACGATGCTTTTCTTGTTTCTGTTATATTATGTTCGTTTATTATTTATTAATTTCCTTTCCTCATATGATGCTTTTCTTGTGTCCACGTGTATCGTTGTTGTCACCTGACTTTCAAGGGACATCTGTGCGGTCTAATTAGGGGTGGATCCAAAACACTAAGTGATCAGGTGTACAAATATTTTTTTTTATGAATACGAAGAAAATTAAAATGAACTAAAATGTACGATTTCATTAAAACTAATAGATAAATTAATAACGTACCTCCTACTTAGGTCGCCTACGATCTTTCATAACGAAAAATCACTTACGTAGAAGTACTTACGTGACACCGAATTTTGAAACCGGGTTCATTTTGGAGAAATCGAGATTTTTAGCAAAAATTTACACTACGTGATAAACTTCCATCGGGTTCCTGTGAACACCTAGGTCCACCCCTGGGTCTAATATAGAATAGTAAAACCAATCCTTGGTTTGGCTTGTCCTTTTTAACAAATGTATAAATTGTAATTTATATAAGTAAAATCTGTCAGAATATGAAGTTTGTTGGAATAAGTTAATAGGTGTAGATTTCGACCGTTGATTGAATTGAATCTTAATCCCTGATAACATAGTGTAAATATACAAACGAAATATGTTTTGTGATGCATGTCAGACCTGTTAAATTACTTTTAAACAAACAGATTACTAACTATGAACTGTTTCAAATCAACGCATTTCAAAATTGCCGGTTGATTCGTGTTGCGGGTAAGCCTTGACCTGCACCAAAAAACACCTACTTTGACTCATTTTGCAACCCATTGATTTTCATGGTCACAGTTTTGAAACCACATAATAGCATTTTCAAAAAATATAACAAAACAGCAAAATATCTGTCATGAACACATTTTCAAAACCGAATACAAGAGTTATAAGCAAATCCTCATGGAAACAATCATGATTAGATAGGACACATAGACTGAATGTAGAAAGCTAAACCCAACTCAGAAATGCAGAAAGACTTTTTCTAAGTATTGGTAGCTCTGGTGTAAATCTGCTGGCTTGCATGTGTAGAAACCATCCGGATTGCACCTTTGGCCATCAATTCTCTGATTGCTTTCCTTGCAAGTGATCCATTAATCTGACATCACACCGTACATAACAAAATTATAATTAGAAAAGCATAATAATGTGTTTTAAATATATCAACTATCAATTTGGATATAAAAAACTACTCATAAGTGCTTGTTCAAAAGGATCAACAGCTTGTAATAAGGTCTGGCTATTTTGTATTATCCACTAAATTATAGTTGACAACTGACTTTGCCATTGAACTTTGAGAACGGAAAGCACACAGATATAGCATACCTGCTCAACTACTCATTCATAACACACAAAACATTAGATGAATATGTATTTGATGATTGTTCCTTTACAGCTTTCACAGTACTACTTTATGAGTTAGCATTTTATCAAATTCATTTAGAGAATAAATAATATAAAAATGTGTATCATCCTCTACGTGAAACATTAGCAATTTTTTTTGAAAAAATCAAGGCTATTCACTTTAGGTAGAAAAAAGAAACTACTTTCAAATGAATAACCATATTAAAGTGCATCATCCTAAACCTAATAGCACTCTTTGTGTTCCAAATACCACTAGATAGCATTTGATCAACTACCAATAAACAAGATGACCAACATGAGTGACTTGGCACAAAAATAAGCAAGCATCTAACAAAGTGTGCATACAATGGAGGTATAGCAAAGTTAATCCAAATCGATATCAAATCAAAATTCAATCAAAATTTAGAGTAGATAAATAACAACAGTCTAAAACTAATCAAAAGTTTTACATCAAAGTAAGAAGACTTCAGCAGCAAACACATACACAACCAAGAGATTTTCAAGCAATGTATTGCTAAAGCAGAAAACTTCAGCATCAAACAATAGCAATCTGTAATTATAATCTACTTTAATCTTATGAGATTATTATATGGCTATATTAATAAACAAAATATATGAAATAACAGCAGGGTTTGTAAGAAGAAAATATACCCTAAGACGATCGGATAAAATGGAAGGAGTGATGAGCTTAAACTTAGGGGCCTCAACTAGCAACTTGTCATAAGTAGCTTTATCAAACAGCACCATGTTGTTCACCTTCTCCTTTTGCTTACCTTTGCTCCATTTCTGCAATATTACTCTCAACATAATCAATATTCATCAACATATAATTACTGACAAAATTAGGAATATTTGTATAAGTATAACCTTCTTTTTCTGCTTTCCGCCACCGGATTTTGCGGGCTTGGATGACGGTGGAGGAGCTTTCTCCTTCTTTGGCGCCTGCAGATACAATGGATTACAATTCTTTAGGGTTTAAGATCTCATTTAACGATTTAGAATAAAAATTGAAAGGAAATCGATAGAAATGTACCATGTTATTAGCTTAGAGAAACGGTGAGCTACGGCGGAACACGGTGGTTGCGGTAGTGGTGGTGAATCGCCTCGCTAACTGTAAACCCTAAAAAGGTTGGAGCTCGATGTATATCTTTATGTTAAAACCCATAAACCTGATGGGCTTTATTGGGCCTGTTTTACTTAACTTAACAAGTTAAATAAATACTTTCAACACTTCAAAGTGATGGGCTTTATTGGGCCTGTTTTACAGCCTTAAATAATGATTATGATATATAAATTTAGATGTTCGCCAGATCACCGTCCTGATGGGCCTAAGATAACTAAGAAGTCAGGTAAGTTAGTTAGATACTTAGATAGCACGCACAAAAAAAGGAAGAGGGAAAGGAAAAGGGTAATTGGAAATGAAATAGACCAGGTCAAATTAATTCAATGTAAAGTAAACAGCAAAATATCTCCCAGTAATATTTAATGGGTGGTTTTCAAAATTCAAGGGATTTTTAAACCACCCTCCTCTTCTCCTGTCCAAAAGGTCCTGCAAATTTTATTTGTCCATGGTAAATTTCTTCCTTCCTCCATGATTTCAGCTTGATTTCCTTTTAGGGTATGCACGCATTTCTGTTCGTGTAAATCCCATTGCTAACTCTTGATGTTTGGTTGATTCTTGTAATTAAGAAAGAAATTTTGTTAACCAAAACTTTGTCTAAATCACCAACAAAAAGGGGGAGAATTTAGTATTATTTGTTAGTGTTTATGATGATTGCAATATTGATTGATATAAATTTTGTTTGTGTATCAATGTGTGGGTTGGATTTTTGCAGCATGAGTGCCTATATAAAAGCGCTGGTATGGATTTTCTGGTTTATTTTATGGTTTGTTTCTTTTGATTTTCAGGCATTTTATTTATATGCTTTGAACATCTGTGTGATTAACGGTGTAGGCATCTGACAATGTCCATAAATTCGGCACCGGAATTAAACTTAAAAGCTGCAAATACGAGTGACCATATGCACAGACCTCTTGATCGCCCCATTCGATCAAGTATGTTGTTGCACAATTTTTATTTATTTTTTATTTTCCTCTTTGCTATCATATCCGTTTAGTAGCTGCTTTATAGTCATTGAAACATTGAGGACAAATTTTTGAGAAAATAAGTTTACTACCTTTTTTCAAGTCTTATTTACAAGGATGTAGCTCATTCATATAGGCTGAAATATATATCAAACATAAAGTTTTAATCACAATAACTAACAATTGTTCGATGAATAGGTTTGGAAAAAATGGATCTAGAAATCCCTGATGAAGATAAGAAGTCAAAGAGGCATTCTTTTAAGCAGAGGGCAATCAGTGCCTCTAAAAGATTCAAAACTTCCTTCGCCAAGAAGGGAGGAAGGAGGAACAGTAGAGTCATGTCTGTCGTGGTTGAAGATATCCGTGATGCAGAGGAATTAAAGTCAGTCGATGCTTTACGTCAAGCTTTGATCTTGGAAGAACTATTACCCGATAAACATGATGATTACCATACATTGTTAAGGTTACCAGATTTTCTATACTCCCTTTTGACTGTAAAACTTTATCTTCATAGTACACGTAGCAAAATGGTCAGATTGGATCACAGGTTACAATACGTGACTTCTTGCACAGGGTGATCAGATTCATCCCGAACAATTTTTGGTCCAGTATAAACCCCTCTCCTCTTGAGCTAAATTTTTTTAAGATAACCCAGGGAGAAGGATCTACTAAAAATGGCTCGTGTGAAAAAAAGAGTGTAGGAAGGATTATGGTGCAGATATGTGTCTTCATCTGCCATCTTGTAAATTTTGACTCACCATAAAAAGGGGTGCATCAATTTTGAAAAATATGGATTATTAAAATAAAAAAATGGTGCATAAGCATGCGTGTCAGCACTAGAATCCACCCTACACTTTTCTCTAGAACCCCCACCCTATAAACTACTAAACTAGTGAATTCATAATAACCGCAAGAAACCAATTTCATTTGCATGAAACAGATTTTTGAAGGCCAGAAAGTTTGATATAGAGAAGACCAAACAAATGTGGGCTGATATGCTTCAGTGGAGGAAGGAATTTGGTGCAGATACCATCATGGAGGTAATTTTCAGATAATACATTCAAACGGCCAAATTCCATTTTAGTGAACCTATCTCAAATTTTTTAAAAATCTATGTCTAGGATTTCGAATTTAAAGAAAAAGAAAATGTTATCGAACATTATCCTCATGGACATCATGGGGTTGATAAGGATGGAAGACCCATCTATATCGAGAGAATTGGTCTAGTTGATGCTACCAAGCTCTTGCAAGCCACTACCCTCGAGCGTTATATCAAGTACCATGTAATGGAGTTCGAAAGGACTTTTAGTGATAAGTTCCCTGCATGCTCAATTTCTGCTAAAAAGCATGTTAATCAGAGTACCACCATTCTTGATGTACAAGGAGTGGTAAGCATTCAAATGACCCGTTACCAGTTTAACATGTCAACAATTGCTATAAATAGTAAGAAAAAGAAACTATGCTGCTATTGTGTGAACCAAGTATGTTGATATTAACATTAGTTCTTTCATTTCACATAAATTAGTATAAAAAAGAATTATGCATCAGGGACTGAAAAGTATGAATAAAGCTGCAAGGGAACTTATCCAAAGTCTCCAGAGCATCGATGGTAACAACTACCCTGAGGTATAACTATCTTGATCTAGGAATTTTATGATATAACAGTACTAGTTTTGTTCTCCTATTTATTTAATTTCCATGTTCATAGACTCTGTGTCGCATGTACATAATCAACGCTGGGTCTGGCTTTAGGATCTTGTGGAACACAGTAAAATCCTTCCTTGACCCAAAGACTACTGCTAAGATTCATGTAAGCTTTTACTAGAGGTGGCAATTTCAACCCATTTATAATGAATGGGTTGATCTGAGCTACGTTACATCTCTGACAGGTTAAACGGGTCAAGTTTAAATATTTATCTTAAAAGGAAAGATGTCAAATGCATTGAAATTCCCCAAAATAATGCATAAAACCTTTTATTGAATATTATTATTAAAAAGAGGTGAATTCTTTAATCATTTTTACATGTTAATTATTGATATAAAAATGAAAATATTTGGACAAAAGTGTTTCGGGTCGACTTAACCTGGCCCATTCCCGACAAGTACCAAAAATAACCTATCTTGACCCATTACCCAACCGGATTGACCTGCTCAGTTTTCCATTAGTGTAACCAATCTTTTGACTTCAAAAGGAAATTTAATTTTAATTGAACTTGTGATGTGACCAGTAATTGGCATTGTTGACTAGGTTTTGGGCAGCAAATACCAGAGCAAGCTTCTAGAAGTCATTGATGCCAGGTAAGTTGCCTGAAATACTGCCAGGTCATCAATGCCATGGTTTTTGTGTAATAGTTTCACATGTTAGCTTCTTCACCTTCACTTTAATTCATATACATTTCCTTATATGTTGTCAGTGAACTTCCAGAATTCTTAGGTGGTACCTGTACCTGCACAAATGAAGGTGGTTGCATGCGCTCTGATAGAGGTCCATGGCAAGATCTAGATATTATGAAGGTTCTTTTCATACTACAATGAATTTTTTTTCATACATATATTTTTAAGCATTCTCAACGTCAACTCATGTAACAGATGGTCCATGATGGTGAACACATATGTCCAAAACTTGACGTCCGCGAAGAGAAGATCATTTCTGAGGATGAGTCTGCTAACAAAGTTAGTAAATACTTTCAGAAATTAAGCTTCTCGGTATATTTATTTAATGCTGAGTTTTATTTGCTATAATAGAGTGTTACTAAGAAGGCTTCTTTCAAGTTGGACAATAAATCTCCCAAAAAGCAGAGGGACCACATCAAGCCGGCACAGCTACCTTGTGTCGATGAAGAAGTAAGTTACCTCTTTCACTCACATTGCATTTGTGTTCTTTCTACAAAAAAGATGCATAAAACTCTTCTTTTACCGATTTTCTAATTATTCCGTATGGTTCTTAAGTTATAAGTATGATTTAAACTGATTTATAGGATCCTGAAAACAAAAACATCCCCATGGTTGACAAGACTGTTGATGCACCTTCTTATGAATCGGAGCAGAAGCTTTCTCTTTCTAAAGGTAGAAAATGTGATGAAACTAAGGCCATCACATGCTTATCAAAGTTGTAATATCTTTATTCTAAGAAGATCAAAGACTAAGAAGACAAACATATTATCACCCATTCATCAATTCAGCAAATAATGACTAATTGATTATCACAATTTTGACATTTCTTCAAAATTGACTAAACAGTGCCGAATTGGCTAATCATAACCTGTGCTACATCATCGGTTTATATGTTTTAAGAGGTAAAATACATACAACAACAAGTTTTGATAAGTTCAATACATACGATATAACTTTTTTAGTTTGATACGTTCAATAGCAAAAACGGTAAAGGTAAAGTTGTATAATCTGATGTAGTTTTCCATATTATCACCCATTCTTTTTGGTAATTTATCTCATCTAAAACCACCTAGAAAATGCTACTCGTATTTAAATTCCAAATGCTAACTTACAGTTTACTTCCATAGATACAGATCCTGATGCTTTCAAGGTTAGATGTACCAATAAGCTAGCCAATCACCTGCTTACATTCCTGATGGCCTTGGTTATGGGACTTATGACAGTGGTTCGTGTGACCCGTAACATGCCCAAAAAGCTTACAAATGCAACATTCTACTCAACTGGATTTCTAGAGGATTATAGGAGGAAACAATCCACCATATCCACCGCAGAGTACCTCACCTTGATGAACCGCCTAGCCGAATTGGAGGAAAAGGTCCTTGACCTTAACGATAAACCAGCCGAGCTTCCTCCTGAGAAAGAAGAGTTGCTTAATAACGCTTTAAAACGTGTTGATGCCTTGGAAACAGAGCTTGCTATTGCCAAAAAGGTTGCTTTTTTATATTCATGTTTTCGTCTAACTAGTAAATAACATAAATGAAAACATGCCTGCAATTTAATGAACTCAACTCACTATCAAATTTAGAAATAAGGGTAGAAAAACGGGCAAGTTGGGTAAATCGGTGAAAAGGTATTAAATTTTAAGTGTGGGCCACAGCCACTACACTTTCTGTATCATGGTAAAAAAAAGTTACTATGTATAGCTTGGTTCTTTGATTTGTGAAATGATGACCATTTTATAACCTTTAATTAATCTGATTATGCAGGCTCTTGATGAGTCCCTAATTCAACAACGAGAAATGGTGGCATACTTGGAGAAGCACAAGAAAAGGAGGAAGAGAAAATTCTTTGTTTTTTGAACTACATATATATGCACCAAATATATCATTCCAGATGATACTAAGAAACAAAAAGTTGTTCGGGATATAACTCAGATATATAGATGACTTCATTTGTTACTATTCAACTGCTGTAGCAACTCCTTAATTTGTGTTTGTCCACTCAATAAAATTTGGTCCTTGATCCTTTATCTTCCAATGCTTTGTATGCCAAACTAACAATGCAAAGGTCTGTCTCATGTAGTAACGTTTCCTATTTCAGTATAAAGGTTTGGTTCAGTAGTAATCGTAGTTATTACTCACCAATAGTTACTATTTTGATTTGTACACCTTATACACATTATCAACAGCAATTGTAACGTCAAAGCTTTCAGAATTTCACAAATAAAAGTTAAATGTTAACATGATAAATAAAAAATCATCCCGAGTTAAATTCTCTCTCAAGACTCTTTTAGTTATGCCAAGGCATGAAGGGATGGTGATTCAGGTCAACCCAAAAACCTATGTGAAGCCACAAAAAAAGGGTCAATGGACTTGGATAATCTTAATGTTGGGGGAACCAAATCTTGAGGATTGGAATTCATTGTTTTTGGACTGATAGAGCTTTGAGTAGAAGTACCCAAAAAGTGGAGTACATTTGACCTAAGCTCTATTTTGATGGACTCCAGAATATAGTATATTCGACCATTTGACAGCCCCAAACCCTACAAGATGAGTCAATTACAAAGCTTGCTCGAAACCGTCCCAGAAAATTCTAACATTTATCATATCATATCCTTCTCAAAGTCAATACAGTTAGCGAACAACAGGTTTTCCGCAGGAATGTTAACATGTTTGTATACAATATTATCAAAAGAAACATCAAAAAGAAAACAACTGAATACACGTCACTCTTCAGTCTTCACCAGCATGATTTCTTCTTCTGCAAAAACATGCAGCAATAAATTGTTTCAAAAAACTCTCGTTCTTATACAAAAGAAAAATATATTCAACAATTTTTTTTTAACTCACCCTCAATTTCTTCTCCTCTTGACCGTCAATGTAAGCTAGCAATTCCTCTTGCCTCATCAAAGCTTCATGCAGGGCCTGCACAAGATGTAGCACATTGCCATTAGATTGGTGAACATATAGGTCGCAACTTGACCCATTAATTTGGAGTTATGGGTATGGAGCTAGTTTTGACTATCTGGTTCTTCTACTGACTTTATGGATCCACCCATTTGGTTTTTATTCAGGAGACCAACTATGTACTATAAAAGTGTTAATGATACTTTTCTTGTTTCACTTAGGTAGACTAAGGACATAGCAAACTGTTGAACATTGAAAATATTATATTTTAATATTATGTTATGTGTATTTAGTGTGTGAAACCATCAATGCCAAGATTGGGAATCTTAAGACAGCCTTTATAAAAGTAATTCAACTTTAAAAAAAATAAAAATGACATATAAAAAGTTATTCTCAGCCAAAATATAGCAACGGAAACAGGCATGATGAAGAATGGATCATCTATTCCCTAATCCCGTGAAAAGCACAACATCTCCCATCTTAGAAACATTCAAAGCTAAAAATAAAAGATAAAGAAAATATATACTTTTCCGGTAATTGTCATAAATTATTAACTACATTAACTAGTAACAGCAAGATTTATTTTACTATAAAAATTGAAGAGTGTTCTATGTACTTCACATATAGTTAAACATTTTACTTAAATTGTGTGTCAAGTTGAACATAGAGAGTATTTTATGTGCCGGAGGACTAGCATTTTAAACCAGCATATGCAGCTGTTTTATTAGAATAACATTGCTACAGAGTGAATGCTTACCTTTTTGGTAGCAATAAGTTCTGCTTCTAAAGCATCAACACGGCAGACAGCAGCGTTTAGTAATTCCTCTTTCTCATAAGGCATCGTTGATGGCTTTGTGTTGAGTGTATCAACCTTCTCTTCAAGGTCACCTAATCTTTTCAAAACCGATTTGAGAAGTTCAGCCTCTTTAAAAGATGGAGTGGGTGATGGAGGCCGAAAATCCTCCTTAGTTGATGCATCAAAGGAGAACTCTTCAGCGTTTTTGGCATCATTAGATGGTGAGTCAGGAAGCTTTTTGGTCACACGGCTCATGGCTGAATTGAAGAGCGTGAAAAAGGTCATGAAGAAGGCCACAAGCATCACCCATATCTGAGAATGAAGTTTTTCTGGTCCCTTTGGAGCAGTAGGTTCAACAACTGTCCCTGTACCAACAATTGGAACCAGGTTTAACCTATCGCACCAGTAACACTATTACTGTAAACTAGACGTGCCAATTTCGACCCATAGCCTTATGACTGGGTTTACTCAGGTTATGATTTACCTATAACGGGTCAAACAGTTCGAAAGTCATCGAAAGTGTATTTCTAATGCATAAAACCTCGTAAAGCATTTTATTCATTAAATGATGCTTTCACTGAAAAATATAAAAAATTTGCATTCAAATTTGAAACTAATATTAATTTTTTGAAGCGAATTGTTTCCCGTCAATTCAACCCATTTCAACCAATTACCCAACCCACCCAAACCGTCCCATTTTTCCACCTCTATAAAGCACATAATCCTGACCTCTGGAATCATTAGGCTTTGGAGTTGAAGGTCGCTTCTTCCATCCAGAATCAACAGCCTTATCAACCATGGGAACATACTCATCATATTCAGAAAACTGACCAGTGTAGCTAGTAGCTCCAATTGTCTTGGCCTATATATGACACCAATTAGCTTATTTAGTGGCTTTACAAATAATATGAAGCAGATAAAATCTCATAGTCAATATCTCCAACCAACTAAAACTAGAAAACCACGTAGGGGAGCTACAGTTCCAAAAACCAATAAAGCAGATATATGTGACTTTGAGGTCAAAACAAATTAACAAGAATAAAAGAATGATACAGTGCAAAAGGCAAAAGCAGCAGAGCATATTCTCAGTTATATCTACTTAACCTCTTTAATTTTGTTCTATTATATGAGGGTTTTATTACATATTGCATTCGATCTATCTCTTGTGCTTTTAGCTACACATAAAATATATAGTCAAAAGGGGACCAATTGCGTAATTAGATAAGTAACTCAAGATTCACTCACGTAAACCTTTAAAATTGTATCAAGAGGGTCTTTAGAGTATACTGAATCAAGTCTATCTTTTCTGACACAGAGCCACAAGAGATAGTCATGGAACAATCTCATGTCAATCTTTTCTGGATAAAATTGTGTTGTACATTTTACAGGACGAAACAGAAATCAGACGAGACAAAAGGACAACGCTTACCTCTTCACGAACAGGAGTCAACCTAAGATGTGAATAACTCCTCATTGCTTTGGGGGATGCAATATCGTCAGCATCTGAACCCGACTCGGCAGATGTATCACTGCTTCTTACCTGCAAACGAATAAGAAAGTTAATTCTCCAGTGGTTGATGGGGGACAAGTGAAGCAGCAATAAAATGAATTACAAGAGTTTGGTCTCTACCCCAGGAAGTTGAGGCTTAGCATATGCAACAATCTTTCCCTCGCTATTTAAAACTTTAACCACCTGTCTGGCACGTCGTCCTTCACTATTAAGAGCCAACTGCAGTACCGCGTCCCAGAATGTTTAATTCAGTTAACCACAAAAGACAGCCATGAATAAATAAATATCACAAGTGTTTTGAGCAAAATGATAACCTTCAAGATTTCAGGATTATTCCACGGCCCTTTATCAGATAGAAGACAACCCCCTTTATCTGCACAAGTACATGTGCCACCTAAGAATTCCGGCAACTCACTGCACAAAGTTCCAATGTTAGTATCCAGTATTTAGACAACAGTTCTCACATTAATTAGAACTAAAACAAACATATATACATGTCATAAAGGAGCGCTTATAATAACATGAAGATGAAGTACCTGGCATCGATTAGCTCAAGTAATTTATTTTGATACTTGTTACTCAGAACCTGAGGAGAGAAAAAAGATAACATGATAAACTACAATTGTATCATCCAACAAGCTTATATGGTAAAACTTGTAGCTTTTACAAATACGCAAAGACAAATAGATAGAAATGAAGCATACATGAATCTTTGCAACCGTTTTGGGATCTAAAAATGACTTTACAGTACCCCAGAGCAGTCTAAAACCGGGACCAGCATTGATTATATACATTTGATGGAGTGTCTGAAGAAATAAAGAGTTAGTTAGATATAGCAAGGATAAACAGAGTTCATTTGTAAAGCAACTGATCTTACTTCAGGATAATTGTCACCATCAATTTTCTGTAGCCTCGTAACGAGTTCACGAGCACTCTTACTGAAGTTCTTCAGACCCTGAAATATTCAAAAATGGAATGAATATAATGATAATGACTACAATTAAAGTAATAGAGTCCATCACAATAAAGCACAAGGAAAAACGTACCACACCCTGAACATCCAGAATGGTGGTGCTAGAGTCTATGTGCCTTTTTGCAGCAATTGAACAGGAGGGAAACTTAAAAGCAAAACTTTTTTCAAACTCCCGCACATGATATTTTATGTATCGATCCATGGTTGTAACTTGCATGAGTTTGTTAGGATCAACTTTCCCTAATCTTTCAATGTAGACGGGTCTTCCTTCTTTATCCACTCCATGATTACCATGGGGATAATACTTCAAAACTTCATTCAACTCTTGAAAATCGAAATCCTGATAAGATTGAGCAAACAAAATATCAGATTTGGTGCTAGATGAGAGACAGAGATGATAACATTAAATTAATGAATATCTCAGATGACAAACACATAGGAAAAAGCAAGTATATCCCAAATTTAACCACCTCAATAATCGTATCAGCACCAAACTCCTTTCTCCAGTGAATCATATCAGCCCACATTTGCTTAGCCTTTTCAATATCAAACTTCCTTGCTTTCAGAAACCTAAAGCAAATACAGTATCAATCATAAACTTATAGATGGGCATAACAGCATGTTTTTAAATCAGATAATATTGCAGCAGCTTGTCATTGAGAAATATTAGGCATGGAAAAATATCATCTGAGAAAATACAAATTAAAAATGATTTACCACAGACGAGAGACAAACGTGATCAGAGCATTTATAGGCAATTTAAATCTTTTTTCCTAGCAAAAAACTTAATCTACACAGTGTGTATTCTTGTACTAGAACAGAAGCATAGATTATCCATCATATAAAGGTTGTTTTCAGTTACAATTCATGTTCATTCATGAAACTACAGCATAAGCTATAATACCTCAACATCATATGATAATCATCAAGTTTTTCTGGCAGCAATTCTTCCAAAACGAGTGCTTGTCGGAATGCATCAACAGCCCGTAGCTCTTCAACATCTCGAATATCCTCAATAGAGACAGAGCTAACTCGTCCATCACTTTTCCTTCTACTGCCCTTCTTCTTTAGAGAATGTTTGAACTTGCTAGATGCATTTAGTGCTTTCTTTTTCAATGAACCAATTCTTGTCCTCCTTTCATCCTCTGAGTTCTCAAAATCAGACTTTCTTTCTCTTCTTTCTGATCTTTCTCTTCTCTCTGGTCTCTCATCGTTGCCTGATGACCCCTCAAAGCCTATCCAAATAACAAATACATAAGAACAAGTAGTTTTAACACCTCAATGTCTAATCCTATAGTAACTGCAATTAAATAGCAGCCAATCAACTACTTGACCTAATACAAGACCTCACAATTCATCATATTTTACGAAACTATGACAACTCTGTTGTAGGGCAATTAAATAGCTTAAATATCTAATATATATAAATATAAATATTACTATTTATATTACTAAGTTTAAAGATATACAATAATTATAGACGAAATGGCATCTAAAACCTCCTTGGACAACTACAACATAAACACATAGTTATACAGTAATTACGGTATTTTTTGAGAAAACTTGTAACCTAAGATGAAACCCTAATTTTCTCTTTTGTATAAATAAAAAAAATTTACATCTAAAAAACAGATCAAACAATAAAACTGAAAACTCACAAGGCCTTGCAAATCGATCAAGTGGTCCAGACATCGATTCGCAGCTATCGAAAACTCACGACAATCTCTCTTTCGATAGTAATCGATAAATTAATATCACTAAACTGCATCACAAGATAATAAAATTAGCTGAATTCATATACAAACAGTTGTGATCAATAAGTTTAATTTCAAATACACGTACCTTTACTTTTAGCGAAATCGATCGAATTGAAAGATGAAATACAAACAGCCGGTGAATAATACAAAGAAGAATAAAATTAAAAATAAATATAAATAATTACAATTATGAAAAATAAAATATCAGGAAAATACAAGGAGGGGATTAGAGAGATGAAAAGGGTTTGGTTGTGGGGTGGGGCCAGAATAGGTGAGTGGGGTAGGAAGGTGCCACGTGGCAGATTGAGTGTTTTGGATGGATGTGTAGTCAGAAGATGAGAATGAGAATTATTCTGTTGTGGGTTGTGAAGGAGCGGCATTATTATTGAGTAATGATTCGGTCACACGGCGGTGAGACATGTGATTCTAAAGTCAAATGTTTAGTTTTTGACTTTTTGTGGTAGTCAAGCAACGTTTTAAAAATTGATTGAACGCTCGGGTTTAATTAGTTGAACCAAATATAGGAGGGTTTTTTTCATTTTAAATTAATTATATATTTTATTATAATGACTTTTAAACTTAAGTAATCTTTTGATTTAACTCAGTTAAACCGGTGAATTATACTTTAAAAATTTAATTTTGATCTAGTTTTTTAGTTTTTATAAAATTAAAGTTGTCAAACTTATTTGAAATGACTACATTGAAACTTATAAATTTTATTGTAGTTATTTATATTTTTCAATATTATTGAGTATTTAATAATATATAATTATCACCCGTTTCAACCGGCCGGTTCAATAGGCCGAACCAGTGGAACCATAACCGAAACTATGACTAATTAAATTAAAAAGTTGATTTTTAAAACATTGATTTGAAGAAGGACAATAATTACTTTTGTTTGATTGTGTTAATAAATTGGCATAGTAAATGAAACATGAGATGCAATGACATTTGATGAAAGATGTGGAAAATAAGAAAGGCCTTGATGTATCAAGAGCAGTATGAGTGTAGGTACAAAAGTTATTCTTACTTATTTATTAGCTTTAAAAAGTTTCTTGGGTTATTTAAAGAACAATAATATAATAATTAAATATAATGTGATTGTACATTGTAAGGTATAAAATAAGGAAAATAATTTAAAGCAAAATAATATACGCGAGTATGAAGAAAATAGACTTTGATTTTGTCAACAATAAAACTTACTAATTTATTTAACAGCAACGAATTTTGTTTTGATCCAGTACGTCATATAAGGTTGTCAACCAATATTCATTGATAATCGAATAATTAATTATGCCGATTATTTTAAAATATAAGAAATAAAAATAAATTAAGCACCGCTCCCTTATCGTTTTCGTGGGTGGAATGGAGAAGTTGGCAACCCAACTTACTTTTTGCATGAGAAATGGGCTAACGGGCAAAAAGTAAAACGGAATACAACATGCAACCTTTAAAGCAAATAAAGTTTTGTATTTTGATATCGAAATATGAACAAAAACATATTTGATCAAATGAATACAAATTTAATAACTTTATTGTTCTTTTAGAAATAAAAGCAAAATAAAAAATAAAAAATAATTAGTACCGAACTAACTGTAGATTTTTAACTGTTGACTAAATCGCTGCGGGGGAAACAAAATGAAGAAATTAGCTTGGACTCAACACAAAGGAAGTATTGTCGTTGCTTGAAACTTGAATCAAGCAAACGAACGATGTTGGCCCGATTCTTAGCTCTTGACTAATAATAAGATAATAATAAATGTGCATTTGTTTGTTCACTTGTCAAAGCAAATACTTTGAATCTACTCTTATTTTTGATAAAGTGCTTGAATTGCTATTATTTTTATTATGTCAGTTTTGACTAGAAAGTAATTATGAGTGAAATATATGAATTTGGATCAGTTTTGTAACATCCTACTCTGCAGTCTGGTAATTCCCATTATTAAATTGTTTTAGAACTATTTAATATTATGTGTTTTATTGTAAAATTTGTAAATTTTTGACTTTCTGCGACACAAGGGTTGTGTCGCAGGTGGTGTCTGTGCGACACAAGGGTTGTGTCGCAGGACTGTGTCGCAAAACGGGCTGAACTGAAATTAAGTAAGGAGCTTAAGTGTAATTCGATGATAAAAATATATATACACCGCCCTAGTACTTCCTGACCATTTCCAGACATTTCCAAACTCTTAAAATCGTTCCTAGAGAGAGAATTAAAGGGAATTAGAGAGAAGAAATAAAAGATTGGGTTTTGATCATATTTGAGCTAATTAGCTTTGAATCCGAGGTAAGGGTTTGATTGTTATGTGTTATTATTGTTTATATATGATTTACACTGAGTGGAATAGGTTAATTTATGTATTACATGTTTGATTTCGTGAATTTTGAATCTGGGAACTGGACTGTTCATCATTGCGACACAAGGCTTGTGTCGCAGGTTGTGTCGCTTAAATGTTATGCGACACAGTGGTTATGTCGCTAAAGGCGGCCATTTTGAGTATTGCGACACAATGTTAGTGTCGCAGGTTTCTGTTGTGCGACACAGTGGTTGTGTCGCTAAGTTTATAAAAGAGATTTTTGTTTTGCAAATTTTGAAAATGCGTAAGTGTTTTGGAGACGCGGTTTTGTGAAAATCTCATTAACTCGGATTTAATTGAAATTCGCATAGTCAATCGGAAACGACCTAGTAATCAAGGCTATATTCTAATAGCCTAGGCAGTTTTTGGCCATCCGGGGTCATCTAGGACCCGAAAATGGCATTTTTCAGTTTTAAACGGTATTGCGGACTTTTTTTGAGTTTATTTCTGAGTGAACTTTTGTTTGCCTAGACTTCAGGGATTACCTGATTGGATAATTAGACTATAATGATGTTTATGGAACGAACTTCTGACTTGTGTATGATTTTCTGTTTCAGATCAACGTAAGACTCAGTGATATTAGAATCCTGGGTGTGGAGACGTCAGAGGTATCGGTGAGTGGATTCGGAACTCATCATTTGATTCAGTTGTAACTATTTGGTTACAACAAGTAAACGTAGATGTGTATTAGACTGTTTAGTCTTGATTATTGATTATTGATCTACGTGATATGTGAACCAATGTGCTGTATGTTATTGAGGTCAACGTGTAGTTGGACTTCTGGTTATTATGTGTTTTACACAGGTTTTGATTCATTTGTTGTGTTTGAGACCTGTGTATGGGTTTAATAACCATTAGTTATCGGTCTATTCTGTAATGGCCATACAGATTGACGGTAAGTGTTCTTGGGGGAATCCCCGGGTATTATGATATCCCCAGAGCCACCGATCCTCATTGAATTATGTGTGTTTACGTTTTATTGGTGTAATTAACTAGTTATGCTAAGTTGAATGTTGTGTGATGAACCTATTCACTTAGCTTCGTGCTAACCCCTCATTTTACTTCCTGCAGGATATGTTTTGTTTAATTGTGGGTGCAGGAAGTGATTGGTTGATCAAGGAATGTTTGACTGCGCTCTTGAACTCTGATATGGTTTTGTAATAAACCTTGTTTTGTGAATTTTATAATACCCCGCCTTTTGTAGTTTAAAAAGTTTGAAATTGGTGTAATTTGGGAATTGTAAACTGTTTAATGTATTTTAAATTCATGCTTCCGTGTTTATTAATATAATAATCGGTATTAGAAAGAGGGGTGTTACAAGTTTGACCGATTTCTTTTTTGTTCTTGTAATAATAATAATAATAAAAAAATAATAATTCGTCTTTTGTTTATGTAGGAATAACAATAACATAATAACAACAACAATAATGATAATATGGTTTAGAGGTGGAGTTAGGAAACTATAATTGAGAAGAAATTGTATATCCTTTCTATAATTTTAGCAAGATAAAATTTCTAAAATGTTACTAATACTTTTAAAAAGATATATTTTACAAAATTTATAATTTTTGAGGGTGTAGATAGCCCTTCTAACTATTGTATGTCCACCTAGGTTAGAAGTGATAATTAATTAGTGTTGAAAACGTAAAAAGATTTAAAATTACCTGCACTTAAAACTCTTGAGTTTGGTGTTATGTATGTGAAGATTTTTAGGGTGTGTTTGACTAGAGATTTTTGAGTTTTTATAAGTTTGAATTTCCATTTCTAATACGTGTTAGATTATAAGTTTTGTTTGATAATACAATAAAAATAGGACTTTTTGAAAATATAAGTCTCTAGAAACTCTTAAATAAAAGCTTTTTGAAGCAGAAGCTCAACCCGAATTCCAGTTGCAAATCTCAACTCGAGCCTCAGCTTATTTTTAGTCTAATGTTATCAAACACACCCTTAAAATTTTGAGGGGTTGCACACGAATAGCATGTTCGTAACATTTATAATTTTTTATAATTTTATGTGGATTATTATTTGGACAAATTCAATTGACTCACATTAAAATTGTCTTAAATTATGTAGTTCAAAAAGAGAAAGAAAAAACATCACATAAAGAGTAAATTAAAAGCGCATTGTTTGTCCCAATAGATGATTATCCAAGACCTAATTAATTGTTAGCAAAAACTAAAATCTTATTAAAGTAACTCTTTCCGCTTTCTCCTTGCCTCATGTCTAGATTGAACTCTGAAGCCACATTTCATCTCTACCTATATTTGACCTTTTTAAAGTACTATTTGAATTAATTAATCCTCCTATATAAGCTACGAGTTGAATTTTGATGACATCGAATAAAAATTTAATAGATAATGAGAGGAAAATGATGACATTACTCGATTAAATTAACAAATAAAAGTGCATGCGGTGCAAAAATTATGAGCAATCAGAGCCAATAATTGAGACTACCAACTAATATTCCCTACCCTTTAATACTTAATTTAGCGGTATCCGAGAATTGAGCACTATATATATTAAAGTTCAGTTCTATTCTATTCTATGTAATACGGAGTAATAATTTGAGTTCCCTGGATAGCTGTCATGTAAAATTATGGCACCTTAATTCATACAGTGTGAGGCTATTTTCACACCATGTAATCTCTATTTCTATCTCTACTTAATACAAAAACAGGTAGTCATTTCCTATAGGATAATCTAGACTTTTCAATTTCTCAACAAAATAATTATCTAGACCTTTAAATGAGTCGTAATTGAATAACTAGCTAATAAGAATCGTTAGAGTCATACAATCAAAAGAAATTACCCCTAACTGTTAATAAAAATTAAAAACACCTAATTTCAAAATTCCAAATATCTAATTTAGAATTCAAAGAATTCGGCATTCTTATTCCTTAGATGTGAATTTGATTTCAAAAACTAGGGTTTAATGTTTGATTCGTATGTTCTCTACGATATTGTGTGATTTGTGATATGAGTACGAAAGTAAATAAGAAGTCACGTGAGTTACACATGACTTGAGTTAACATAATTGGTTAGTCGGTGTGAAAGTTTGTTATTCTTTTATTATTAAAGTCTGTAACATATGTCATTTCATTCTTAGTTGTTCATTTGTATCTTCTCAGTAGTTGTGGTAAAATAGGTAGGCTTTTGAACAGCTATGTCAAAATGAGTTTAGATTACCACAATCTTGAGTAAAAATGGACTCGGGTTACAATGAGCTCGAGTCAAAATAAACTAAAATGTAAAAGGGCTCATATCAAAATGGGCATATTTTTTAACTATCAAATTAAGCCTAAAAACAAGTTATAATGGATTGTTGATCATAACGTAGTAATAGTATCTAAACATATGGCGCAAACATTCATGGATTGATCTAATTATTTACACATCTATTTTAGAAACTAGGACAAGAGTAAACAGTTACATTTTTTGATCTCCAGAGCATAATGTCAGACAAATAATTTGATTTTTAAGGTTAAAATTTCTTGCTTGAACCTTTATAGACTAGTTTAACTATATAAACGCCCATATATGATAACACCACCAAAAATCATTAAAATAAGCACACAAAATCAACTTAACGAGCATGTTATAAGTAAAGTTTAGCACATAATAATAATAAGGGCTTTATCGTAGGGGAATGCACTCAACTTTTGCCAGATGTCTATTGTATGCACCCAACTTTACGTATAACACCCCTTTAATTATCTCAGGGTTAAATTAGTCACTTGACTCGGAAGCGATGGATAAAAGATAATCTTATATATTATATTACAAAATGACTATAAATTTTTCGCGAGTTTACAATATTTAAAATATTTCTGAAACAAAACATATTCTGTTGTTCTTCAAAATCTACATACATATTAACTATCAAAACGTAAACATATTTATCAGAGAATGAGCGCATGTCAAACATTCCTTCCACAGCCCATCTTCCTGCCCAACCCACAAAAGATAAACATAACCTGCAGGAAGGGAAATGGTGGGATTAGCACAAAGCTAAGTGAATGAATGTACAACCAATAATTCAATTTAGCATAACAATCTGTTTACATTTAACACAGTAAACACATAAACTCAAGAGGATCGGTGGTTACTGAGGAACCCTACAGCCGCGGTGGCCCACAGTAACACTTACCACAATCTGTATAGGCCCATACAGAATAGACCGATAACTTGGCACTACAACACAACAACACAATTTCCAGCGACAACACATGTATCTGGAACCTGTGTTGAACACAGTAGTAACCAAGTCCAATCGCAATTGACCTCTGAATAACACAGATGCCCGAAGACCACAAATATAGCAAGCAGATATTCACAATCATAATTCAGACTAAACAGTCTATCAAGTCTACGTTACTTGTTGTAACCACATCATTACAACTAACTCAAATTATGAGTTGCAGATCCACTCACATGTCTGCTACCGTCCACCTCTCATAATTCTTATATTACTGAGTCTTTGACTGATCTGAGAATACAATAGATAATGAGTTAGTAACTCATCTTGTAATCGTATAACATATCTCAATGCATATTATCCAGATAATAAACAATTATCAAGTTACAATTTATATGTTATAACCGCTCTACAACTATCAATTATATCAAGTTATAAAAAAATTGCTTATTTAATTATTTACTCAATGAACCAAATTTCGAATCATTATTATAACATATTTAATCAAACAGGTGACCCCTGTATTCAAGGAATAATAAAAGTCCGATCCGCAGTTAAAAAGGAATCTTTCAATTTTTGGTCGCTAAAAGTATAACCTTTTACTTATGCATTTTTAAAATTTGCAGAAAAAGACAAAAATCTCAGTTCGCAGGAAACTCGGTTCGCAACTGGGTTCGCAGCTCAGAAACTCAGTTCGTAGGAACTGGGTTCGTAGTGAAGGAACTCAGTTCGCAGGAACTGGGTTCACAGCTCAGAAACTCAGTTCGCAGGAACTGGGTTCGCAGTGCAGGAACTCAATTCGCAGTGCAGAAACTCAGTTCGCTGGACGAACTGCGAACTGAACCGCTGTTACCCAAAAAAAACGAACTATTTTTTCATTCAACACAAAATTTCGGTTTCCTAATCATCTAACAAGTTTTCCTACATCTCTAATACATCAAGTAGCATCAAATAACATCTTACAAGCTTCAATTACACACCTAATCAAGGATTTGACCACATTTCAAGTTTATACCCTAAAATAGAAAAATGCTTACAATAAAAACAAGAACAAGATGAAGATGATGATAAGCACAACAAAGAATCACAGTAGCTCGAAATCCCTCTCAATTAAATGTTAATTTGGTGATTTTTTGAAAGAAACCTTGAAAGAGAATTTGAAGAAACAAGTTGGTGAAAAATGAGATGAAATGGAGAAAAGTTGGTGATTTATATCACCTACCAACTCAAATGTTGGTAAATTTTAAATCCCTTGTTTGGCTTATTGTCTGGAACCTGAAAACCGTTTGCGATACAAGTTATTTTATTTTACCGACAACTAATTTAATTTACAACTATTACTAATTTACCTGACACAATTAACTATTCGACATTTATCTAACTTTCCTATCTAATAAACATATTTGAGTAACATAAACTTGTAATTAAATATAGGATGAAGGAAATTACCTAATTACCCCTAAGCCACAAGAGTGGGTGTTACATTACGGGAGTGCATTTAATGTACCTAACCGGGAAAAATGTAGAATCGACGCCGGCTACGTCACCGGTAAACACCACATTTATGCCACGTCATCGTTCACCTGGCGCCGGTCATCTTCTTCGGTCATCTAACATTCTTGATTTTTTCACCCCTAAATACCCTTTTTCTTTCCCTACCAAATTAAAACCCTAGATTCCTTAATCTATAACAAACCCCCATAATAATCAAATCAACACTTCAATTGATATCAAAAACACCGACCTTAACAATAACCCTAACTCAATTCGAACATTGGGTGAACCATTTGAGATCGAAATCTGGTGATCAATTGATTGAAGTATGAAACCCTAATTCGTCACTGTTTGTTTTGAGTCTTGGGCCGGGCCATGGAATGGCCTACGGTTTAGTGGTGCTTCAGATTTTAGTAAAAATCCGATTTTTACATATAATATGGTATTAATGAAACGGAGGTAGCTTTTATTTATAATCTTGTAAACAGTTATGTTGTATCAAGGTTCTATGTGAGTTATTCCTCTGGGTAGATGAAACGATCAGTGTGGGTAGAAGATGGGCAAAAGTGGCAGCTTATGGTTGCATTACCAAGAGAAATATGTGATGATTACAACATATGTGGTGCTTGAGGTATGTTCATGTTTAAACGAGACAAAATTTGTGCCAAGAAACCAAAAGGGTTAGGAGGCAGCAGATTGGTCTAATGGTTGTATGAGAAAACACCATTGGATTGTGAAAATGGATCTGATGGGTTTATCAAGTATTCTAACATAAAATTACCGGACACACACACTTCCTAGTTTATATATAAGAATGGATGTCAGAGTATACTCTAAGGGCAAGGGTGGTCAGGATCTATATATAAGAATGGACGCCTCCGAATTAGGTAACTATATATTGCTTAAGTTCATTAAATTGGTATATTTTTTTAAACAAAAACAGCTAACTTGAACGAGTTTTATGAGAGATTTACATTCTGGAGAAGATGATCGGAATTTGACCAGAGAAGATGACCGGAGAAGATAACTGGAATTTGACCGGAGAAGATAACCGGCGCCAGGTGGACGATGACGTGGCATAAATGTGGTGTTTACTGGTGACGTAGCCGGTTACTTACGTCAATTGTACATTTTTCCCGGTTAGGTACATTAAATGCATTCCAATAAAGTTGTGTGCATACAATAAACATTCAGCAAAAGTTGAGTGTATTCTCCTGCCATAAACCCTAAATTATATTTACCTAAACAAAAAAAAATTGTTATCTTCCATTAAATGAAGTAAGCCAGACACAAAACTTTTTATGTATGTAAACTATAATTATAATATACATATAACATTATTCATTTGGTGGTATATTTCATATATTCTTTCTGATAACGTTATTATTAATAATTATTAGTTATTTTATCACTAAGAATCTCATTCCATTTTACCGTCTGTTAATATGATAAGTAAACACATTTTAGTAACAAGTCGCTTTTACATTAGTATACCATGTCTTATTTTACAAATTCGTTAGTTATAAATTAGTTGTATGTTTTAAATCATATATTAAATTAATAATTAATTGGCATATACACATCTAAAGTTTATCTACTACAGCAGACGAACTATAATCAACTACATATATCACATTTACTTTACAGTACTTTAGTTTTGTATTGGAAGAAGTTAGCCATTGAATCGATTCAATTGTAGTTATATACTAAAGATATAACCTTTTAGTTACGATAAACTAAAACTGGCCAACATTATTGTGTTTTGTTGTATCAAAATTAAGTAAGAAATAATAACATACTATATGAATTATTCCTTTTAAGTCATTTTACATCAACTGTCTAATGAAATCATTTTTTTTTTGAACGACCAACTAAATCAAATTTCATTATATGGATTCACAACAAAACGTTACAAGCACCAATTACAAACACCAAAAACTATACTTCAAGCATATTATCTAGAGAAAATTAAAATTGCTCCAATTTTCCCGTGACAAATTCTTGAATCTTAAACGATTTTTAAACCAAATGAAAGATAATGATCGGATCTCTTCGGATATTAAGTTGGCAGTTCCTTGTTTCGAATTGAAGACCACGTTGTTTCTATTTTTCCAAATGCACCAAACTGATGTAGCAATAACCAAATGAACCGCTCGTTTCCAGCTTGCACTTCCCCTTAGATTAGATGCCAACGTTACTAAATCTTTTGCAGTAAAGAAGAAGAAATTGGAAATTCTGCACCACTGCGAAACATTGTCCCAGACTTGCATCGATGTTGTACAGCTTCCCAGAAGATGTTCTAGTGATTCATTCGCATGTCCACAAACATCGCATGTTTGAGATGAAAGATTGATGTTCCTGCTTGCCAAATTATCCTTGGTTGGTAATCTATTTAGCCAAACCCTTTATAGCAAGAAATTGACTTTTATTGGAACCCAATTTAACCAGATCATACTGTTACCATCTTCTTCTTCTTGTATTTCTCGGATTTTTGTTCTCATCAGCTTTACTGCAAACTTTCCCATAATGCAAACGTCGGAGCTCCATGTATCGTAGTTCCCGGCCCACGATGCAGATGTTAATAGATTAATCATATCGCTTACCTCCGAATGTTCCACTTGGTTTAGTTGCCTAATCCAATGGAAGTTGACAATTTGGCCACCGTTATTATTTCGAACTCTATCTTTTATGGAGCATAATTTTTTTACCTCAAGCTGGAATAGACGTGGGAATTGAGATCGTAGAGGAATATTGGATATCCAAGGGTCGTGCCAGAATGAGAGATCTGATGATGAACCCGGGATAACATGAAAAATAGTTTGTAGATTAAGACCTATGTTAATTAAGTGATCTGATATCTTGCAAATCTGTTTCCAAGGCCCCGGAATAGATAGTTTTCTCGGCAAAAAATTCCAGGATCTTGAAGAATTATGGAAACACCAAATTACTTTCCTCCACAATCTGTCTGGTTACGTCTTGAATCTCCACCACCATTTGGATAACATAGCAAAATTCGTATCCGAGAATGACCCGAGACCTATCCCACCATTTTCTTTCGATGAAATTACCTTAGACCAGGATATCCACCTGATCTTTTTTCCTTCCTCATCGAAACCCCACAAAAAATCCCTTCTTATCCTTTCCAGAATTTCAATTACTCCGGCGGGTGCTTTAAACAAAGAGAAGTAATACGTTGGCAACGAGTTGAGTACTGATTTGATTAAGGTGATCCGGCCACCAAAAGAGAGCTTTTTTGCTTTCCATGCAAATAATCTTTTCTTGAAGGTTTCGATCACTGGATTCCAATTACGCACGAGATTCATATTACCACCTATACATAGCCCCAAGTGTTTAAATGGGAAGTTTCCAATCTGGCATTGCATTTCCACAGCCCACGTTTGGATAGATGTAGCTTCCACACCAATGGCGTAAAGATGGCATTTTTCCAAGTTTATTCCGAGGCCTAAGCTTAGAAAGAAGCAACGTAAAATTCTCCTTAAATTGATCAGGCTAGAGGGACTCCATTCTCCGATGAATATCACATCATCGGCATACATAAAGTGAGAAAGAAGAGGCCCAGAGTTGTTACATCTTAACCCTTGAATCAAACCCTGATTACAAGCCTTTTTTATTACCAGCGATAAAGGTTCCATAGCAAGTAAAAATAAAAACGGAGAGAGAGGATCTCCTTGACGTAAACCTCTATGACATTGGAATTCAAATGTTGGAGATCCGTTGATTAAAACAGACACCTGTCCAGCTGAGATTATCGCACGAATCCATAATCTCCATTTATCCGGAAACCCCATCTGACACATTACAGACTCGAGGAACTCCCAATTCAAAGAGTCGAAGGCTTTCTTGATATCTATTTTGAAGAGAAAACCAGGTTTGCTCGATTTCTTTAGCCATCCAATTGCTTCGTTTAACACAAGAGGTCCATCAATGATGCTTCGATAGGCAATGAAAGCCGTTTGTTCCTCGGAGATTAGGTCAACCATAAAAGGTTTAAGACGATTGGATAAAACCTTTGAGATTACCTTGTTTATGCATCCAATAAGGCTGATAGGTCTGTAGTCGTCGAAAGTAAGTGGATCTAAGGTCATTTGATAATTTAATTTAATAACTTAACAAATCAATCACGTGACGATAACCTGTTGACTATTTGATACCTTCTATTTTTTAAATTGACACATCACTTGAGAAATAAAATTAAAAAATGAAATTATATATTTAAAGGGCTACTTAAATATATCATTTTATTTTTCTAAGTCACTTATATTTAAAAACGATTATGTAGGTCATCTAAATTTATATATTGTTCTATGTATACCAAATTCAGCCAAAAATTCATCGGAAAAATATAAAAAGACACAAATACCTATGTATTTCTTAATTAACATTATTTATATTATTTTAGTTTTACTCGTATTCAGGGGTATTTGTGTCATTTTACACTTTTCCGATGACTTTCCTAGCCGAATTTGATATACATGGAACAACATACGAAAATGAGTGACCTACAAAATTACTTTTAAATATGAGTGACTTACAAAAATAAATGAATATACTTAGTGGCCACCAAATGACTAATCACTTAAAAAAATTAAAAATTGGCATATAAATAAAACGTATCACATCATCTGTCATCTCATCACGTTACAATCTTATTAAGGTTACCATGTTACTGAATGATCTGAATGTAAGAAGTTGTCATCCGAAAATTATCATAGATGTCCAAGATATATACTAGATCATGACTGTCCCAATGAGCAAAACCTAACTCTCAAAGGGGTCAAGAAAATTGGTTTCATCTCTGAACACAATGCGGATATGCCCAAGGACTTTTTTCAGTTGGGCTTGTAAAAACTTAGGCCCATATTTTTAATACAGATACATTTGAACCTTTTGGCATAGATTTAAATTTATCCGTTTGTTTAAACTTAGGCCCGTAGAATGTTAGATTTTAGATAAACAATAGTCAGTTAAGAAATTTGTATCTATCAAAATCTAATAATCAATCAAACAAAATCTCAAGTATCTGTAACAATGGATTTTTTTTCTTTTTATTTTTACGTAAAAAAATTAAATTAAAATAAAATCCAAACATTGTATTGCAAACTTCCAACCTTTCAAGGCTTTTAGCTACCTACTTAACTTTTCTAAAGGTATTTTAAAAGAGAAAAAACACGTATATTATTAACATTGGGTTCTATATAAGAGCACGAATAATTTTGATATTAAATTTTTAATACTTTGAGAATAACACCTGAAGTTGAAAATTGAGAGAGTGAATGTTATTGAGTTTTTAGTATTTTCAAGTTTTTTTATACGTTTTTTACAAATTCAATTAACTTAATAAATATAAATTATAAAATATAAAATTAATTAATTAAAACAAAATACATTAATAAAGTAAAAATTACAATAAAAGTCTTAATAAATTAAACAAAAAAGTTGTATAAAAGTCCTAAAACTTAAAAATGCGTTAAACAAATTACATAAACTTTTAGACGACAAACTAAAAAAAATTACGGACGATTCAAATTACATAAACTCTACAAGATCAGATCGAAGACCCCCATGCATGTCTCTATCAAGTAATTTCCTGATTGTCCTTCTATATGTGTCACACATCTTGATCCAAGTACTTGTAAATTCGTAACACGAACATAATATATTTCTAATTCGGCAATATCAAAACCATTGTCTTCAACAATCATGTCATGGAGTATGATATAAGGGTACATGATTGATTTTCTAGCGTTTATACTATAAGTTCTTGCATGTTGTTGTAGTATATGCCAACGGAAATGGAGGCTACCAAATGTCCGATCAACATCCTTTCGTGCAGCCGCTTGTGCTCGAGTAAACTTCGTTCTCTTTGTATCAACAACGCTTGAAAACCCCTTAACCAACGCTGCCCATGTCGAGTATATCTCATATGCAAGATAGTACCCTCTATCGCAATCCACATCAAACAATTTATATGGGATTGGGGGAGCGGTGTCAATTAGCAAGTAGTCGAACAATGGAGATCAATTAAGAACATTCAAGTCGTTGTTCGACCCTGCAACATGAAAATATGCATGCCAAAGTCACATGTCGTACGAGATAATGACTTCAAGCATGATCATCGGATACCTGTGATCGCCTCCTGTGTATTGCCCTTTTTATGAATTTGGGCATTTTGCCCAAGCCCAATACATACAATCTATGTTTCCAAGCATTCCGAGAGAACCATAAAATATTTTCATGTTTTGCATACAACCGACGAATGTCTTACTCGATTGGTTTTCTCATGTACAAGTTTGCATACAAATCAATTATGCACCTTGTAAAATTTTGTTAAGTTTCACGTGACGTTATTTTCGACATTTTCAATCTTCGTCAAATGCATCCGGTGTTGTGCCGTATGCCAATTGTCGTAAGGCGGATGTTGCTTTCAAAATAGTGCTAAAACCCAGAATACCACGTGCATCTAGTCGTTATTGAAAATATAGAAATTAATCGGGTATAAGTTCGACAGAGTAAGTACCAATATATCCAAATTTTTTGAGGAAAAGTCGTTCTCTCATACGGAAGCGACGTTTGAAATACTTGGCCCGGTATTTCACGTTTTCGCCAAAGTAATCGCTCATTAACACTTCGTGTGCACCAACCCGATAACGATATGTATACCGATATGTCAATGACCGGTTGGAACTTTCGCTTTCTTTTTGAGAAGTTAAAACTTCATTAAGATAATTATGAATTTGAATAAGAAGTTGCATCTTTGGAAGACATTATGTTTTTATAAAATGTTTTTTTTTATTGAGATTTGAGAGAAAATATAGATTGAGGTGTGAATCATTTACATGAATTATATGTTTATACATGCTCTTGAAAAGGGTATATAAAAATTGTACATACAACCGTTGGCAACGGATAATATATATATTTCTACAATTCACTGTTGAAAAATATAAATAACTTTTTTTTCATTTTTGGCGTCACAGACTAAAAATTGATTGAAAACACCATTAAAAATTGTAAATAATAAACTCTCGATATTCTCGAACTGAAATATTGACGTCACATCAATCCAGTCCTCGTGCTCTAATACTCAATTATGTACAGGTTGACTATAGTTTTTGACTTATTGTAATTGAGTTGAGGAAAAAAAAGGAATTACTTAAAGACGAAGGCAAGTGATCGACAGGACTAAATATGTTCACTAGCAGTTGCAGGGACACAATTTGTGACCAACCTAACCAGCAAATTCCAAAGATTTTATGTGGGGGTACGTAAAGCTGATTTTGCATGCCCTTTTAAACACCTTTTCATTTAACATGTGTGCGAATGACGTATTTATTATAATATTTAATATTGATTCATTATAAGAGAATTATAACTCGATGTTTAAATACGACTAATAAAATTGATCCTTCTTATACTATATAGTCCATTTGTTGTGTCTACCAAAAGTCAACAAAAGGCAATTATAAACAGTAATCAATCACTTGACGGCTTCTATCGAGACATCAACCAACTCACGACAATAATATATAGGTAAATCGAGTCGTACGTAATTGAAGGGAAATAAAAAGCAATTATAAACTATGTCCTAGTGGGTTTATTGTGTTATCAGTGTGAGAAAATCTAAAACCATGTCTCAACGCAAGTTTGATATATATATTTTTGAATGGTGATTTGTACGATATCAAAATTAATATGCAAATTACAATTATACATGTACAGTGTTGTTCTATGTGAAATGATTAACTAATACATTGGTGAGCACATTTACTCTTATGGTATATAAACCAATACTCATTTTTTTATCTTGTCAAATTTAATTTATAACTTTTTATCTAAGTATCTTGAAAAGTACAAGTATTGAATAAATTTAGGGATAATATATATGTAGTTGACTACAACGACGAATCTTGAGAGGGGCAGGAGGGGCAACGACCCCCTCAAAATTAGAAATATATAATGTAACAATTGTAAGGTAAATTACAGAAATATGAGATACACTAGCAGGTTTTGAATAACAAAATTTAGTTATGTATAGAAGCGGAGAGCGAGAAGTTGAAGAAAGAGAAGTAAATAATCTTTTAAATATTTTAATTTATGGATGTGAATGAATGATTTTGAATTTTCTTTTACTCGATTGAAGTAAAAGCAGAAAATGAATGTCTTATGATGAGTTTTTTTTCCTTTCTATTTAGTCTTTCTTTTAATGAAACAACAAAAATTTATTATTTACTTTTATAGTTTATTAATGGAATATAACATATAATAATCAACACAATATTTTTAAATGTCTATTATAAAAGCATAATTTTTGTATTTTTAAAATCATATTGACTCATATAAGTTGAGTTGTGAGTTAAAAATTTAAGATTTTACTAGTTGACAATTATAAATGATTGTAATTAATTTGTTGATAGATAATTACTTATATTATAAGATTAGATTATAAAATTGGTTGTATATTTGTTTAGTATAATCAAATGAATATTTTATGTTCAAACATATTTTTGAATATTAATTGATTTGACTCCTTTAAAATTATGTTCAAATTCCGTCAATAAATGTTATTAAGACAATATCTTAAAAAAAGTTACAGTGTCAATCCTGGAATTTCACTACTAATATTTGGTTCCTCATTTAACATTTTATACACACATGATCCGTATTCATGAAAAGTAGAAAACAGTTTTCCTTTACCAGCTAGCATATATAGCGAAGTCGGTTGGTTTCAGCTTTTATTTTTAACAGGCTTTTTGTGAAGATTTGCCTCTTTTTGGTAGATTTTGTGGTGGGCCGGGTTGGGGTCTTACGTAATAAACCCGTGTGAAAAATCTCTTGTTAGTCACTTTCTTTTAATAAATAAAATAAAAATAAAATTTTATTTTTATTAACAAACACCGTAAGTTTCTTCTTCAAAAGCTACGGTTTCCGACTATGTTTTGACGATGGTGGTCATGCTGCAAACAAAAATTAACATAGATAAATTTCTATTAAAAATATGTATAATTAACATAGATAAATTTATAACAAAGTTTATGACAAGCAATAATGAATGTGAAATTGCACATGAACGAAAATGATATATCACTTGCGCATGAACTCTAAAGCTGCAATACCATGTTACTCCGTACAATATTTCCACCGGCCCATTTCACCTGCACCTGCACACAGGCCCCCCGTTTCACTAAAACACAAACAACTTATTTAATTATTCTAATCAGTAGCCACCAAAATAGTTGGATCGGACTGTATGTGAAATTAAACAATGAAACAAGTTTCAATTAAAACGGTTAATTAACTTTTATTTCTTATTTTTCATTATGTTTGTAAGTATGAACTTATTGTATTCAGTAGCGAAACTACTGAGGGAAACCGCTTAAATACATGGAAGGGTAGACTATTGCTAGAAATATACGAGTAATAATTATCAAGGCTTTAATAGGTTGATAATTTGACTAGATTTGGTACATAACGTGAGTAAGTTGTAACGACTAATTTCATAGTGTTTCCTACGTGCAAGGAGTATAACTTTATTTTAAAAGATACAATTAAAATTATAATGAGTTTTGACGTCGTCGTTAGTATATATAAGATATCTTCATCATCTTAACCACCTAGTTCAATTGTGATTTCACTTTGATTATACTTACATAGTTCAATTGAGTTTTATACTTACTAATATATACTATGTCATCTTGATAATTTTCTATTTTCCTTTTATCATTTAAATAAAAATAAATATTCATACAATTAATTTAAATATTTATCTTCAAAATTATAATTAAATAGCCATTGTTGGTTTCTTAAAGTTTTGTATCTTTAATATTTTCTTACATTTAGTAATTTATATTAACATTTTAATAGTTCTAGAAATCTTCATACAATTATGAAAGAAGATTTACAAAGTATTAATATAGAATTGTAAGAAAAAAAATACAATTTAAATTATTACTATAAACTATATTAATATCTAAAAATAGAAAAATAACTTACGTTTTAACATCGTACTACATTAATTGAAAAGAAATATCTTATTTAGTATTCTATAAAAAAAATTATTTACACTTAGAATAAAACTTATAATGTATAATAATTCGTTTGTTTGTTGTGGGTTTTTAGTCAATTATTAACCGTCCCGAAAAGTATACGTAACTACCCAAGCTACAATGTGGATCCTTCCCGAAAGTGAAAGAAAAAGACCTTTAAGAATTCAAGAAAGTCATTTTCCACATAATTTCTATTGAGTAACACGACTACAAAAATCTTTATTTTATAGAATTATATAGTGTCATCACACCCTTGATCAGTCGACACATACAAGATGTAAATTTGTATTTTAACAAGAATTATACAACGCGTTTTGCTGCAACTCATTAACTTCTGAATATATTATTATTATTATTATTATTATTATTATTATTATTATGTGTTGATGATATTATCAACTGATTTGAGTTTATGGTTCAAGAATTAATATTAGTATCCCTTTTTGTAAATAAAGATGTAATAGTTGGAATGTTATGCTTACATATTATGATTATGATTATGATTAATGTAAAAATAAACAAACAAATAATTTATCACACATAAAATAAAGTTTTAATATGATAAAGAATACATTTGCAAAATCATTTTACTGTAAATAAATATCATTATCATTAATCATTATATGAGCTTTTTATGTGTCGACTGATGAGCAGATAAAAACAAATCATTTTATAGAATGGATGATTCATCTAATCTATTATATACCTAACATTCTAACTATTATTTATAATTGATTAAATAACTTCAATAAAAATGTAAATATCGTTTTTTTAGAACAGAAAAAAACTAAATATTAATATTAATATTAATATTAATAATAATAATAAACAGTTAACATATTAAAGGCTAACATGTTACGGAGTAAATTGATAGACTTTGCTTTGTAACAGTGGTGAAGTATATTTACTTAATGGTCCGTATATTTTTGTCATATTGGCGGCATGCTGTCCAGAAGAAGGAACTACAATGGAAAGCAGATATAGGTTCGGGTAGAGCTTCGACAACTGGTATGTAGAATATAATGACCAAAGTACCCTTCTGAAGAGTAGGGTACGACAACCGAGCTTTCAAAACGGCACTGAAATAACCGTAAATATATCTATGAGTAGAATAATAGCTGGATTGGTATTATTTAACAGAGGTAAATATTTCCCCTTTTAATTTTTCTTTGTACCATTCATTTGGATAGTATTGCAACATGAAATGTTTCATCCATCCATGTGTTATATATCTTAACTCATTTTTATTTTATTTTATCATCCTTTATTATATCAAGTTATCAGCGATAAGTTACTTTTCGTAATGTATAAAAATCAGCAGTTTAATATTTTTATTTTTTATAAGCTTCTCATAATTTTAATTATTTATTTATATTCTTTTATAGAGCAGTTTTCAAATAAACAAAATTCTTGAATTTTTTAATCTTTATCTAAATTAGAAATTAACAAATAAACTATTATTTAATATTACTATATCTAGAACTCTTTTTTGCTATGAGTATTTAGAGTATTGTTGGAAACCTTTTCAGCCCACACAACTCAGATTTAAATTTAACTTGAAAATCAATCAGATTTAGGAGTAACATACTAACTTATATATGTATTATTATGTTTATATATATATATATATTTGACATGAAATAAGAATTTTGCTAAAGGATTTACCGTTTGAACACTTTTTAGAAGGAGATGTGATTAACACACATTACATATAAAAATTGATAAGACTAATACATATTTACGTACACTCAGATAAAATATACATTAAAAAATATTAAAATGTCCATCTAAATTTCCCTTTTACTAAACAAATACCGTATCTAATAGTAAATGGCATCATTAAGCCAAATCAAAATTTGCTTTTGTTAAGTACATTGAAGTAAAGGCAAAGTCCACAAGTGACTATGAACAAAGTGCCACTTGTAAATTGTAATGCATGCATATTTTTGGGACTTGTGCAGGTGGCCGGGTAGATCTGGACGGTCACGAGAGGTTGGGGCCCCACATGTCCCATCGGCCTCTTTTATTTCCGTCCGCTTTGATTCTCTATTTCTGTCTACGTATCCGGTTATGAAATGATTGAAATCAATCAATATTTTTTTGAAGATATTGACTAAATGAAAATGTACAACCTCCCTCGCAATTATATCGTTCATATAAGCATATTCCAGAATAATCGTTTAATTTCGATTTTAATTAAATAACTATTTAAGTAGAAAATAATAAATTTTATTGATCGGCAATATAATCATTATATTTTTATAAAATTGTACGTAATTTTATAATAAAAAAATAAATTGAGACGAAACAATATAAATATAAATAAATGTACAAAACAAAGGGATGAGATAATATAATAAAATTATATATAGTGAGCATTGTGAAACTTTATTTAATTAACTAAGAAATAGTTACATCACAACCATTTGCAGACTTCACTGTATTTAACCACTTTCCCTCAATAGTTATCGCTATTGACTAAGAAATACACTGGTGTGCACATTAATACGAATTGATTAAGTAATGCATAGGTGTGCATGAGATAATACTGAGTTTGATATTCGTGTAATGCGACGGTGGCGATAATATTATGTGTGTTTATATGTTGTGTGAGTATTTTATTTTTGATTTTTGGATATGTTTTTGTGGTCATCCGGTTGAGAGATATAGGGAAGAGGTGTGTGTAATTTTAAGTGTTTGTATGTATTGGTTGGTAGTTTTTTTAGGTGGGGTAAAAAGAGAAAGATAGAAAATAAATGGTTAAGATCAATTGTAGTTTAAATGAATGGTGAAGATCCATTTTAATTAGTTTTAAATTCTAAAGATTTGAAAGAGGAATATATGTATTATAAAGTAGTATAGATAATAAAAATGCTTATAAATTAAACTTCAAGAATTAACAAGCATTCCCATTCTTATTATGATATGAAAGTTTAAAGTGTTTATTAAAATTGCTAAAACAAAACTTCCTTTTACGACGAGTTTTCATTTCAGAACTACAAAAAATAATGACGTAATAACATAAACTGTTTTTTTTTTTTATTTACTTTCACTCGAGAGTAAATAAAATCTTCAATATTGATTCTGGATTACCAAAAAATAAAACAAAATAATTCTTTTTGCCACGGCCATTCACAATTTCACACATCAATTTATCTCTTTTATTAACTAACAGCAACCTTTAAATTGTCGCACTAAATCTAGTACCAAGCTTTTTGATGTGCAATAATTAAAACATATTTTAATAACAAATTATTTGTATAATGATATAATAATATACATAAAATCAAAATATAACATTTGAACAAAACAATACCATCTTTTTAAAGTCAATAATGTAGTAAGTCATCATAATTGAAATTAAAGTGATGATTTCTTATACTTTATCTATTTATTTATTAAAAAGATCTTCCACAATGATACCTTTTTTGCTTCTTGGTCTACAATTTTTTCCTATAAATCCACCCCATCATCCTTCCCAAGCCTCTTCCCCCTCTCTTTCTTCTCTTTCTTTCATCCTTAAGATCACCATATTATTTTTCTTCATCAATTGCTTAGGCTTCATTCCACCTTTTCAATTACTTTATCATCATCTAAGGTTTTTGCTTGTTTTTACAAACTGCAAAAACCCCTTATTTCTTCTTTTCTGAAATTTGTAACTTGTTTTATGTGTTGTTACTAAAAAAAAACAACATTAATGTGCAATCTATTGTTGTTAATGTTTGAAATACATGTCTCAAATTCTCAGTGAATTGTTTCTTTCCGGGTTTATGATCAATTCTACATATAGACGCAGGACACACTTAGTTCAATCTTTTTCAGTTGTATTCCTTTACTGGTTTTATTATATTTCATGATTATTGCTATATCTCTTTAGAACCCTTATTAGTATAAACCGTCTTTATTAATATTATTAATAATCCATATTCATATCTATATCGATATAAATAGAAATATCACAAATAATAGTACAACTTAAAAAATATAAACTTGTTTTGCTTGGAATTTTCATAAATCATAATAATGCCTACATCTAGTGGTACTACTACAACGTCATCAGGTTCAGGTTTATATCCAATTCAGAACTCCGGTTCTGAACTGATGGATCAAAGGAAGCGAAAAAGAATGATATCGAATCGCGAATCCGCTAGGAGATCAAGAATGAGGAAACAGCAACATCTAGATGAACTAACGGGTCAACTGAGTCAACTCAGGAAAGAAAACAATCAGATCATGTCAAGTATTAGTGTCACCACACAACATTACATGAGTGTGGAGGCCGAGAATTGCGTTCTGAGGGCTCAAGTTGCGGAATTAAACAACCGACTGCAGTCGTTGAACGAGATCATCGCGTTTCGCGGGTTCGCGGAAGAGCAATATGGAAGTGGAGTTGGATATGGTACTGAGTTTGTGGACGAGTTGATGGTTAACTCCCTGAGTTACCTTTATGCTAATCAGCCTATCCTGGCTTCTGCAGACATGATACAGTACTGAATCAGATGGGAATCTTCTTGAAGTTATAAAAAAGAATCTGATTAATGGGTGGGGGTTAATTAATGAATAAAGATTTGTGTAAAATTAAAGGAAGATGAAGATTAATAGATAATTATTATGGGGAAGGATGTATGTGTACAAAGAGCTATGATATGTAATGGGATCTTCTTGTTTATGATATTATTGTGATCACTAGTAATATTATTACCCTAGTGATTATTCTAATATTTTTAATTATTAATTATTATAATTATAGTATAAATATATTGAGTTGGAATGTTTTCTTTACTTCTATAAATGGTTAATTGATAGTTGTGACTACTAGATACAATTTATATAGTTTTTATGTTAGATAGAAACTTAACCCAAATCAGTTACAAGGTGTTTTAGTAAAAAACAATTTCTTTATTTCCGTGCACTAAAAACATACACAAACAAATGACTGTAAAAGTAATTTAACGACACTGTTACCATCTTCAGTAGAATATTACTACATTCTCGTTTTGTAGAATGCCAACATCGAGCTATTTTAATTGCATATAGTGTTTATAATATACATGTTCATTGTTATCGATAATTATTTTAATGTAATAACCCTAAATATATATATCTCTAATTAAAAAATGCCATTGATAATATATAAACAAGGGTACTGGGGTTTATACCCATCTGATGTGACTTTTGTGTGTATAGATGTAATAATTGAGATGATAAAGATACGACTTTGTGTGTGTAAATCTAATTATTGGGAGGGTATAAATCCCAAGTCAAAGGGGTATAAACCCACAAAGCCATTAAAAATAATCCATACAATTACGTACTTGATTCTTTGCTTCATTCACACTGTTTGTGAAAGTGATTGTTTACATATACCATCGAAATTCAATCATACATCACTAAAATACAACAAAAGTGAATCATCAAAGACATGTAATTATATTATAAGTTTATAACCAAGCATAATCATTTGTAAGAAGATTAAATAAAAATTCAATCATACTGTCCAATTGGATGTCACTACTAGACATGAATCACTAACATCTAACAAATTATTCTAAAAATAAAATAAAAAATAAAACCCTTCTAGTAAAACTTGAAAGAAAGCCTATGTGGCAAAAAAGTTCAACTTAAAGAAAATCAAAAGATGTACGCAAAACAAAAATTATTTATACTAACTAGCATCGTATCTGCCCATTTCAAACCTAGATCGATGCGTCGGCTTGAGGAGTTCAGGTGTACTAAACCATACATTTTTCATTATATTAACTAATTTGGGTTGAGGAGTGATGCAAAGTCATATGTTTAATAACTTTTGACTCTTGACAAATGCCATGAAACAATAGCTTGTAAACACCAAAAATATATATTAAAGAAAAGGTAACATGGTGATCAATCATAATACATATTTTAATACCACTCCCACCTCCCAAAGGCCAAGGAAAAGTACTAACCAGTTTTAAATAATTCATATTAAATGAATAGAATTTTATGTTAAATTAATAATTTTTTGATTAAGAATGATAATATATATGTTTAATTGAATTAAAAGCATAACTTAATTTACTAATTAATTGATTGATATATATTTCTTCTTTCAGTTCTATTAATCTGTGCAAATTGTTACGTGTCATGCTTATCTCATTAAATCTACTTTTAGACCTATAAGTTTATATGATTTGTTTGCGTACGTAACGCGCTTGCTACTACGCTAATTGAACCTATAAATGCTTACACATCCAATGTAATAAGGCAGTTCGATGCTTTGGGCAAGTACTACGTACAAACTTTCAATGCATAAGCTATACAATATTTTTTATATACATTCGAATACATATGATCTTTTTGAGGTTTGAAAATGATATGAAAATAATGTACCCCATAGTTAAAGGTAGGTAGATCTTGTCATATTGATTTTACAAAGAATATAACATGCATCTGTATTATAATGTTTTGTCTGTACCAAATATTCCCGCAAGAAATAGGTACTACACGAAAGAGTAGCTATGAAATATAACATGATACTTTGATGCAATTCAATACCATAAAAGATAAAAATAAATTATATTCCACAATTTGCGAATAATTTTGAATACAAATTAATTATGTTCTACTGCGATGCAAAAGGAATATATTTTTAACATTGCATGAGACAGGTAATAAGATTGAACAACATGAACATGCTACTTATTCAAACGATATTTTCTTTATGTGACACGTTTCGTGCATCACTAATTATTCATACAAAACAAATACCATTTGTAATCTAAACATATGATTTCTTTAATGCACAAATATTCATACACCTCCTAATATATATATATATATATACCAATTCACGAATATATACATTTGTGAATTTCAGAACTTAAAACCCTAATCTCATGATTGAAACGGCACCACAATACCACTAGGACAATAGCACTTTGGCAAACGCATGATGTTTGTCATATGATAATGCAGTTCACGTATGTTTTCAGTGTTTTCTTATTAGCTGATGCATAAAAAAACCTTAATTAACTACTCGTAGTATATATGTTTTGATTTGTTAAATATTCATTAAAAAGAATAACATAAAATTATTGTATTCGTAATAAAGAACATGTGTTATCTTTAATATATTAGTTACAATATTGGAATTTGGAAAGGTGCCTAACATAAGACAATAATTTAAGCCTAGCTTTAAGTGGGACACAAAAACACACATACTATGATAACCGTACATACGGTTGACAGAATATACATTATAAGGGTTAAGGAACCTAAAGTATTTCACAATGTAAAGAAACCTAATACACTATCAAAAAAGTGTATTTCACGAGTCTTTACATGTGGGAGTTGTACGTATCGTTTAATTTGTAACGCCCAAATGTACATAGTAAATTGTACCACGTCTTCTTACCCAATTGGATTCTTGTCATTTTGTTTACTTGCATGCACATTACACAAGTTTAATTAGACTAGTTAGTGTCAATTGATCCAATGGTATGAATGACAACCGGGATCAATACCTCGATCTTCCTTGATGGGCCGGATGAATATTAATATTATTAATGTAAATTAAAATAGAAAAATCACTCGTTTAAATGATGTTTCTGTTTCTGAAAGAATCATGAATATTTTCGTAAGAACGATTTTCTTGCATTATCTGCAATAATATTTATGGATGACTTTTCAATCATAAAAACTAACATTTCTGGTTTCTTTAAAGATTAGTACGTTCCACCACCTTTCTTTTTGCCATCTACATGTATGATCTTTGGTGCATCAAGATACCTAATTCTGCAAAAAACATCTTTAAAATCTTCATATATTTATTTTCTTGCAGTATTTGTAGTGATGCATTTCTGTAAAATTACATATATAGTTGGATAAATTTATATATTTCTTCCTTATAAAATATAGTAATTATATCAAAGGAAGAGTAAATGATCCTCTTGTAGCCCTCAGAGACTGTTCTCATAGTTAACATGAGAGAAATAAAACTTATAATCCGTATTTAAAGGAACATGTGGGTAGGAAAGGAACTGAACTCAAAACTCCATCTTATGCTCCATATTCCCACCACTATAGTATTAATGGTTGTGTACTTAAAGGCTTCTCCCCTCACCCATTTCTCTTGATGCTATCTACACACAAGGCCACTCATCCATCAAGTTTCTTTTGGGGTTATATTAGATATGAATCAAACATTCAAATTTGAATGCCAATATTTCTCTTGTAAGTTTTCAAAGAGGCATTTTTAGCAACTTCTTGATCACAAAGGAATAACACTATTAGCAAAGGCTTTTGTTCAATTACCCATCTTTTCTTGATACCATTCGCACGTACGAAGTTGCAAGTTGCTATAATCATTCTCAAAAGCATTTCATTATTATATCTATATGTATAGACAGTCTTTAATTTCTCATGTAGTTATTTTGTGAAAGGACATGTACAACCAACAAAAAATAATTATATCAAGAGATCGAGTAACATTACTAGTACGTTATTTAAACGTTTGTCAAACGTGTAGGTTTTGCAAGAATCATCATAAAAATCTGTACACAGCATTTTTCTCTATCATTTTTTAGAGTAGGGATTTTTACCGGTGTTATTATCAATCAGAAAAATGTCATATAGACTTAAAAAATATAAACCGTACCTAAAAAATATGTCTACTCAATTTGTTGATTGACAAACAATTTTATGCATATTTTTCTCTGTATATCTATCAATAAAGGTCTCATGTGAATCAACCATATTGTTAGGGTCTACAATTAGACATATATTTTTAAGTTAATTTACCATTTTCAATCAATTTATCTATCTACCTATAAATGTGTGACATTACTAGTTGTTTAAACGTTTTTCTCACCCCTTACCTTCCTTGATGTCATTCCTCTACCTCTATTTTGCAAGAACCATCCACACAATCTTTATAAAGAGTCTTTTTCTAGTAGTTTTTACAAAGTGACATTTTTATTGACTTTTTTTCTTCTATTACAAATTAAAGGTGTAATATTATCGGTTATTAAGAGGCTCTTCCCACCACCAATTTTGTACATTAAAAAAAGAAAATCAAAAGATTCCCAAACAGAAGAAAATATAATTAATTTGGTACTCACTATACACTTTCATGGAAAGAAAGAAAGTGACAGGACAATAACAAATGGAGCTGCAACTTAATTGATTTTGTTAATATGTATATATTTGTATTCATATAATACATGAATTCAATTGTAGAAGAGTTGGTGGGATTGAGAAGATTAAGGGAAGATATTAGGGAGGATCAATTAACCTTTCCCATGAAGCTATGTGATTAACTTTTCAAATAAATATATAGTGTACATGATGGACTTGTTAACCGATTATACAAAAGCCACTCGGGCCACTACTAAACTACACATATAATACATGAATACGAATATACACATATACTAACAATTAATATCTCAAGTCCAAAATTAAGAGAGAAACGAACAAAATGGTTTATTGTAGCAAGTTATCTAAGTTTCTGAACATACATGCTGACCAATAATGGATCACCTGACTGCATTGAAATGAAAAATAGGGTAGAAAGTGAAGTTGAATAGATCTTAGGGCTGTGACTGCAATTTAACATAGTTAAAAGGACCTTTTAGTTCCAATGAAATGGAAAAGAGAACTCCTTGTCTTTCTCTTCTAGTCTTTCTTAAAGAAATGATTGAACAGATTGATTTTTTTTATTTTTAATTAAAGCTCTCATCATGCACCATCAATTTCAACTAATAAGACAATTATTTGGGCCCATGATTAATATCTCTGTTTACTTTCTTATTCATAAGTTAGAGTATAAAAGGATCTCATTGTTGTAATATACTGTAACACTTTAACATAAATTGACACAAATAATTGAAGCAGATCTAGTAAAAACATTACACAATTAATAGAATTCATGCACTACTAACCTTTCTTTTTCTTTCTTAACACTATTTAGTAATGAGTTTAAATCACAAACTTACTTGCTCTAACTGCAAATGAAAAAGAAAGACCACATACATAAACTTTAATTCTAGCTAGCCTCCTCAATCCTTCCAAAATTAAGGAGTTTAATTGCATCAAGATCAACCTTTTTAAAGTTGTTACTGATCTCAGCAAGAAAGTAAAGCTCTGAAGTGCATACTGTGCGCATAACATATATGAAGATAAATTTAATTAGTTCAGGATTACTTTAAGAAATATACTGGTAATCACCCACTAAACCAAACCAAGAAAAGGACAGCTTTTTCAGAGCTCATGTGAACCATTCAAATTATCATGTCTGGCCACATGCACCACAACCGCATAAAGTATACCCTTAATTGCAGTCTCCCTTCTTTATTCAATCAAAGATGTCAAAAGTGAAAAAGCAAACCATGACATGAGATTTCATCATCTTTGTCTCCTGTTATTATACTCCAATTAAAGTTTTAAATTAGAACCTTGTATGCTTGTACTTTTTAAATGCAATAGTAATATATATTCATTTACAACCACAAGAGATGGCAAACTAGTGGGTCAATCAGGTTGGGTATCATGACAAAACAAATTACTCTCTTAAAGGCGAATTGAATTATGTTGACCCGCTGATAATTTGTTAATTGTGATTACAAAAACTACATTGTTATGATAATGGTCTATAAATATATAACAAGGAGATCATTCTAGGTAGTCGTAAATTGTTCATTTTGGTCGATGATGAGCCCATTTGACACGTTTTCTTTCTATCTATATTTTTTTATTTGACCTATTTGAGATAATAAATGCACAATCTAAATCAACTTTAGTAAATGTGTCGATATTGTCACCTCTACACAATGACATTGATCAGGAAACAAAACATCTTGTCATCAAGACTAATGTAGTTTTAGAATAGGGATAGAAAGACTAATGTAGTTTTAGAATAGGGATAGATTCTTGACTTGAAAACTAATCTTATATTTTTCAATTGAAATAATCAAGCCGTATGAAGTTCTATAGAGTAGGCTTTTGTATACAAGAATTCACTTGTACATAATTCCACCTACTTTCTTTTTCTTCTCTTTAATAAATAGCTCTCCCCCTTTCCCTCATTGTGTTTGCTTTAAGCATTTCTTTCCATGCATATTAGCGATTATTAAACATACTATCGTCGGTTAGTATGATGTATTATAATATTATAGACTACCTATTAATATGGTTTGTTGTTGCGCGCATTCATACATGCTGAAAGTAGAATGTAAAGGACATTGGTTGATTAAGTCTTTATTTCTTATATTTTGCGTATGAGAAGAAATAAACACAAAAGTAAAGGGGGAAAAAGATGAATAGCTTAAGGAATAGAATCTTAATCCCCAACCACTCAACATGAAGAATCATAGGGTTGGGGAGGAGATGACAGGGCAAAGTTATATCTTGTTGGCTAAGAACATTGATAGTCTTCCATTCAATTCAATAAGAATGCATCTCAAAACCATTGATACTTTTCATTATTTTGTAGCCAAGTTTCCTAAAGAGTCTATTGCTTACATATTGATAATTCACTTGGAAATTAGTACACGAATGATGAACCTTTAGATTATACTAATCCCAACCATTTGGTCAATGCCTTTTGTTGAAAAGTATGAGCTTTGTTAATCTTTTTTGCCTTTTTATCATTGATGTTGAATAAAAAGATAGTAAAAACACTGCTGATCTACATGCTTAAGTAATGCAAGTGCATTTTTACTAGTCAAATGCAAACCATGCATTGAATCTACTATAACACCTCTTTTGAATTAGAGATCCTTTAATGATCAATCAAATCTTGTCAAATACAGACAATGCATTGAATCTCTACTATAACCTTCTTTTGAATTCGAGATCTTTTTTACGATCAGTCAAATCAACCTATAATCTTTTCGCACAATTCCCATTTTGCCCATTTTTCAGAATTATTTGCCATTCAATCTTGTTATCACCTTGTTAGTACGTCACCTTATTCTTGAAAATCTCTTCTCGTTTTAACAAATACGGTGTTGAGGGCACTTACGTAATATATACCATAGGCGGCTTAATATTGCTTGCGATTAGTGATAATTGACTAAGGTAATTATTAGCAAGGACATCCTAAAATAAGTTTTATAAATTGAAAAGCATATTGAACCATAATTTCTTTGTTTTGATTGAGACTTCAACGTGCAGATCTTGTCCTTTTGCCAAGTTTATTTTTCTTTATGAAAGAAAATAAAAAGTAAAGGGAACAGAGAAAGAAAAAACAATTAGGTTTTTGATCACAAAAGTGCACCAATTAATCTTTTTGAATAATATTATGTTGTTTGTTTCTAGATTTGAGATTGATGCAGAAAAGGTAAATGAAATCTAAAGAAATCAATCACTTGTATTTCTTGAATGGTAATCTGTTAGTATATGTATATATTTGTATTCACATATTATATGTGTAGTGTAGTAGTGGCCCAAATGGCTTTTGTATAATCGGCTAACACGCCCATCAGTGCACTATACACTATATTTTTTTTTGAAATGTTAATAATCACAAGCTTTATGGGAAAGACTAGCCTTAATATTAATTTCATGATGATTATTGAGCAGGGTTTGTGGGGGGTAAAATAGTCTTATTCATCCTACCGAGCGGTTAGCAGGGCACTAACCTAATTACCAGAATTTCAGGTGGCAATGAGTAAGGGGTCTCTTTAACTTACCCTTGGTGGATTGATCACCTAATTTTAGTAATAAGATAGATAAGAAAAGATCAAGTATTGTCATCCATCACATTTGATAGACGTATTTATCTCATTTTCATAAGTGGAGCACTTTTTATCTGTGACGTTCATGTCAAAATTACCGGTTCCAGAAATACTGGATGGAAGGGGTACTTTATGACGTTGGTTTTCTTCATGTCGACAACTCTATATTTAGATGTTAGCATCGAGTAAAGTTTATAATAAACCAATAACGACATTGTCTAATCGATTAAACATAGCATATTCTTCTCTAAAGACTAAAGAGTAACTGTGTTTATGCTTATTATAACAAGAGGTGCCAACTGCCAAGGGATAATATCCTATACTATAATTTATTGAGTCATTTTATAAGCATTATAGATGTTGTTGCTAATTTCTTACCCCTAAGGCACTAATGCCATCTTTTCTGATAGTGGTTACTTTAGCAACCATGAAGAATGAGTCAGTCAAGTAATAGGCAATTGTTTACTGAACTCAAAACACAAAGCATTATTATTGATTATGATTACATACGAAATTAAACATTGGCATAATGAAAGTAGGTGTACCTTTATCTTTTATCAATAAACCAAGTAATTAGGCCCACCAATTAGGTACATCAAGAAGATGGAATCGGCAACCTTATTACCATAATAAAGGCGAAAACTTGCTTGACTACGACTAAGATTAAAAGATCTTTCTTCTTTTATCGACATGATAGCTTTATATCGTTTACAGTTAACCTCTCTATCACTATGGCATACCTGACTCTGATTTGGGATGTTTACATAATATCAACATAAATGTAAATGAACCTGCAGTTAGTCAAATGCGAAAAAGATGAACAATGAATACCAATATTTCACTGCAAATGAAAATCAGCCACGACCAAAGTGAATAGACGTGTAATACGAAAAGCAAAAGTAAAAAGAAACAAAGTTACCGAAAAGAAGATTGTAGGAAACTTTTAAATGTGATCTTCAAATAGTATACTTGTTTTATCTTTTCATATGAGATGAAATCTTTGCTGCCTATAACCACTTTACAACCAATTTAACAGACTATTCGAGGCATCACTATCCATTATCAAAAAAGAAACCAATAAAGCAAGTAATCACATGTTATGTTTCCAAGAAAATAAGTACGGTTGCATTGCGAAAAACATATCTTACTAGATGATGCAATTATGGTCCTGTAATAACCATCTCACGAACTACTTATCTTAGAAAGTTAGAATGAATACTTCAGCCTTGGTTAAACACTTAGACCAAGCAATGTTTCATACAAAGTAACAAGCTGATCATATATCAGCATATGTCATTTACCCTTTATTTTATTAACTAAAATGAGAATTTGATGACCTACTTTAGCGACCTAAGTATATTATTACATCATCTTAATGCATTATTAGTTAATTCCATATTCATATTACAATGCGTATTTGACCTAGCGGTATGAGAGGAGGCTCACTTGAGACAGTGTATACTTAATCTTCGTGGTTATACATAATGTGTGTTCTAGGTTTTTTCATTTCGAACAAAATTCATATTCGGATTATTCAACATTACGTTCCCTAAATTAACAAAAAGAAAACCAAAGGAAAAATTTTAGTAACATTATTGGGCCGATATTGGGCCAAGTGGAGTTGGCAACTCACGAAAGGTCACATGTTGTCAACTTGTATTTTTGTACAACTCATTAACTCTAATCAATGGAAGAGCTTTTTGCATTTAAAGTTAATTGTTTCAATGTTTCTATAGTATAAGTCAGCCCACTTCACCACGCATATGAGGTACAATTGAAATTTTCAACAATACAGATAATTAAGTTTGAATACTCAAATTAAAACAAAATGTTGAATTACAAAAAAATATAATAAAAATTACTTATGCTATGTTATGTTATGAGGATACAGAAAATGGTTTCCAAATTTCAATAAATCCTGAAAGGGAACCACATTTACCCCTTTTCATATTAAAAAATCGCTTACTTTTTAGGGTCCAAAACTCCAAACAGGCTAAGCATTTGTGCAACCCAAACTGATGGGCCTTTAGGTTCCAGTTCAAGCCCATCAGTTACCTAGCTAACTCAACCGCACCCACGTGTTAGACAACTAGTGGTCCTTCGTTAACTATTAGTTCACAGTTAACCTTATCCTTCCCTTCTCCAAATTCTACCAAATTACAATCACGCCCACATCACGCAGCTAACACAAAATATCTACAAGGGTATTTTCGGTACGTAATAAATACCAAGACCTACCCAGCCCAAATACCACCCACCTCAAGATCTAACCCCATATAACATCGACAACACGCTCATTCTTTCTTCTTTCAAATCATAAACCTATAAATCTTCATCTCTACATATAAAAAGATCCCTTTTTTCAAAATTGTACCGCTATTTCTCCGAACCCGTTTTTTCAATTTCACCGATTTTGTTTCTAATTTTAGTATTTATTTAGCTATCGGTTGACAATTTTAAGAAACCCTAAAAGTGAGATTTCGCATTTATAAAATTTTTGCATTTCTTAATTATCTATTCATGGGTATTTTAAAGTTTTGATTTTGATTGAAGGGTTGTTGAAGGATTTTTGAAAAGAATAAAAAAAATTAAGGATTTAATGGCTGATCATCAAGTGTTGCTGGAGGGTAGTCAACCAGTTGATTTATCTAAGCATCCTTCTGGAATTGTTCCTACTCTTCAGTACGTATTTATTCCGGTTTATCGAGTTTGTTTGTGTTTGTATATGTATTTGTATATGTAGGTGTACGGGTGAATGTATTTAGACTAGTAAATTTGTTGTAGAAACTGTACAAGGTGAACCGATTTCGATTGTAACAATTTTATTGTTTAGTTAGTTATCAGTGCAATATGATCAAGTTGATTAGATTCTTTAGTTCTATTATAAATTGTAAAGTTTTTAGGGTTCGTGTGGTTTTGTGTAAGCTATGTTTGTAACTATGACTCTATGAGTGGTGAGTAACTGTAAGTTTTGTGAATGCTGTTTACGAAATAATAAAATGTCAAAATGTTTAACGACCAACTAAAGTTTGGTGTAATTGTATTTTATTCAATGTTGAAATGCGTTAGAGTATTATCTTTTGTGCTGCATATTATCCGCAACAATTTTACTGCCTTTGTTAAAATTCCAAAAGTCGTTTTGACCATAATGATCAACAGGTTTCCTTATGAGATTTAGATGACAATGTTGTGTGATGGTGATAAAAAGGATGAAAAGGAAAGTAAGGCTTTTTAAATCATTTGACTAAAAGTTGCAGCATTTGTATATTGTACATTTAGGAACATTGTGTCTACTGTCAATTTGGATTGCAAGCTAGACTTGAAGGCAATTGCGCTGCAAGCTCGAAATGCAGAATATAATCCAAAGGTATATTCTCTTTTGTACAAAGTTATTTATGCATATACATGTAAAGCGGTGCATGCTATTGTGATAGTCGCTAGAAGAAAACAAATTAGTCATTCTTGAAATCTTGTTTAATGCTTGATCATCTTAAGTTATTCGATTACCAAAATTTTCAGCCTTCTTTTGTGATGTTATATGTACAGGAAATAAATTAACTATTCATGTATTAACACTCTACATATGGCATACGCCTCTGTCAAACTAGGTACCGTCTTACAATAGGTTAGTGGGTCAATGGTCAAATAGTAATCTTATAATATGTCATAATCTGTCGCAGGTCAAAGACAGCTATGAGTATAACTTACAAATTTAGAGAATCCTAGACGGTTAAGTAGTTAAATAAAGTACCGTTACTATGAGCTACATAAAAATATATTCTTTTGCAGTATAAAAAGATGAAAAGGTATGAGTGCGTCACTTGAAAAACGGATCTTTGTGTTTCCAATCACCTTTTGGTTGGGAATCTTAAATCCGTTGCTAGCCTCCATAAGCATTTGTTGTTAAGATAACATTGAAATTTGTCGCGTACCAGAACTCTTGCTAGTACCTGTAATTTAGAAAAGTAACACATTTATTGTTTTAATATTTTTCAGCGTTTTGCTGCCGTCATCATGAGAATAAGAGAACCGAAAACGACGGCTTTAATATTTGCTTCTGGAAAGATGGTAAGCTTTTTTTTGTAAATAGTTTATCTTCGCTTCAAGTCATACTTTGTAGTTATTAGTTTTTGTTCTCTCTCGAATACTGATCACAAAAATGAAACCTATATAGCTAGAATAAGATTCCCGTTTAACAATTTGCTGCTTCAGGTCTGTACAGGTGCCAAGAGTGAACAGCAATCAAAACTTGCTGCACGAAAGGTACTTATTAACTTATAACACCTATATAACGAGAGTGGATTATAGATAAACCTTGATATACCATAGCGTTTGAAACTAAGACATAATCTATTTGTTATTTAACCTTGGCATAATGGCGGTGCTTTAGTATGCTCGGATAATTCAGAAACTCGGGTTTCCAGCCAAATTCAAGGTATTTAATTCATCATCATTTCACAATTTTATCTTCTTACTTTCTTTTCTATGTTTTAATGTAAAACATATTGTTTTTTGCATGGTGACTTGTAGGATTTTAAGATTCAAAACATCGTTGGCTCGTGTGATGTTAAATTCCCCATTAGACTTGAAGGTCTCGCGTACTCTCATGGTGCCTTTTCGAGTGTGAGTTATTAACATCATGCTTTCCTTTTGCGTTTACTTAATTATATTATTTTGTCCTTGCAGTCTCATATGGCTTCATTTTAATTGTTGATTGCATTTTCTATCGTCTTACTCATAAATGATTTTTCATTACAGTATGAACCAGAACTGTTCCCCGGACTGATTTATCGAATGAAACAACCAAAAATTGTTTTGCTTATCTTTGTTTCTGGGAAAATTGTTCTTACCGGAGCTAAGGTGCGATTACTGAAACCTGCTAGTAATCTTTCATGTCTGTGTTTTTTTGCCTAATCATTTTGGGTACTCTTTTTTTATTCTTATCTATTTTGAATTACAGGTTAGGGACGAAACTTACACCGCTTTTGAGAACATATATCCAGTTTTGACTGAATTCAGGAAGAACCAACAATGGTAAAAAAACACTCTACCATATTGGATTATGTTTCATAATTTATGTTGATCACGATTTCATCTCATGTGGTTTTGGTGCAGATCTATGGATAAATCCGGTTAAAGAATCCTATCGGCAGCGTTTAGGGCATGGGTTGACCATTGAGTTTGAACACAAGTGTAAATACGTGATGGAAATGTTCAACGAAGAGAATGAAGGTTGCTGTTTGGGTTATAGATGAAGTTCACTAGTCCGTTTTGCTCTGGTCTCTCCCTTTTGCTTCTCTGGTTATGGTTGTTTATAAACCATTTGGGCGAATAGCTTGTTGGTAGGTCAATTGACTGAAGCTAGCTCTTTTTAGTTGTGTTTTTCGAATTCTTTGACCCATTTATGGATGAACTTGAAATGAACATCTAAAGTTTTGACTTGGTTAGGGTAAATGATTCTCATTGTATTGTGCTTAAACACTTTGATTAGATAGTGTGAAATGGGTCGGTGGTACTGGTGACTAGTTTTAAAGGGTCCTTTTAGCATGTGTCCAGTTTGGTCGACCTTTTTTTTTGTCCATTTATGTTGGTCCTTTCATAAATGATTACATATATTACTAATAAAATTATAGTTCAAGTTTTTCAAAGCGATTTTAGAAGAATGTATTAGATGCGAGAGAATTTGAAATGGAAAAAGCAATTTTTGATTGACAGTATTCAACAAACTAATTTTTTGACTGAAACTTTTAACGAACTAATCTATCTTTCGGTGTGTATATAGGGGTTCAAGGCACGAATATTTTAAATATTGTTGTCAGTCACATTTACTATCAAAGTCAACTGCTAATTTAATTGTTTAAGTAAAAGTCAAATGTTAAACAAATTGATTTTATTGAAAAGAAGAAAAAGAAAACAAAGATTGCCCATGGATCTAAAGCACTCATCGACTAAAAAAACAAATCAAAGGTTGACACATGGCAAAACCCGAGAGCAATTACCGCGAGCGCCTTTATAGCTTTGAAATTAAAAAACAAGAAATGTGGGGCCTTATGTTCGCTCACCGTCTGATACCACCAATGCTTCTTGACACGTGACCCGTGCCCTGTCAATCCTTGCGTCCCCTTTTCTTTCAAGTTAAATATTGCATGTTGTAAATGATTTGATCATTGTAGGACTCCGGTTAACTTGAAAATGATAATTAACACACACCATTTGACGTATATTATTTTATTTTCATATTATGCGCGCCCTTTTACAAATTAGTAATTTTAGTGTTTTTCATTTTTTTTTATATAAAAGGACATAAGTATATTATTTTATAAAGAAAAATGATTACATATAATTATGTATATATATATATATATGTATTCATGGGAATTCTATTTTTTCTTCACTTTAATTATTTTTATCTTTTTGATGCATTATTGAGAAAAATAAAAGGAGTGTATATGTTCCCTCCTTCCCCTAAATTTTTCACAAATTAAAATGTTAATTATTTATTTCTAAGAAAGATTATGAATTTTTGATAAGGAGAAATGATTACAAAATAGAGATAGAAGATATATAAAAAGAAATGAATAAAGTACATGTTCCCTTCTTCAAGTTGCTCATGTAATATATAAAAATTGCATGCAACTTGAGATAGAGATTAAACGCTCACATAATACATATATATATATATATATAATTGAAAGTAAATTATACAATAGTCTTTACATTGGCGCTCACGTAACTTATATAATTAGGAGGTTTGATCAAAAGGGCGAGATTGGTGGGAATAAAGCACCAGGCACACAAGGATTGACAGGGTAAGCGACACATGTTAATAAAGCATTGGTGGTGTATGGGTGAGTGAACATGGGCCTCATATTTCTTTTTATTTTTTATAATTTGAAAGCCATAAAGGCACTCACCGGTAATCGCTCTAGGGTTTTGTCACATGTCAACCTTTGATTCGTTTGTTTTGTTTGAGAGCGCTCTGCAACCATCAACGATCATTGTTTCTTCGTCTTCATTTCAATAAAATCAATTTGTTTAACATTTGAATTTTACTTGTATAATTATTTTAAAATTTGACTTTGATAATAAATGTGAGTAACACTATTTAAATCATTCGTGCATTGAGCGTCAATATGAGCATAAAAAGGTGAATTAGTTTGTTCAAATATTTAAGTCAAAGAATTAGTTTGTTAAATGTCGTCAGTTAAAAGACATCATTAGTAATTTTTTTTATTTGAAATTATTTTAATTATCAGTGTCTTGATCAAAGTTTGAATTAGGAAGTTAATAAAAGACAATGATTAATGTTCTTGTTACGTCCATTACTTGTTTTGATTGATACCTAACATAATTAAAACACCAACCAATAGCCCATTGACCTATAGTAGTTAGGCCGTCTATTAATTCAAAAGGTTAGGGTTTAAGTATTTGCTTAAAATTGTTATATATTGTGCATTAATAATGTAATACAGTGCATTTAAAAAGAAATGTACAATTCATCTCCTCGTTACAGAATAAGCAAATAACATGTACGTGTTGATTTGAGATTGAATGATGAGTGTAAGATCCTTATTATAATTTCTTCCTACGTTGTAACAAGCATATCATAATAATAATAATAATAATAATCAATAGAAAAATAAAGAATTCGATTACGTGGTTATATTTGACAGCTGCACCGTACAGGTAAACCCCACCGTTGTTGATGTTTAAGCTTCTGTCGACGACAATTCCTTTCGTTTCGTTTCTTTTCTTTTTGTTTTCTATTTATTTCCGTTTTTGTTTTTCTTTAATTAAATTAATGTTTTATTTTAGATCTCATGTTGTCGACAATATTCATTCATACTATAAATTCATTTAATCACAAAAGAACAACCTTTTCCTGTGAGATTTTAGTTACATAGAAAATTTACATCTCTAGAAAATAAAAGTTTAATTAATTAATTATTCTATAAGTGTATACTTTGTTGCTTTGTCATCAACGTCGACAAATTTAAATTTTACTATTTTCACTAATCACTATATATAACAAAAATATGCTTCTGAACTGATATATCATCAATGATTACAAACAAAAAAGAGATGTTAGTATGTTATGTTACAATAAATATATATATATTATATTATATATATATATGAAGGTGTGTATATCAAATTGTGTCAGCAAGTTGACTAATTTAGAAGAAGTATGTAAGCAGGTTTGACGTGCAGAATTGAACTAACCCACTTCGATCCATCAACCGTTTTTTTCTCGAGATTTCTTCACCAACCGTATAATTAAAATATACGTAATCATAATACGTTAATAATTTTATATACTAAACTCAGGTTATTTTCTCTTTATATTATATTTAAAACATTTATTTACATCACACTTGTTTCAAAATTTCAATTGAAGCATTTTAAGACTTTCGTTATCTGTCATTGTTAACCATAAATCGTTGACTAACCAAACATTTCGCATTTCGGCCACTAGCTAGCTCCATAATAGTCAACAGGGCCAATTTTCAATCGACATGTAATTAATGAAACCATTTTCTTACATTCATCTTTAATGTTTCTCATTTATTTCATGTTCGTATCGTATTGTCAAACATTTTGATCACATTAGTCAGTCAGATTCCTACGTTGCATACGTATTGTATAATATTTTTTTTTAAATTTGATGTTCAGCATAAAAGGGTTAAAAGTATCAATAAAAAGGTTGTTAAAACTGTCAATTATAACTTATTAATGGATTGGGTTGGGTCGGGTCGGGTCGAGTCGCACCAGCTCGGTGTTTACTAATAACTTGTATTACGATTTTCAGTTCAATATTACGTACGCCGTCTGCTAAGTTTTATCTGGTTTAATAACAATACCTTTACAATCCATGTACAATAAAATTCAAAAACACTTTCAATTATAAAAGGAATTTCTGACTAATCCTTTAATTATCCTCAATCTAATCGCAAATAACTACGGTTAGAATTGCTAGCTAAAGCTTTAAGAGTCTCGATTAAAGTTTGTATTACATTTGACAACTTAGACAAAAAAAAAAGGAATTTTATCATTTTTAAAACAATTTGGCATTGATATTTTAGCATTGTTGATAAGTAATTTTAATATGATATTAAAAATTATAATATGTAAAAATGAATTAATGACATTAATCTTTAAGACTCAATATTTAATTGTACGGACTCAATCTTTATATATATAGAGATATAAATACATTATAGAAGATAGATTATATATATATATATATTATATATCAATATTTAAGATATTAATATTTATGTACTAACATTTATCAGTTGAAATTCAACTTTTATATATATATTATAATATATATAGATTTATAATTATACTATTAATTGTTAACATTAATGACTTGAAATTTTAACTTTTATTTATTTGTATTATTATTTATTTATATTTATATTTTATTATACATCAACATTTATGATATTTATATTCTTATACTAATATTTATGACTTGAAACTCAATTTTTATATATTATAGATAGATATATGTATTATACTCAATTGTTCCCTAACTCGATGATATTTACAAACTTCCATCGATGATACAAATATATACAAAAATTTTACTTATCAATTTTATACTCCCCAATGCGCTAGTTGAAAGCCAATCGATCTCGAATAGACGTTAAATTGTGTTTATTGTAAACATATGCGACGTGTTATATTTCAATCAAAAGGTATTCATCTAGTTTATTTTTGAGGCACAATATTGTGAAGACTTATAAACTTGTATAGTTTTTATTAAGATGATTCATCAAACTAAAAGTTGTATTTAGGGGCGTCATTAGAGTGGAGATAATGTGTACAATTGCCCTCACTTAATTTTTATGAGTTAGTGAAATTTTTAACGTATCTATATTTGGCCCTAGTAATTGACCAAGTAGAAAACAGTTGCAAAATCTTACATCATATCTGTATTAGCTTAGTGGTAGAGGATCGACCTTGTTATTATTATAGAGGTTTTGAGTCTGATCCGTGCATACTGTATCTTCGCCCCAACCCCCCGTCTATTTCCTCTATTTTTCTGATTTTCTTTCCATTATGTATAGTTAAGTTATAGTTACGTTTAAATAAACATTAACATATTAATTAAACTATATATTTCAATGATGACGTTTTTTCCTTTCTTTCTATAATCTAATAATAATAATAATAATAATAATAATAATAATAATAATAATATTTTACTATAATAAAATATGTTAAACATATAGTAATTTTGAATTAGAAAATGTCTACAGTTCGAAAAGAGTTACTAAATTTATTACTATCTGTTTAATAGTGTCCATGTAGTTAAGAATTCAAATTTGGATTTCTCAGGGAGACAAATGTTTAACCAAATCCACTTTGTTCAAACTAAAACCGTTTAGATTAAAGTAAAAAAAAAAATCAAATTAATAACCCGATTCGCCATACACTATTAGATTTTGGCCCCGTTAAAGCTTTTTTCCTGCTACCGCAACTGAGCCGTAAGATCAAGCCTTACTTGGAACGTGGGTGTACGAGTTCATGAAAAAATGATGTTAGCTAACTATAAGCCATTTCACAAGAACTCACAAAAAAAATCAAATACCGAATAGATTTCCCATTACAAGATTATGTTAGAACATTCTCAAGTGAGACCCTAAAAACTAGATAATTGTCACGCATACATGATAAACTGATACACGTACCCAAAGTAGCTGAAGGGCTATTTTAGTAATTCTACAATTTGAATCCCTTTTAGTCGATCTGCTTTGATGTGTGATTGGAGTAAACTAAACCAAGTAGAATGTGTACTACGCACGCTGCGTACCTTAGAAGTCTTAGCATCTTTTAAACTCACCTTTCCTTTTTAGACTTGGCAACTCAAAAGCATGACCCACTTCTGTTTCCATATCCATAACATATGACATCTACACATTTGCCTTTTTGTCAACATACAATCATCAATGCATTAGTACAACACTTATTTGCGGTACGTGGCATAAACTCCCCAGTTTCCAATCCCACTTACGATGACATTACAAATCTAGGGGATTACAATATTGACCAATTTTATTTTTATATTCCAACACCTTGACAGTTTGATCACTTGAGGTACGTGTAAATAATTATCATCCAGCCCCTCAACAAATAATAAGTGAAATAGAAGTCACTTTTTTTTCTTTTATGAATGAAAGTGATAGAGACATAGAAAGGGAAAGCAAGATTCCTCCCCCTTATTAAGCTTAATCTTCATTTTCGCTCCTGGATACATTCCTTAGCCATTGGCCACGTGTCATTAGTTACGGTTAAGATGCTACCGAAATCCAAGGAATTTGATTAAGTTTTGATCTTCAAAATATATTGTACAATGCTAGTGTAATATTTGTATTATGCAGCGATATACAATATTTTATTATAAATTGTAATTTAGTGATAGTCGTATATTATATACGTTCTTTACGGATTATGTATAATGATGACTCAATAACGATAGTTTACTTGTATGTAGAGTTAAAGATTCAAGATACGGTAGTGAGTATTATAAACATGATAAAGTTAATATTAAATAAAAATTACATAAGTTATATTTAGAAATATTGAATCTTACTTTTAATAGTTTTCATATATAAAATATCAAAATATCTTATATATTAAGTATAAATAAAATTTTAAATTAATATTGTTCATTACTTTTAAATCTTATTCATTTTCTTATTGTTTCTCCGTTTCTATTATTCACGAAATCATATCCATCTTTGAGAGAAGAGATTATATATTTTTCATACTTTCTTTCACCAAGAATTTCTTTTTTTTTTCTAAATTGTTTAATACATATTTATCTATCCATTAAAAATCTAAACCAAATATGCAACTTTAGTAACTTTTTTGGAAACACGTAGTACTTCGAAGACTATGGTTAAAATTTGCTTTTATCGATAGTGATTTTTTACTTTTGTTTTGGTATTTTATGATTTTATTTTTATTTATAATATATTCATTTTCATCTAAATGTTATTGAAGATGGTGTTCATATTAGAAATTGGGAAAGAAGTTAGTAGAAATGATGGATTCAAAGTATACTTTTGTACACTATACATTTATGGATGTACAACATTTTTTTATTTCTTCCAATTTTGATTTATGTATTTGGTGGTGGCAGTTTGATTGCACACTTCGGGATGGTTTTGATGTACAAATTGCAAACTGGGGGTTGACTCAAAAACTATTGTCATGTTATAATGATGATTATTCGACTTGCTAAAGCTCATACATAATCATTTTAAGGGAAATAATAATGACAGTTTTTAGGACGATCGATTAAATATTTTATTTATTTATATGTAGTACTCTCAAAGTTTCCTTTTTAATTAAAGGTCTCATTTAATACATCACAAATAAAAGAATAATTTCAGTAAATTAATTTTCAATATCAAATGATATTTAAAATTTTGAATTAATATGAAAATTTTCAACTTCAATAAATGTATTTGCTTATCTTATTGACACCCCTAAAAGAATGTTATTATCATTTTAATTTTAATATATTTGCAATTTTTAATTTTGTATATTGTTATATTTAGTGTATTTATAAAACGTCCAAAATCAAACACATTTTTCACGTTGCAGAAGGGTTGATAACCTAGTTATAAATAATTAAAATACTAGAAGAAACAATGAATTTTTTTCCTTCTACACCTTATCACTTTTTCTTGTTAATTTGATGTATCATTTATATAATAATAAAAAATTTTGAAATTTCTTTTATCATTGAAGTGATAATTATTCTAATAGATTTTTTGAAAAATAATAATTATAAAACGCTTTTATAAATAGTAATCATATATACAAAATTTATTTTGATGTTTACATTAAAAGTAAGACATTAATAAATTATATTATATACGTTAATACTATTAAATTTTGATATATGTATCAAAATAAATAACATATCACGTCGCTTATTATAATTTTTGTTTGAAAAATCTTAGCACCAAAGATGCTCTAAAGAACAACGAAACCTTAATGCAAGGACCAAAAGTGAATTTTTATTCTATAGTTACGCATTTAAGAGTTAAGTAGAATAACTTAAGGGGATGATTTTGTAAATATAACCGGTTATCAAACGGCAGATCGTTAACGACTTTACTGAAAACCATATTTGACGCCCTTCACAGTTCTCCCCACCATTTCCATTTCCATTTCCATTTTCATTTCATTCTTTTAACAAGAAGAATCAGGGTCTCTATCTCAAACACTACATAATATAAACATATACGGATTATAAAATTTTCAACTAGAACGCACACACTTCTTTGTTTCTGGTGTCTCCGGCGACCGGTGAAGTAGGTACGTTTGTGACGTCACTTTCTGCTGATTTCACTGGTGACGAATGAACATGTTAGATAGACATGGGTATAGATATCAGTATAAATTATGTACTTTGTGTCTGTAACTATTGGAACTTAATATAAGCGTTATGACTAATCTGGATATACTATATATGTAAGTACATATGGAAATTATAAGGTTTATTTTTATTTTATTTGTATTAACTAATATGACGGTTTGACTGTAGCATCGGTTAATCGGCACTAATTTCGGATCTCTAAATCTGGAATTACATTTTAAGTGTGTAATTGGTGTTATTTCTAGGGTTAACTGAGACTGATAGAACCACTTTAAGCTCATTCATCCTGCAAATTAGCTGATGTTATCAACTCGAGGTGTTAATTTAGGAAATTTAGTTTGTCTGTTTTTGTTAATTAAAGTCTCCATGATTATAGATATGATAGGTAAGAAATCAAAACTAAGTGGAGTTTTTAGGTAAAATTGTTGTGATGGAAAGTGATTTTTGTTGGATGCTATTCATTATCGCTATTCAAATGGATTTATGTTATTTTATTATTATTATATTTTAATAATTAGGGGTAAATCTACTAGGGGGTTTGAAGCTGTTTTTTGGGACTTGTAAACCACTGCTGGAATAGAAAGATGATTGTTTTATCTACGAATGTTCTATATTTGTTACTTGGAATTAGCTATTTGATTGTGTTCATTCATTTATCTTCATTTGATGATTTAATTTGATATATCACTAAAGACTTGATAACTAGTAGTAGTACTATGTGCATATGAGAATTTAAAAGGCTTTATTGTCTGCCAAGTTTGTCTGTATTTGGGTCCAGGCTGACATGTGCTTGATTGAGCTTGTATTATTGACTGAAATGGTACCAGGACTTCAATATTTGAGCAGAATATACATAGGGTTTTCATCTAAAGCTTTTAATGTTTGAATTAATGTTTCAATTAGTCTTTAGATGTTTCAGATAAAAGCTAGTATCTTGAACATAATTAAAAGCATATATTCGCTTGTAAATGTTTGCTCATACCTTCTACCATGTGTCGGTCGGTTGATGTTTATATTTACTTGGTTCCTCTTTTATTCCCAAGTTGTGACCTGGCTTTTTAGTTACAGGTATATAAGCATTTGCATTAGTATTTGTCTGATATTATCTTATGGATTATTGACTTTAATCTTTCATCGTTTTTTTTTCTTAACAATCATCTTTTCTCATAAATATTCAGGTTGCAGATGCTATAGTTGCTTGGAGCAAAAACGGAGTAGGTCTGTAGTAGGTACTCCAAGTGGTTCTTACACATATTGCATGTGAGCAAGGATGGGGTCTGCCTGTTGCGTCGCTGCTAGAGATAGAACCATAACAAATGGATCCGGTAGTGATGCTATGCCGAGAAATATCCGATATTCTCCATCATGGAGTGTTAAATGGGATAATCGGCGTCGTGTAGCAGGGGAAGAAGCTTCTATGAGTTGGTTTTCTGATGGCGTTGGAACAAATGACAGGCTGGACAATAAATCTCAGACTGCTGCTGGAACTGCTTATGCATCAGAAGAAGGTAGTCCATTGGAAAGTTTCCGGAATCTCACTTGGCAAAAGTCCTCACCTTCTGAAGGACATACATTTCCTCAGACAGGTAAATTTATCGTAGTACACAATATATACAACAGAATTAGATTTTTGGGGTGAGACTCAGAACCATAATCTTGTTGCCATTACTCAGTCAGTTACTCGGTGTAGAGTTCATAATCCATCAATTGATTTTGGATTAATTTGAGGGGAATTCACAAATTGGCTTATTTGGTTAGATTCCCTTTTTTTGCACGTGAAACATTCAATCATTATAGCTTTTGTGCTGCTTTTAATTTCTTGTGCAAGAAAGCAATAGAGCCTAGAATGTTAAAAGGGGCATTGTTTTACGTCTTTTTTGTGTGCCAAAGTATCCTGGGTTGCTAGTAACAATAAAGCAGTTGGCACACATGAGGTTAAAAGGTTCAAATTCTTCCTTATTAGTTATATTGATGGGTTCGTGTAAACGGTGAAATGGTTTTAGTAGGTAGTTACATTTGGTAGAAACTTGGAAGAGCTTTTCTACCACTTGGTGTGTGTGCATGTGCTGAATCTGTTTGTTATATGGAACTAATATGTTAGACCCCATCAAGGAAAAGTAGTAGAAAGGGTGTTGAAGAAAACATTTTTTGGGTTACAACACTTGTACTATATATGGTACAATGAGCAATATATTGATTAAAATGACATAGTGACACTCTCTCTCCTGTACCATGTGTCAGACATACTGCTTGGATCATCAGAATTCTAGAACTATGTAACCAACTTCTCTCAGTGTGTGTGTGTGTGTGTGTGTGTGTGTGTGTGTGTGAGAGAGAGAGAGAGAGGTCCTAAAAGAAAGTCATTAGGACTTCTACAAGTTATAATGAGACAACACATAAATTAAGCCCATGGAAGGTACTAGTTATAAATTTATTGCTGTAAAATTTGTTTCATTACAAGTTCATATTTACTTGCATCATATTAAACCTAACTACAAACAAACCCTGGAGATATGTATCATTGCATATTCTATATTAGACGGATTGATCATGCACACCAAGCATGTACATCTATTCCAGTTGTATGTAATTAATATTGTTAACTATTATGTTTCCAACTGATGGACGGTCTTCCATTCCATCATATCATGATATTATCTGTATAATATTTATTATCGCTTCTTTAAAAGATGTCATATGGCTTTGATGCTTGGTGCATTTAACAGACTGTAATGTGCCATATCTCATGTTCTTCTACTTGTCCTTGCAGACCAATCAGTCTCTCAAATTATTTCAGAGGTCAGTTGCGGATCAATTTAATGTTCTATGAAATTCATAAATTCTATCTCTCGTTGTGTTTACATATGTCCTTTTATGCATCATGTAGGTAAAGGAGTCAAGAGAAACTCAGCTTGCTTCGGAACCGTCTCCAACAATGATGTCATCATCCACACACTCAGTTTCTTCCTTTTCGGCATCCCCTTTGACCTTTTCCCAAGGTCAACTCTTACCCCCATCAAGATGGCCTGGCCGTTCCCCAGGGATGAAGTCTCCAAACTTCTCAATATCTGAAGAGGGCTCACCTTTGATGCCCCTGGGGTGGAGAAATGAATCAAATCGTGGGTCCCATGGTGGATCTTCAGATGGTTGGTCTGTACCTGCCTTTAATGAGCTCATTGCAACCTCTCACAGAGAACGATCGTCTTTTGATAGTGAGTCTCTCAACTTTAATCGTGATAAAGTAAGCAGATGTAGTGACAGGGCTTCTTCTTCACCTTCCATTGATATGCGGACATGTGGCGTTTGCTCCAAGCTCTTAACAGAAAGATCTTCATGGGGAACCCAAAAAATTATAGCTACTAATGAGCTTGCTGTTGTTGCCATTTTGATATGTGGGCACGTTTATCATGCAGAATGTTTAGAAAACATGACATCTGAAATTAACAAGTATGATCCAGCATGTCCTGTTTGTACTTTTGGGGAAAAGAAGCTTCTCAAGCTGTCAGAAAAAGCAATGAAAGCTGATACGGAGTTGAAGGCTAAAATGAACAAGAAATCAAGAAGTCGGGTGGTTGATGGTGAGATGAATGGGGATGATATTATGCTTGATCGTTATAAGAGTAGCGGATATGAGGGCAGAATCCCGAAGATGAGATCAAGTTCCAGCATGAAGAGCTCCGCAGGAAAGCCTTTCTTAAAGAGACACTTCTCTTTTGGTCCCAAGGGGAGTTGGTCCTTGTCAGAGAATAATTATTCTCGGAGAAAAGGATTTTTCTGGGCTAGATCAAGCAGGGAGTAACCTTATTCGCAGTAACAAGGTAACATACTACCATTCGCACACTTTGAACTTATGTAATTAACTGTTCTTTATATTCGTATTTATTTACCCAACTGCTACTCAGCAGAGGTTGGTGGTGTTAGGGGGCCAAATGAACATTCACAGGTAGAGGTGGTTCTTTTGACCCATTTATCAATGAATGGGTTGATTCGGGTGTATTTTATCTCAACCGGTCGAATGGGTAAAAAATAAAATAAAAATTGTTAAAAAAGGAAATGGTTCAAATTAGTCGAAAGTACTACAAGCGGTATTTTTACTGCATAGAATCTTTATTCATTTTATTCAAATCTTAAAGTATTATTGAAATCATATCATTTTTGTAATCATGCTTTACACATTAATTAATCCTGGTAAGTCTTCGCCATGTCACCATAACAAAGTCGTGTGCCTGCATGCAATGTTGTGGTCCTGGTAGGCAGTGTGTTACAAGTGTTTATAAAGCGTATTTTTTTTGGACAAAAGGTATTGCGGGTCAGGCCAACTCGCATAAAATAGCCATTTTTGTATCTTACCCAACTCACCCCCATTTGCCACCTCTACTTGTAGCTAACTACATTCACATGTGAATGTTGTTGCTTAGCACATATCTGCAGCGAATATCTTCTGAACCCAGAACATTGAACTCACAGGACAAGTGATGATGGTTATTTTGTACTCATAGAACAGGCCTGAAACCAAATTTAGGATATACATCTACGTGTTATAATGACATAGTCTCTAACTGATATCCTGTCTTATCGATTTGTTATCCATATCTTTAACATTGGTTTCTGGGTTGATATTGATATTGTCTCATTCTGTAGGTGGATTGAACGATTGGTATTTCTGAAATTCTAGATTTAGTAGATGAAGACAGGATATCACATATTGAAAGCTGTCATCATCTTTAGTATCTCAGGTACCAGTAGTAGGATTAGCTTCTCAGGACGCTGTAAAGCAGGTTTTGAACTACACTAAACCATCAATATCTTGATCAATTTGGTACATATAGCTGGGGAGAAAAGTAGTATAAATTAAAAGAAATTGAATGGGCTTGGTAGAAATTCTTTTTTATGTTTGTGTTCTGTAAATTTTAAAGTTGTGTTTGCTTTCTTTATCTTGCATTAGAAGGAAAGATAATTCGACTGTGGTGGACTGAACCTTAACTTTACTTATTGTGCTCTTTTGATTTTGTTGGCTTCCACATTTCAGATTTGCTTTGTTTGCATATATCGATCGCTTTTAAATAAACAAAACATTTTTTTTGTATGTTATGGATTCATACTTGGGGTTACCCTTTGTGATAAACATATATTGAAACACAGCTTGAGAATCATCTTACGGTCCTACATATCTTGTAACCAAGTGCATTCCTGACTAAAAAGACTCTTAAAAGAGATAACTTATGTGCATGATTAACCTTCAAAGATATTAGCTATGCCATCTATTTCGGCATCAGAATTACTATTTGATGGTTAACAATGCACTTATGTCATCTGCTCCAACGGTCTTTTGAATAACGGACACATTTGATTGTAAAATTATAGGATTGGCTGATGATTCACTGAGTTGTACGTTGATGATACGTGTGTATCTCAAAAAGCAAGCCCGACCATGAATCTAAACAGGACAGCGAAATTTGTATAATGAACGCCAAAAGTAGTTAAGTTGGGAGGAACATTAAGAGTTGTGTAGGCCCTACACAGTGGATTACTAAAAGAAAACAATCGACAAACCTAAATTTCGAATGGCTAACTAAAAATGTGATCAAATAGTGCGTTTGCAATCCTTCACCTTGCTAATTACGTTGAGATTGCAAGCTTTATTATAAGTGTGGAACAAGGATCAGTTCACTAATATATGTTGAAATAACAAATGTTCAAATGAGAAAAGTAACTCCCAGCATTTTTAAAAATCCGAAATAATCAAGGACGTTATGGAGGAATTTATGTTTCTACCGAGACTAAACGTTTAAGAGGGCTTCCAGTGGTGTAGTCGGTTTATCGTCGGTTTCAACCGACGGAACCGATACCAATGTCACGAACACGTTGGTTAGGCAGTCGTTTCAAATCTTCGGATTACCGACCGGTTGCAACGAGTTTTTTTCGTATTTTTTTATTTGTTTTCTTCCTTGCCCAACTGTTGGATTTAGAGAAAAGAAAGGGAAAACATGGAGTGAAGTTCAAGTCGTGAGTTTGATGGAGTGATTTTGAGTTTCAGGGAGTTTGGGGAAAATAACTCCACATGACCCCACAATTTATTCATATTAGATATTTCCTTTAAACCCCTCGTTTTGTTTACATATTAACTACAGCCCTCAACTTTAATGTAATCTACCCAATGACAAAATTAAATGTCATTCGTATACAACAGAAAAAGTACCTAATATATTTTTATTCTGAATATAATTTTTTATTACAGCCTACTAATTTTATGAAAAATAAATGTCTTGATTCTGATTTTTTAAAAATGTCGTGTAGTTACGAGTTTTTATTTTAATAAAATGTATTTTATTTTAATTATTGTGTTTTAAATAAATAAATAATGAGAAAAAAACTGACCGTCACTGATAGCAGTAGTCAGTCAGTTGTTAGTCAGTTTCAGTCAGTTTTGAAAAAAGCTGATGTGGAGCTGAGTTGACAGAAACTGACCGGTCGGTTTCAATCACGAATAAGGATGTCCTAATATTGTTTGATTCTAGCGTTTTTTAATTTTTTTCAAAAAATAAATAACAAATTGATGAACACTTAAAATAAGTAATCTTAAACACCCTTGATATTACATCGATACAGATATAACTGTATTTTCTAAACTAATAAATTTCTTACAACTTATTAACTTCACCGTGTTAATCAAATACTAATCGTACATAATACACAGGTAATTCAGGGTAGAAAGTGGATTAATTAGTCATGTTATTTACCACGACTAATTGGCTATATCCTTTACCTTGTACCTCAGCTCATTCGTTCGAAATGACTCATCGCAATGTCTTACAGACGTGGCACATATAAACTAATAATCCCACATGTTCGATGATACGTGTGCCTCATAAAATACATGCAAAAGATCCACTTTTTATTTTGTCAAAACATGTCATAAAACGACAACCACCGCCAGTATAAAAGCCCCTATTCATCATTGTAGCTTCTGTAATCAATTATACTAAAAACATCCCAACTGTATCATTTCAACTATAACAGGAAAAGAAAAATGGCAGATATACGAGACGAGCACGGCCGTCCGATTCAACTCACCGACGCACACGGGCAACCTGTTCAACTCACCGACGAGCATGGTGTTCCCATGCACCTCAGTGGCTTTGCTACAACCGTTGGATCAACTCCTCAGGGTCATACAACTATTGGGTCGGAGCTTCATAATAAGATGAGCTGTGATCAGGCTACAATGGGTTCTGAAGCCCATGGTGGAACCCACTTTGCATCGACACCAGTAGAATACGCCAAACGTGGCGCTGGTGCAGTTGCTGGTGCCGGTGCAGCAACGGTGGGTGCGGTAACTGGAGTTGGAAAAGCGGCTACCCATCCTGTTACAGGAGGTGGAGCACCTACGAGCCATACTCAGGCTCATGGAGTTGGTACCGATAAAAAAGAGCTGGAACGGTCGTCAAGCTCTAGTTCGGTAAGTTATTAGAACATTTTTTGGTTTGTTTTTTAAACTAAGTAGTCTGAAATGCAGTAAGCAACTTTGCTATTCAAAGCATTTTCAATTTTTCATTAATATTATAACCATAAAAATACGATATTTTTCTATAGCTAGAGGCATTAATTGTTTTGGTTGCAGTCGGAAGACGACGGGCAAGGAGGGAGAAGGAAGAAAAAAGGTATAATGCAGAAAATAAAAGATAAGCTTCCAGGACATCATAACAGCAGTTATAAAGACAAGCAGCAGGCAGCAGCCGCACACAGCGCCAGCACTCAAGAAACAACAAAAGTAACGGTGGAACAAGAACAGGAGAAGAAAGGTTTCATGGATAAGATCAAAGACAAACTTCCTGGTCACCATTAGTTAATTTCCATCCAAATACAAATCAATTATCATTACTACTTCAATATTTTTAGTTTTAAGTATGGTTTTTTTTTTATGTGTTTTTTTTGTCTCGATCGGTGTATATAGTTGTGTACGTGTAGCTGAATTTTGGATTTCCAAGGATAAGACGCTGAGTAGTAAAGTAGACGGAGCATGAATTATGTTGAATAAAACTTATCGGAGTAATATTATTCAGTAATAAAATACTCGGTAGTAATTAAATTACATAGGAATACAGTACTACTTTTACATTACAAAGGAATAAGAAATTCAATTTAATAATGAACTGAAATTACAAAGGAAAATTACAGATGAATAAAAAATCGTTAAAAGTTATTCCTTATTCCATGTAAATCAAATCTCTCAAGCATAGGAAAAATGAACCCATATCTTTTATACGGGCTCCGTACTCGATTTATAGCATGTAGTGAACAATGTAGTAAAAACAGTGTCCTCAAGTCTTATCACTTGTCCTTTCTTTCTACGTAAGAAATCCAACAAGTTGCCAAGCTTTTCCTCTCGTTTTGGACTCCGTTTCTAAGCTTTAGCTGAGAACAATTCAGTGTGACAAAGGGTTCTTAACGATTTTCATGTTTGGTTGCATTCAGAACAAATGAGGGAGTGCGGTATTAAGGACGCCTGCTGAACTGCAGTAGGCACAATACGAGAAGAAAGAAGACGATCTTGAGTCTTGAGAATTCCCGTATCTGCTTCTGGTGAAGATGCAACCACAACAACTAAGTTGTTGACCAAAATGAAGAGATATAAGAGGACCATATTATTGGGCAAAAATGGAAGTTGAGACATGAGGTTTGTCTCCTATTTGAAGTAAGTTTTCAGTGATCGGAAACTTTGGTGGACCTGGTAGGAGGTTTTTTATGCTCTTAGAAAGATCAGTTTTGTTTGTTTAATGATGAATATAAGGAAGAACAATGTTTGATAGAATGAAGAGAGGGAATGTAAGATTGTCATCTTTGATAAAAACTGAGATATCCATTGAAGTTCAGTAAGTATTTTTGTGTTGTTTGTAATTGATTATGGGGATTTTATAAGAGGGAGTATTTATAAGCTTAAAATGACTGCATATCAAGAAACTTCCTTGGTCAAATGCCATATTCCAATTACCACAAGTTTGGCATGCCATCCCAATTAAGACCCAATGGATCATATATATAACCTGGGATTTGCTTTTCTGCCTGACCAAGCGACTGGTTTGAATAAATTTTCAAGCAATGTGAACGTACAAAAGATTTATGTAATAAAATACAAGTTTATTAATGTGGATATATCCGGGTAGACAATAAGATATTAAAGGTTCAACTTTATAAAATTGTGAAGTTGATCGATACATTTGTATATTGTAAAATTGACACGTGTTTACTGTAAACGTAGATTGTGTCAATGAGATATGTAATTCATTCAAAAATGATAACTTTTATCACAAATTGAAAAAAAAAAATTATATTTAGTCAAGAACATTAATTTAATTCATATAATAAAAAATATTGGAAATATTAATTTGCACTAAATTGACAGATAATATGGATCGTGATGTCATTGAAATAGAAGTCAACTATATGGATGCAACTGTTATGTGTATGCAATATCCACCATGTACTATGCACTGTGCACCAGTGGCATCTGGGCATGTTGATCTTGTTATCGAGTCTGGTCTTAAGGTGAGTGGTGGGTATGTTGAAAGGTGTGGTATATCTAAGTTCGATATAGTCATGGTGGTAAGAGCTTTTTCAGCCATGATATTAGTTGAACAAAAATGACTAATGAAAAACTACAAGATGACTAAAGTGTAAACATCATAAATGCATGAGCAGATAACTGAAATGATAAAAGAGGACGGTTGAACCTTTTACAGGACAAGTAAGAAATAATCTTTTTAGTAGTGTACATTGCAACTGTCCATTTGACAAGCTAATTCAACACGGGAGTTCTTACTCTTTACCAAAATCTGCATTGTAATGAGAGCTAGATTCAAGCTTCTTTGCTTCATTTAGTTTACGAACAGCCTGCAACATTTCCAAAAACAAAACAATATCAGAAATATTAACCTCACATGCCCCCGATAAATTCACAAGTGAAACTAAAAAGTGATAAGAAAATAAAAGAGGTCTTCAGTTTAACATCTTTCGTTCATATGTTGTTATGACCGAAAAAGTCAATGATCACAGTTACCTTCATGAAATCTTCATGGATAACATAATCACGTTCTGCACGGATTGCTGACATACCAGCTTCAGTGCACACATTACGAAGATCAGCTCCATTAAAACCCTAAAGCATAATGCCGATGATCAACATTTTTATTCATAGTCAACTAGATATAACTACAGAAGTCAACCTAACGTCATAGCTTACCTCAGCAAGTTTGACAACAGCCTCGTAATCAATTTCACCATGTTTAGCAATTCCTGCAGCATGAATTTTGAGAATTTCCATTCTTGATTGCTCATTTGGCAGTGGGATCTCAATTTTCCTGTCCAATCGACCTGGACGAAGAAGAGCTGGATCCAGAACGTCAGGTCTATTGGTTGCCATGATCATTTTTACCTACGAGCATGAACCAAAAATGGTCATCTCTATGAGTAATGCAAGAGGATACAGGTTTATGATAAAAATCTAACGTTGAAAATAGATTAAAAAGAAATTCCCAAACCTTGCCAAGCTGATCAAATCCATCCAGCTGATTTAGCAACTCCATGAGTGTTCTTTGAATTTCACGGTCAGCACTAGTTCCCTCACTAAAACGTCGTCCACCAATGGCATCAATTTCATCCATAAATATGATGCATGGCTGGAAATATTAACAAGCAAACATAAGACACTTATTATATATATAAACTTGAAGAAATAAATTTTCCTTCAATACTACTTTGTTTTTTCGGAAACATTAGTCAACACAAAGTATATACATAAATAGGTAAGTTGGGTAATGGGTTAAAACATGTCCAGATCCATTGGGTTGATCGGAAATACCTATCGTCCATAAATTTTACGGTTTTATAGATAATTAGTGGGTCAGATGTAATTACATAAAATAAAATAGTTTTAGCAATAATCTAATATTATAACACAACGATTTAGATGAGTTATATCCAAGAACTAATACATTTAGGGGACTTTTGACCCGCTAAATCCATTTTATCCATTTCCCTCTAAGCTAGTAATTTATTTTATGTAAACCTTTTGACCCGGTATAAATAAAACATAACCTGGAACAACCAGTTCATAGATAAATGGATCAAAATTGCCACCTCTACAGCAAAGGGAACTTGAAAGAATTGTAGCACTGAACATGTCAAGTAATAAAGAGATTTAAGGGTAGAAGCAATACTTGGTGATCACGGGCATAACTGAACATTTCCCTGATCAATCTTGCACTCTCTCCTATGTACTTATCAATAATGGCACTTGATACGACCTACAAGCGATTTCCCAAATGTTAGAAACAGAAGACACGTCAATCAATAGCCATATTAAGGACATAGGAATGTATTATACAAACCAAGGTACCTTTAAGAAATTAGCATCTATGTTGCTAGCAATTGCTCTAGCTAGCAACGTCTTCCCAGTCCCAGGAGGTCCATAAAGGAGAACACCCTAAAAACATCACTTCCGTCAATTTTCTTATAACTCTAGCCTAGGCCACCATATTTACAATATCTTTTTTGTCTATATATTGAAAAGTCATCAATAGGTACCTTGGGAGGTTTGATGCCCACCCTCAGGAAGAGCTCAGGATTCATCAGAGGTAATTCTATAGATTCCCTGAGTTCCCGAATCTGATCTGATAGGCCTCCGACTGCAGAATAGCTAACATTCCCAGGATCTTCATGAAGCATGTTATAAACAACTGGGTCAACCTGGAATGATGTCGTGAATATGTTAGTCCAAACAAGTGGACAATCAATAGCCAAAAGAACTGGTTGAAATAATATTGATATGTATACTAGCCTCACGGGGGAGTGCTCGCATAATTGTTAGAGTTGTCATATCAAGAACCACTCTAGTCCCAGCTGTTAGTTTTTCCTTGTCCACTTTACTGCGGCACCCAACTACATACCTTGGACCACTACTGGCTTTGACTATCACTGTAACATCATAAGTGGGCTTTGTTAGAAGAAAGACACAATCATGTCTCAATCAATAGTCAATGATAAAAACATTACAAGGTAATGGAGTCTAAGTGTTTTAAAATCTTTGTTAAAGCATAAACATGCTTAAAAGTACGTGTTCATGGTCACTAAGCTTGGTGCAAGTAGAAGACAACTATAAAGTTCTAATGAAATTAAAGAGAATAATGGAAGTATTGGATACATCTTTCACTGTCCAGAGGCCTGAGAACTTCGCCTATGATCTGCCCAACACTTTGAAGAGACTTCAAATCATCTTCTGTTTTGGCATAATCTTTCTTTGTACTACGTAGAGTCTCTCGCACTGCAAATATCAAATTCCGCTATTGTCAATATTTAATATAGTGTGTAACACTCACAGAGAACAAAATCATGTAAGAGGTATATCAAAATAGAACATTTTCCAAGTGGTTCCATATATTTATAAAACTCGTCCGGACACCTCTCATTCCAAAATGGTTCCATATATAAGCTCTATGAAGAACGTCATAGATAACAACCTCTCATTCCAAAAGTAATATATGCAATAGACTAAATACAGTTGTGATCCTAATAAGATCGTCAGGACACCTGACTCATAGCAGCGCCACAAAGTTAATTGAGCTACAACAACTTTACGGAAAGAACTCAGAAAGCGGTGTGTTTGCACCGTTTAAGACATTCATCTAGCAGAACCATACAATTACTGATCAAAATCACATCTATACGACTATATTAAAACGGTTTTAAAAAGATTCTACTATTAACTAAATTACTCCAGCTCCTATAATTAATTATTAATATAATATAATGCTTACATTCATAAAACTCGCCAACTAACATAGCAAACCCTACTGTTCCACTCGCATGTCGGTGCCACATTAGATATATATGGTTACGAAACTTTTGAAAAAACCAGTATCAAACCGATTGATTTTATAATCAACCTAAGCATACTTCAAAAAACCTTATCTATAAATATAAGCAAATTGATAAGTATATCAACAACAAACAGGTAAATCTCCAAATCTACACAAACCTAAAAGCAAATGAGCTGAATTAGGTATAATTGTATATATGTAAGATATTTGTTTCTATAAATTGAAATATAACTTAGAGTAACTAACCTCCCCGAACACGAGAATCGAGCTCTTTATGTTGAAGCATTTTTTTCCGGTAGTCGGTAACGGCAGCACGGCGGCGAACGGCATCTTCGCCCTCACTTGTCATCGGAAAATTGAAGTCGATGGATCTCTGAATTGTTGTTACTAATTGATCTGGTAGTTTTAAAAATAGAATCGATGAAGATAAATCACGACGTGATCAAGAACTAAATTTGGGGAGTTGTATAGATACACATACACTATGTATCCTGCAAAAGTCCATTTCGTTTGAAGATTGGGCTTGTAGTTATTAGGACTTATTTTAAATGGATTTATATTTCAGCGTACTTCGGCCCAATTCATTCGTTGGAATTTGACTTGATTAATTAGGTCTTATACTGTTCTAGATAATTATTTGAACTAATTAATAAGTTATTTTAAAGATGATATTTGACTCACTTAACCGAATTTAAAGTACTAATATATTCTTTTATTTTTGAAACAACATCATTCTAAAACATCTAATTTTAAATATAATTATCGTTGTTAATTTTTCTAAGGAGTACAATGCTAATTAATAAGTTACATAATTTTTATAATGATAAATCGTGTATGAAATTTATCAAAATTTTCATAACGATAAATCGATGTTTAGATATTTCATGCCAAATGTATGACTAAGTTTTGGGATATAAAGAGTATGTTTGGTAGGCTATTACTAGCCTCTAAGATTTAAGAAAACTTATATTACTCTTAATTAGAATAAACGACACTTTTAAAAGAATTAGACAAATTTTAAAATATTTGGACAAATTACAGACTTGGACTTTATAGTGGCGAATATTAACTTAGTATTGAATAACCTATCCAATAATATGATATGGTACTTGATAAAATGATCATTTGCATATAGGTGGTTAGTCCCTGAGCTAGAAAAAGAAAGATTTAATATCACAACACAAATATGTGAGTTCACGCTACTTATATAATTGAGATACATGTTGATTTACAATTTCATTTTTATGTAAATGTTGTTATTAAAGTGTTTCTATTATTCATATGTGATTTGGACATATATGTGATAAATCGGTGTATATGTTGGGAGGCCGACTAATGATACATATTACATATTACAAATTTACATGAACCGGTATATGTGTTTATACACTAATTCATACTTGGTTATGTCGGAGCACCGACCAGTCATGCAATTACAAGTATTAGTACTCAGACGCTAATTATTTGGTTTCGTACACATAATAGTAAAGTACAATTCCAACTTATGTATTCACTACAACATGAGATCCCTTTTTCAATTACAATTATAACTACATTATTACAATAATCTTTGTTCAAGTTTAATTGTATATTATATCATGAAATTGTTATGCTGGCATATATTTTATTATATACTTGTTATTGAACAATTTTATTGACTTACTATCTGTATGCGTTAAAATGTCTGAACTCACTAAGCTTTTATTGATTAGTATATGTAAACATGTATCTCGGGACCTAACAACAAGACAGATACAAGCAAAGATAAGGAGAAGGTCTAAAGTTAGAAGATTATGCATTTTGGTGGTTTACTTTTGTTATGCTCTATAAAATATGTAATCAAATGTTTAATTTTTAAGACTTCTCCTAATATATATAATGTAAGAAACTTTAGTTTTATACATAATTATGTAATGCTTATAGTATTATGTCATGACCTGTAAAAGAGGGTGTGACATCAAATGACGAACAACAAGCACCAAAATATCACCTTAATAACGCGGTAGCGAATTCACATAAATGAATCGTGCAACTGTTGGATTCAATTGTAAGATAGAGTACGAAGATGCCATTAGAGATAATACATAAATCAAATCATCCAGACCATTTCGTTTGTCAGGATCTTGATCTAGATGCAAGAGACATTTGAGACAAATAAAAGAAATTAAGTAGGTATTTCAAAGTGATAATTGCAGGATCTCAAACTTTAAATTGTTAACTAATCTTTTATGTAGATTTGAGGGAAAAAGGACATGATTCTTTCATATGAAAAAAGTATACTCACAAAATAAGAGAAAATCGACAAATGTAGTAATTGATATGTATAAGTAAAGAGAAAATTAGATTTTTTTGAGCTATAGCATGATAAGAAACTTTTATAAGAAAAACATAAAAAAAGAATGCTTTAGTTTCACTATTATGTAGTTAATGCAAGGCATAAGACTCTTGTTTTGATTAATTAAAACTTTGCCGATAGTAGGAAAAATATATACCAAGTAATTCAATAACATGTGTAACATGAATTATTTTCGTAAAAAACTTTATTATAGACAATAAAGTCTACGTACGTACCTCTATGGATATGATTGACATCTTTATTATATCCAAAAGTGGAGTTAATGGTGTCTGATTATGTTTACGTGACACCAATCAAGTATTGCCAAATAGACAAAATTAATAGGTGTCATTTTCTTAAATTTTTTTCACAATTCATTATCCATATCATTAAATATGATGTGGAAAATTTTAAAATTATATTAATTTAATTGATGATTATGATTAAATAAATCAATTACTTTTTTAAGTTAAGCAATAACCAATATTGTTTTCCAACACTTGCGAGAAATGGTTATCACTTACCTAATTAACATGGTTAGATTTGGAGATGTGCTCTTAGAAAATATAAATTAATTTAATTAAAGAACATATTAAAGGTAATACTCAAAATATGTTTCGTCATTAACAAATAAGTTTAGATTTCCTTTTAGGCTATTCACAGACTTAATTTTAATTATGCTTTTGTTATATACTTATATTTCGGTTGAACTATTTGACAAGATTTTATCGTTCCAAACCAAATATGAGCATTACTAATTTATGTTATGTATTTTTAGTATCAACTCATTTATATTTTAACCCAAATCAAGTAGTAAATTCATAAATAAATATGAATTTGAATATCTAATAATGGATGATGACGAATAATAAAATATAATTGGTCCACAATGCAAAATTTTAACGTTCCATTTAAAAAAAAAAAATTAATTTGATTAACGCACAAACTTTTAGTTACCGCATACATATTACCAATAAAATAAACAATATCACATTGCCGTGCATCGCACGAGTTTTAACACTAGTAAGTTGCGCATATATCTTTAAGTAATTCAGCCTGTTAAGAAAAATAAGTACAAAGTATCATAAGGTATAAACTCTTATATTGTTTTGCATTTTAGTACTTCATTTATTTATTGATGAATTAATTTCTCTCTTTATTATATGTTCTCTAACGATTTGAACTAAACCTATGAAATTCATTAACAGTATATACAATTACCTTTTGCTAAATATGATCGGTTACAAAGAATTATTCTCCGATGATTGTATTCTCGCTGCTAGTTTTTAAATAAGCTACCGTCTAATTAAATCATATATTACACTTCATATAACTAACTTTTATGCAAATGAAATTAACTTTGAATCACATATATTAAGCTGTAATTCCTGCAAATATGGTAGCACAGAAAATTAGCTGTTTGTCTACTTAGGAACTTTGATTTGGTCAGTATTTAAATAGTACTAACATTATTAACAAAGATAATGATACTACTTCATGGTCACGTTCGTGTCTCTTATTACACACTTATTCAAATGATGATATTTTTTCTAACACATAATTTTCCTTATATTAGTAAGGGATCATGTGACATTGATAACATTCAACGAATAAAATTACATAAATGCAAATTGATGTGCATAAATATATGGAAGAATTTTTAGCTTAGATTTTACAGGGTTATGTTTATCAATTAATAATATGATTAAGCAAATCTAATTGATTTGAACTTTCGGTAAATGATACTGTTAGCGACCTGCTTCTTATAGTACTCCGTATATTATGTTTATCAATTTATCATATAATTAACCAAATTTAACTGATTTGGACTTTTGGTAAATGATACTGTTAGCGACCTGCTTCTTATAGAACTCTGTATATTTAAGATAAGATCCTAACAAATAATAGTAATAGGTGTAAGATGTTTTTTTAATTCTTAATTACTTTTTTAGTTCTTAAGTATTTTTTTTAGAAAATGTTTTCAAATGGACAGTTAACAGCTTCATTTACCTCCTATGGTCCGTGTCAGACTTCTTTGAAATGGACTCTGATTCCGCTGTAAAGGGACAGCGGGAATTGCAAACCAATCAAATCGCGCCAAACTAAAAATCCCCTTGTTTTATTCAATACACGGATACCCGTTGTAATTCAACCGCGGGACAACGGATATTGGTTGAATTCAAATTTCTTTTATTGTTTCGAGCGGGAATCACTAGTTTCTCAATTTCAAACCAAGTTCTGGCCACTTGTAGCGATTTCGGGCAACGACTTGGCGGTGATTTTGGTGGTGCGACTTATAGCGACGTGGTGGTGATTTTCCGGCAGCGACTTGTAGTGACGTGGTGGTGATTTTGGTTGTGTCTTTGATTGTGGCGATGGTGTGTGGTACATTGTCTCAGTCCAACAAACTCATTCACGGAGGTATGTATTGTGTTAGTTTGAATTTGTTAAGTTTGGATAGATATGACAGTAAGTTTGAACTGTTATTGTTCGGATAGAATTGTCGTAAATGCATGCTGAAATCATCAGTCATGAACTAACATTAGTCTTGCTGTGATTTTACAGCGAGATCAACATCCATTTTGAAAAAAATTAGTCTGACACGGACCATGAATGGAAAACGAGGTCATTTGAAAATATTTCTCATTTTCTATTAGAATCTGACTTGAGATTAAATTTAATTGAACTTTTTTGGACCAAAATGTAATACGGAGTAATAATATTGTCATCTTCGGCCACTGAAGAGTCGAACACTCGAGTCTCTAACCGTCAAAGCCGCACTACGTGTACAAATCATGGCCGTTATCGTTTGAGTGACGTACACGTGAACTTGCACATCATCATCATCATCATCATCATCATCATCATCATCATCATCAAGTAAAAGGTTAATTACCTTCAAAATTTAACCTAAGTCACAACCCATTCTCCGTCGGGTACATACAAAAATCGCTCCATTGACGACGTCATTTTCCGTTGAATCAACACCTGTTAGTCCAATTATTGCTTGATTGCGTTCATTTATACTCGTAGTGTAGTTATATAACATAATATTTCTTCATAAAATTTTGTGGCTGCCACTTCATGAGTTTTAACATCTGGAAGAAAATTGCACCCCAATACGGTAATACCCTTAAATTTCGCTTACAGTTTCTCCAGACGAGACGCTAGTTTCGCACTAAATAGTCAAGTTAGTAATTGTCAGGTATTATTTGATGGAAAAGTCAAAATTCGCGAAATCTCTTAATTTTTCGCGAATAGTAAAAAATTCATTAAAAGTTTACATTTTTAAATAACCTGGATACAAAACCATCTTATAATGAGACAAATTACAATTACTAAAGCTGGACAAATGACAAAGTTTGTTAAAATTTTATGCCAACTTAGTGATTGTTAGGTGTTATTTGATGAAATGTCTGCAAATGCATGAGTTAGTTTTGGAATATGAAATTGAACATGAACATGTACATTAAGTGAAGATGTTATTTTTCTTGTTTCTGTAGTTGCAAGTGGCAGGATGGAAACGCATTCTGGCGAATTATCTGCTCTTCAGGTTGATGACTTCGATATTTTTCTGACCAATTTATGCATTACTTAATGTATATTGTAATCAAATTTACCAAAATGTTGCAAGTTTGTGCATTACATACTCACTATCAATTAGTCATCATCATCTAAAATCTACCCTTTTGCTGTATATTGATCCCACCTATGTTATCTTTCTAGAAAACCTTTTAGTTGTTTGAAGATGTTACCATATAATATTGAGAAATTGTGTACTGATTCATTCAATGAAAAGTAGATTTCATATCAGACTATCATATAGATTTAGCTCTATGCAAAAAGAAACAAAGTTAAAAGATGTTATAGCTTGTCTTTTATCATGCACCATGCTCTACATATGTAGCAGCATGTTTGTTGGTGCAGAGTAATTGGCGATGCTAAACATAGGTTTGATTATTTTCACCTATGATTATTAGCTTTTGATGTGCAGTATCTTCAGTCAACCTCAATGGAAACTGGATGGTGAAAACATAGTCAATGAAATATGTTTGGATTAGCTGTTTCTTTTATCTCACATTATTCTTGCTTTGTTACGTGCGTGCAGGGGCGAGATGATGATGATGTGGAGGGTGGAAATAATCTTGATGAGGGTATGTATGTCGGTGTTGAAGATGACAATGATACTGATATGGAGGAAAGCGATGTACAATCTGATGTCACCGAGGAAAGTGATCCACCCTGTGAAGTTGTCTTTCATGGTCTAGCTGATATCTGGAAAGAAATGAACGCTGGATTAGAATCCACAAGGGTAATTAATCAAGTATTATTTATTTATTCGTTATCATTATACTCATGCACCAATGTAGGGAGGTACTAATTAATAGTCTTTATATTGGATTAATAGGCTTTGCATGAGTAAATATTCCATTAACTACTGAATATGCAAACCGGTGAAATACATTTTCTGTGTCTTTATCAGGATATAAGCCCATCAACTGATGAACATGTGAGTAAAGACGTAGAAGAGCGTGATCATTATTTTATCTTGGAAGAAGATATTGGTTATTTCTGCTCTGTCTGTGGAACAATTCAAATGAGTATCGAATCCATAATAGACTTCCAGATTCCTAAGGTCTACTTTCCTCGTGCATTCTTCTATACCCCATTTTATGATCCAAGATATTCTTATTATATACTACTATTTTTATTTTATAAGATTTAGCTTCATGTCAAGTTGATAGTAGGAATTGATGCTTATACGTACATCAGTTGATGATTTGATGTGATTATATTTGTCATGCGTCAGGTAAATGAGGGTGTCAGTGAAAATACTAGTACACTTATATGTGAGTTGGACTTGTTTTCTTAATTTTATTGCGTGTTCGGCTAATTCAGATTATTTTATGCAACTAGGGCTTGTTTTCTTTTTGTTGTTATTTGACCATTAAGATCACCAGTTGATTTCAACATTAAAAACAGAGTATTTTAGAAAATTCTGCTAATTTCAAAAAGCACCTTCACATCAACTCAGTATTCTTGACGTATTGTTCGATTAAATTTCTTTGAGCACGTGTTTTGGATTATTAAATAGAATAGGATCATGAAGTGATATTCTCTTTTCCTTTCTTGTGTTTCTAGCTGCAAGTATCATTGATTGAGGAACGTGGCTGCCATTTATAAAGGTTAGTACTTGTCTCTAAAAGCATTACCATTGATTCAGTAGCTAATTTTGAATAAGCGTGTTTGTAGATGATCACGAGGGGAAAGGGATAGATGTTGGTAGGTGTTTTTTTTTGCTGCTGAATGTCAGTAAATTGTCAGGATAACCTTTGGAATCATGTTGTATATAGTATGAACCAAAGTATTCAATAATTTTTGTTTTGTTTTTTGGTACTTATGGTCTAAAAATGGTTGATTGATATCATATCTTAATGGAATGAACCATAGTAGTTGCTGCTTATTTTGCTTCATTTTCTTGGTAACTGCAGCTTTTAATGCTTCTTAATATGCTTTCAATTGTATTGCTTAAATTTCTGTGTGTTGGCTGTGACAGTACTCATTCATGAATCTGACTTGTGGTCGAACACTCAATAGTAGAAAGATGATTGTATTCAGTTCTCATTATTCACTTGTAAATGAATGGAGAATATTGAAATATAATAAAATATGATTTTGTGCTCATTTTCTGCTTTCATTGTAAGTTAGGCTGGCTGCTATTCTCAACGTGTTGTAATCTTAAGGTGAGTGACACTCCTTCATTTATGATCGATTTTTTCAGAACATCGTGGTTATTGACAATGGAACTTGATATTTTCGTGTCATGAACTTGATCAGATGTTGCTGCACTCTGGTTTATATCTTGTGCTTGATTAAGTAAAGTCTTTTTGGGTGTGATTTCTGATGAGGAATTGGAGTCCATTTCAGCATCTTCAGATTCTTCTTGGTACATTTCTTCCACCATTGGCTTCCATAGACGAACTCGTGCGTTTATGAACCAGTTTGAAACCTGTTTCATTTTATAATTATTGAAATTAAACCATACTCCACATGATCATTTTAGAAAAAACTTACCTGACTTTTGGTCAAGCCTGTTTGTCTGGCTAGCATAGTCTTTTCTGAATCTTTAGGATATCTGATAGAATAAAATAAAATAAAAATATATAAATATAAAACTAGGAGTCATCAATGGTCGGAACTTAATCAGACAGCTTTAGATAATTCCTATATTTTTGAAGCAATCTTTCAAGAAGAATATAAGTAGGCCAAAACATTGGTGCTGTCAACGACACTAAACTTTTGTGCTGCTGACCAATAATAAATAAAGAAAACATTTATTCAACACACCTTCTTAAATATACATAACCAGCCTTTGTGTTAAAGCTAACAGCACATTTGAATCCGTGCAGTTTTGCTGCACGGAATATTTTCCCATATAAAGATAAAAATCAAGAAGTTGAAGAGTGATTACGGATGAAGAAAATGTTCAAAGAGCCATGAACGTAGAATCAACACACAGCTTTCAGGGAGCCCTCTCTGAGGCCTCCAAATACGTTCATGGATCGTGCCAAATTGTTGAGCACGTTTCTGTTGTCTAAGCTGATGATCCACAAATCTCAGCCTGGTAATCACGATTCCATTCGCATCTGAATCCTTCTCACCGAGGCTTCTTGATATCACTTTTATCTGGCTGTTAATTGCATCTCTCAAGCACCGAAAATGGGTTGAAATGGTTTGGAGAGCGAGTGATGTATAGGGCTTTGCAGCCCCACATCCAACAATTACATCAAATGATGATACAATAGTCTCCATTTGATGGTAATATTGTTTGTATCTTTTATCAACCTGTGCACATACAAGTTGTTTGTTTTTTCAGTTCTTGTTATTGCCCCATTGGTTCGTAACAAAAAGTAAAAGATTGAAATTTTAAAATTTTATGGGATGAATCTTTTTTGGTTATTGCACAATTTTTCAATATGTTGATAAGCATAGAATTCAATCCATGGAACAATTGGAACTGTAGCTCATTTGGTTCAAATTTAAAAGAGATTTGATCGCTGATTTCGATTCTTTACCATGGAATTGAAAATAAAATCACCAAGTGTTCATATGAAAACAAGAAACTCACTTCATACAACATAGATGATAGCTTGGTCATCTTGTTCTGAAAATCTTGTTTTTCAGCTGCTGAAAGTACACTTGAATCTTGTTTATCTTTCGATTCCCCAAAGACTTCTTGGGAATCATTCATGGATTCGTTTTTAGAGTATTGTTGTTTCCGTACTTTCTTGACACTGACAACTTCATCAAGCAGTTGTTGAGCTGCTTTTAGATACTTAGAATTTGAAATCACGTTCCCAATTTCATATGAATAGCACTCAGAATCTTGGGTACTTTTGTCCACAAAATTGACATCAGGATCCAGGTACCGATCAGAATGGAATCGGGCTCCCAATGGCGGAATATGTGAACCCATTTGATCCATTAACAACATCTCATAACTTCTACAATCTCTTAAGAGACCACTATCATTTCCCCGTATTCTTGATTCCCATAATTCTTGCTGTGACACAACACTGGAATCATGGATTCCAATATTTTGGATGTCATTTGAGATGTTTGGCTGCTGAAGCATATACATTGTGATATTTCCAGTTGGAATTGGTGATTCCAAAGAGGATGAATTCTGCAGAGGTTGTTTCAGATCTTTTTTGAAACTTGGAGTGTAAGTTGACATGTTTTTCTTGTATCTTTTTATTGAATTGTCTGCAAAAGATTGTATCTTTATGAATTTTGATTCAATTGAAGAGACATTTAAGATGGAATCGGCCGAACTTGAAGCATTAATTGGTAAGAACAAGGACGTGAAAATTAAAGCAACAAGTACTTGATCTTCAGTAAAATAAATTCCCCTTATTTCTTTACTACTGCTATCGATCAGGGTAAAATTGGTGAAGCCAAGCAACTATAAATTCACTCTTTAAAAAAATAAAATATTTTCCCACACATAAAGTAATGAGCTTAAGACAAACTCATAAAAAATTCCACAATAAATCCTCATTTTGTACATGATGATCAGTTTTAATTCAAGAAACATTAAGTTGTATGAAATTAAAAATAAAAATAAAAAGTACCAGAGTTCATAGTGAATGCCTTGCAGTCTTGCAGGTCTCAAGAAGTGTAGGAAAAAGGTGAAAAAAGGCCAAAAGAATCTGAACATTTATTAATTTTATTCAATAAAATCATTCAAGCTTTTTGCTATATTCTTATTTAAGATATGTGTTTTTGTCTCTAAATGTATACGTTTCTTGGTGGTGTTATTTGGTTAAGGAGTTCAATCCTTAACAGCCAGTTGGTAGACCTAAATCCACCATTTAAACTCAAACCTCTCTAAAATTATAAACTTCTCAAAGCATGGTGATGTAAGGTACGAGTTGCTGCTATATCTACCATATAATAGATTTTGTTTTTTGTTTTTCTTATCGGCAAAAGGGCAAAATCGTAAGAAAGTAAAAATCAAAATAGATATAAAGTTCACAAACATAGCCACATAGGATGCGTCACGATGTGTTACGAGGGTTTAAGTCTAAACTCAAGTTATTGGTATAGAATTCAGATTCTTGAAAAATATAAAACAGACCTATTTACGTAGATACAATTAGGGGGAAGCGTGTTATTAGAACGAATTATTCAGTTTTTGAATTATTCAGATATTGAACAATCATAAGTTAATTTACAATTCAAACTGAATAAGAAATGTATTAATCTGATACATGTTAAACGGTTTCAAATTGGTGTTCGGATTAAACAGTTTCATCTGAATTAGCTCAGGTTGGTCATGTGATATCAATTGGGACTAAATTCGACAAAACTTTTGAGTTTAAAGTTTTATGAAAACAATATACTCACATTTTAGTACAAACTTCAAAAGCATTCTTCACTATAAGATTGCATATATATCGTTGGTTTTGATATTCAATAAAAATATTAGAGACTATGGTCTAGACAACACTTTGCAAGTTTGCATACTACCTGTGTACAAACTACAAAAAGGCTTATTGAAGAAGATATTTATCATCTATTACGATATAAGATTTTATTTTAGTTAACTTTTACATGGTAGACATAATATATATATCTATATATATTACTAAGTATATTTGATTCAATTTTACTCAAACCTTATTCAGATTATTTGGATGTATCTAACACTTTTAATTTTGATCCGTTATTTTATCCGCATAATCCGTTTAAGTAATCCATAATTCGAATAATCCGGTCCATTTAATTCACTCGAATTTAGATCGGATGGATTTATTCGGATATGGATAAAAGTGACACCTCTAATTAGGGGTATCAAAAAACCCGACCTGACCCATATTTGACTCTACCCAAACACGATCTAGCCTATTAGGGTTGGGGTTTACCGGGGTTTAAAAAGCTTAAACAGGTTATGCATGTCAACTCGATAAACTCGAATGATTATTAAAATAAGGTTGCAGATTAAAATAAAGAAGTTTAATCGGATACGAGTTTAACCTTATTTAGTCTAAGCTCACTTCCTTATAGTTAATAACTTAATATATACTTATATTTTTCAAACTAAACACATTATAAGTCTGAAGTCAACTGATTCAAAGTAAAGATGTTGCTTCAAAAACTTCATACTCAAAACTTGTTTTTGTATGGTAAACCTTCTTTTTTTATGTGGAAGTTCTTGTGCAGGTTTCGAGATGTGAAGAAAACAGGTTTTTTGACATGCGCCCCAATGTGTCTCTAGTTTCTTCGTGTAGATGTTTCACTGGACCAAGTCTGAGTCTAACTTTGAGCAACTTGAATAGTTGAATGTTATGCAACAATTTGGTTGACTATTTATTGAAAACGATATTGAGTAAATTTAAAGGAAAAAAGTGTTAGTCATTCAACCAGATGGCCAACTTTCTTTTCTTTTTCTTTTTCATTTTTTTTTAAACTTTTTTAATGACAATTCCTATTAAAATGCTCGTAGAGTTATATGGATTAACCTGAAAGCTAATTTAACTCGAACCAACTAACCCACAACCCGTTTAACGCGAACCCGAAAATCCAAAAATTTATTATAGACGAGTTATACGTAAGTTTATTTTTTCCAAAAACCCGATTGACTCTTATTAGGGTCGGTGAACCCGTTTAACACCCCTATACAATGTTTTAAAATTAATAATGATAGCATTACACATGACAGATTCATCCAATATATATAAGATAAAGAAAAAAAATATTCAATAAATAAGTGAATTAGATCTAGTTCTATGTCTATATACTATTCATAAGTTTTAATACGATATTATTGTAATAAACCTTAAACAAAATCAAGTATTTATAGGAGGCTAACATAACCCTAGTCGATGCTTCCAAAAATCCCAAACAAAAATATAACTTCGTATTAAAAGATCCCAAATGGTTAAAGGTAGAGAATGTTATATTCAACCCATTTTCGACAAAGACATAATTAAATATATTTAATCTCATAAGTCTAAAGAGACAATTAGTGGACATAAAAAATATCAACAAATATATATATATAGAAAGATAATAAGAAATTCAGGTATTAATAATTGTATAAAGTATGATTATTTTTAACTATATAATCTTGGATGCATATAGCCATATAACAACACTCTTTTGTTATTTAGCCATTTCCAACAAACCATACAAATTTCTTAGAATGTTAACATCAAAACTTCATTGACATAATAAAAATTGTCTGCCGTTTGAAACGATGGCATCATCAAATTCTTAGTTCCCTAAACCATTAATAATACATGAAGTGGAGTTCTAGAAGAGTAAGTAGAGAGAGTAAGTCAAAGATTGTTGGATTCAATCATTTGTGCATTACCAATAATTTAGACTTGGATTTTAATTTAAGGGTTTGGAGTTTGAGTTTACTCTTAAATTTAGTAATTTAGTTTTCTGATCATCCTAAGGTGTTTTAAGAGAAATGTTAGATGATCCAATTAGGCTAATAAGTATTCTTATGGTAACATTAAAAAAAAAATCTTTAAATAAGCTAACCAAACAAAAGACCATCACATAAATGATTTAATTTAATTTTGTAGGCAGTACACTATACTATTATTAAGAAACGCCTACACACTCTGAGCACTATTTCTACATATTTTACTTCATAAAAAATATTAATAATAGAAAAAGGGATGTTGTCGTTTTTTTAGTTAGAGTGATAATGGTAAAAATAAATATTTTATTTTAATTTATAAAAATTATATTAAAATTATTAATAATTTTATTCTTTATAATATGAGATTGATTTTAGAATATATATGTATATATATAATTTAAATTTGAATATCACAACTTTTATAACTTTTAATTGTGATACATACCAAAAATTTATAACATGTATTACATATTTTTTTAAAAGCTTTTAGTTACATATTAGAAAACATATAATTTTTTTATTAAAAAATTTGATTAATTTTAAAATTAAAAATTAAAATATTAAATGCGAGAAATGATAGAACCACACAAACTTTACAAAATATAATTTACAAAATGATGTAGACCAATTAAATTATAAAAGGATAAGTAAAAGAAAGAAAATTTGATATATTTTGATTGATCCAATATTTATGACATATCATTTTATAAAAGTTTATTTATAAATTTTTAATGGATATAATATTTCTCCGTTAAATGCTATCATTTCTATGTAACAAACTGAATTATTCGAATCTTCCTCGTTAATAATAATTTAATAAATACGTGAAAACTCCAGGTCTCAGATTCCTCTGTTTACTGTTCTGTTTTGTCTTTTTCATGTAGAAAATTTTCTAAAAAATAAGTCATTAATCATCCATGGTAAAACCCAGAAAAACCCTAGATTCTTACACCATCAAATTAACCAATAAATCCATCAAACGTAATTAATTCATCTCTTTAATCTTAATTAACTAACAACATCTGTTTCAATTCATCTTCAATCACTAACATATTTTTCTTCTTTTTGATCATGAATCAGCTGGCGATTGCGTGTTGACGCGGCCATCGGATTCACAAAGGCATCATACGTTGCTAAAGTTGAAAAAATTGAATCAGATGTTATAGGAACAAATATTAAAGTTCATGTTCAATGGTATTATCGACCTGAAGAATCAATCGGTGGACGTCGACGGTTTCATGGTATTAAAGAATTGTTTCTTTCCGATCATCATGATATAATGCTGGTACCATTGAAGGAAAGTGTATTGTTCATAGCTTGAAAGATTATACCAAACTTGATGCTGTTGGAAACGACGATTTCTTTTGTCGTTTTGAGTATAATTCTACCACTGGTGCTTTATTCCTGATACAGTTGCAGTGTATGTATGCATGCATGAATTTATTTTAATTATATGTTGTTGATTTTTGGTTTAGTTAAATTGATTTTTGATTTTTACTATATGTTGATATATATGGCAGGTATTGTAAGTGTGAAATGCCTTAGAATCCGGACGATTTAATGGTTCAATGTGATAGCTGTACAGATTGGTAGTTGTATTTTACTGGAAGTTTGAAACTTTAAATTGAATTAAAATGTGGTTTTTTGGATGTTTGATATGTTAGTTGTGGCTGCGTGTTTGGAGTTTATGTTGTGGAAAAAAGTTGATAAATTTGTGATTGTTTTTTGCTTTTAGGTTTCATCCTGCTTGTATCGATATGGCGCCAGAGGAGGCTAAGAAAATCGAGCATTTCTTCTGTTAGAATTGTTCAACTGAAGAACAAAGGCTGCTACAAAATACTAATGTGACTTCACGGCATACGGATATGAAGGTAGTTTTCACAATATGAGATATACAAAATGTGTTTGTTGAGATGTTTTCCAGAGAAATTTTCACGGAAAAACAAAAAACATGTTCACTAGGACTATTCTAAAAACGTCTCGGTTTCTAGAAAAAGGGAGATGAAAAATTAGGGGAAAATATATTTAAGTAAGAAATTTCTGTAACTAAAAGCCGCCTAAGTTTCCATCCTCCATTTTTCTCCAAAACTCTGAGCAAAACAAGTTTATGTAATCATCTATTTGAGTCATTTTGAATGGTTTAAGTACATAATTTCTATATTTGGTTCATGAGAATCACAAGAATATCAACTCTATCTTACTGCCATAGTTTAGATGCACAAAGCTAACCATGTGAATGATTATAAAATTTTCAGGTGGGGACAAAACAATGTCGGTGGTGATCTCATGGGACCAGCGAATTGGCAGCAATAGTAATGTTATGGATCAATACGAAGTTTTCATCCACGTTTGCAGTGGTGATTTCACAACGGACAATTGAGACCTACAATAAATTGTACTATGTGTTTTATTTGTTATACCATGTTTATTTAAAAGGAAAAAAGAGAATAAAAAAATAGGCTGGGCCCATCAATTTCTCGTGTGCTCCGTGTAATTCTTGACGACAACGGGTCACGACGGAACTACTCTGTCCGTCCTCATCCGTGGTGCCACGACGGAATGTGAGCACGGACCACTGCCGGTGGTCTAAGGTGGGACAGTGTGGCGAATTTCAAGTCATTGACCCGCACAATTTAACTCAAATAAACGTAGTGGGATTAGTAAGCGACCTCTTAAATACCCAGAAACATACAGATCTTCCGAACACTCCTTGACTACAACTCGTGTTATCTTCGTTTCTTTTGGTAATAAAAGCAGATTTTTAGAAAAGACAAAATTCTTTAGTATCGGTGCTCTTAACAACCCTTAAATCTAATTTGGGTGTTATTAAGCTAAAAGTGAAAACTGAATATGTATATACAAGAAATTTAAAAGGAAAAAAATGTAACTTATAAAAACTTAATAAAGTTCTGATTCATCAACAACACTTGCCTTTAATACTGTCAATCTAAGTTTAATACCGTCAACGGCTTATTTCTTGTCCCTTAATTGATACTAATGATATAGTTTTACTCTCTAGAATATGTCTATGTCTATTCTTTGGTTGATATATATCAAAGTTAAATTAGAAGCCTTCCACAAATCAAAACCACCCACGCACTCCCTCTTTTACTTTGGGGATTTGGGTAAGGATATCAAACAACCTAAGAGCAGTAGCAGTGAGTGAGTTGGAGTTCGGGGTTGGGCTGCTAAGTAAACAGGGTTGGAGTGGAAAATATTTGAGCTTGGAATAGAAGATGCACTAATTTTGTTCGAACGTCGAGATGCTTTTCTTTTTTTATTTTTCTCTTTTTGTGTTTTTCTTTAAGTTGTGCACATATTAATAATAATAATAAGAAAAAACTATTAATTTTTTAATTTTTTTTCATAGACCGGTACAAAATTTAAAAAAACTTGTCACTTTTAATCCCTCAATATTTACCTATAAATACAACTATTTATACATCAATTCAACACACAAATTTACAACACTATTTCTACAATTATACACTTCCAATTACACATTTTATACTTCTCTATAGATTCACAATTGAATCAATTTTCTACTTACCGCGATCCACACTTGAAATTCAATATAACAATCCAAAAAGAAAAATCAATTGTCTCAAATTCAGTCACAACCTCAATACCTTATTCAATCACCCACTAATTTGTTCACAAACAACTTTATACCGCAACAACCTATTCAACCAATTAACCTTTTGCGGTTTGCAACCGTCCCACTTTTCTCCCATGAGAATAAGTCTGAAGCCGAAGTTGAAATGTCGATGAAACTAAAAAATGACGCAATGGAAAAAATCAACTCATTAGACTACTATTAATGTTTTATTAATTTTTTTAACTTAACATTTATATTTTTTTCTTTTCAGCAATTTATATTTTGTAATGCTTTATTTATTAATGAAATGTAAGTTATTTTTAATTAAATATATTTTTATTAGTTTCTTAATTTGTTGTGTTTAAAAAATAATTTAAAAGTTAAAAAGAAAAAGTTTGAAAGAGGTTCGATTTGAATGAAAATGAGGTTAAAAGTTATTGAAATATAAGTTAGTGAAAAGTTAATGTGATGTTAATGTAACATATGAAATTGAGTGAGGTTCATTTTAGTATTGTTAAAGCCTAAAATATAGGGTTACTTTTTTATTTTAGTTTATTACTCTTTAAAAACATATACTCGCATTAAAATAAGTTTATCAAAATATTTTACTTTAGGCTTTATAGTTAATAGTTGTAGGCTAATGCCATAAATTGTTAAGCTTTTAAAAAAGTTCTAACCCTAAAAACCCTCACGTGGGACAAAGGTTTCCAACATGACTTGTATACTTCTACACAATATCAATCGAGACTCATAACATCTTATCGCTCTTTTGAATGATGTATAGTAACCTTTGATTATTTTATTTGGATATATTTGTTGTAGATAGCAAAAGATAAAACACAATGGCAATCGTTGAATTTGTGAGGGTATAAAGAAAATCTTTGAAGTCAAATTCAGACTTTGGCTTCTCATGCCGAGATAGTGACAATGTTGAACTAGACACTACTCGTGATAATTTGGACTTTACGTAAATAACCTCAAGACATCTTGGTAGTGTTTGTTTTATGGATTTTGGAATTGAGATTAAGGATTAGGTATCATACTGAATGTTTGGTATGAAGGAATATGTTCCAGGATTTGGATTGATACCTCAAAAAGATGGAGATGTAGAAAACCAACATATTTGTGGGGTTTAACTTGGATGTACTGACATTATATCTTTTCAGTTTCATCTCTCTTTTTCTCTGTTTAATTTTCATTTAATTTTCCTTATTTCTATTTTTATGACTTTAATATATTAATAAAATAGCTACCAAAACCTAACTCAGACCTTTAAAATAAACAATTCTTGCCAAAATATGATAGATATTATCCTTCCTTACCATCTTTCAAACATAAATTCAATCTTAATCCCACACTCAAGACAAACGCCACCCTTAATATCTTATCTTATTTCTATGAGATTAATTGATGTGAAAGATAACAAACACTAACAACATTTTTAAGATAAAAATTAAAACCTCTTATATCTTGAGATATAATAATTGTTGAATAAATATCGATTCAATGACAATCGATACCCAAAAATATTGAAAAGGTTGTCGGTTAATGTGACATTTATCACTACTAAATGTGACTTCCAATATAACATAACATATCAGTATTATGATATTTTATTTTCACTAAACTAATGTTTCATTGTCATTAAAGATATCCTTTTACTCTCCCTCCTCTGATGAGAAAAAGTAGAAAATTTGCTCTCTTGGAAATTGATTTATTTTGTTGTTATTTTGTGGTACACGTCACTTTGATTCCAAATGAAACACGCACATTTATACATTAGTCTTTTTAAGTTTATGAGTTTTGCTCTAGTTATATTGGAACTTAACGATTTTGATCAAGTGAGGAAAAAAAGGGGTTAGTTTATGAACAACTATTTCGATAATATTTTCAGCCATGTGATTCAAGTCTGACAGTACTATTACTTCGTCTGTCGTACTTTAGAAAACATACGACAAATTTATAATAAGGAATCGTGTTTAACACGGGTCTCGATATATCATTCGTTGATATCCTTTTGTTTTTACTTTATTTCTGTTATTTATTTCTTTATGTTGTTTAAAAAAATTATATACATATTCATGTATATGTATTATTGTTATCGTATTATATTTAATTCGTTGTTGTGATGAAACTTTATCTGGGTAGTAGACATTTATGCTACAATAATTGACCAATAATTATCAAGGCAAAGAAGGTAAAGAATGATGGTACATTTCAAATACTTAATTAGACATGTCACATTAGCAAATTATTCTCAGAATGCTTGCTAGTTAGGTCCAAATACATGTTTCTCAACTTGGATGGTTAACAAATGTACTCAACATTCATCAATATTATCGTTGAAACCTATTATTCTTGCGAGAAAAAAAACACGTGCAGTTGGTTACATTATTAAATCTTATAATCACATTCGTTTGACCCGTTAGAATAAAATACAATCTAGACTATTTGTATTATATGAATGAACATTAGATAGAATAGAATCAAAGTTTAGCCAACTTTATAGCAAAGTAGGGTTGTGGACAAAAGGTGTTGGTTACTTTATTGGGAAAGAAGTGAAAGAATGCACCCACGGTGGACTAGAATCGTGTGCGGTTTGGGCCTCAAACCTATCCCGGCCGTTAGTGGTGTCACTTTTAACCCTTTTATCATATCAATTATTATCACATCTTTGGGCCTTTTCCCTCGTCCACTTTTTAACTTCCTTTTCTACTTTTTAGTCAAACTCCTTTAAATGATCGACAACTCTTCATTCTAAACAAAGATACAAACACGGAGAAACAATTTTTTTTCACTCAAAGGTAACCTAGGCGACTTAAATGAACTATTACGATGAAGACGCATAAATTAATTCGACTCAAAATCTTTTTATTTGTAGATTCCCGTTAGACGCGTTGCTTCTAATGGACTCTCTTTATCGTGGTCTTAAAAGCCGGTCAAAAGTTTGATTAGTATTTGGTGGTGGAATCGTCCTTAGGATGCCAATATCGGTTGAAAAACATCACGGTGTCACCTCGAACAGCATATCCATCTGAATTGCGGTGCCAACTATAGTAAGCGTGTGTCCGGTTCTTGATCTCCAAAGTTGCGTGACCAAAACTTGCTTCTCTATACGCTGAATACTTTGGTTGTGGTTCGGTCATACTGCAAAAAATTCGATAATCAGTTATTTAACAGTATCTTTTAGACATCGCACACTTTTATTGTGAAAACTACTTTATCAAGCTAGAAATCATTCTCACTTGTTTGCCAAGCCTTCAATGTTTCCCCCATCACCTATGGTTATATACACAGGTGCAGATTGGTCAATCACCGGGGCACATTCCCCGTTCACAATGTTATAAGCAATATTTGATATACGTTCCTGCATAATTATATATATAATTATATATTACATATATATAATATAATTTAAAAGGATTATACATTTATACTTTCTATACACATAAATGAGCTGGTTCAAGTAACATAAAATCTTTTGATAAAATAAATAAAAAATAACAAGAGTATAACACGTGTCTATTTGTATATCGTCGTGCATTAAAAAAAATGATGCCAATGATACACTTTGCCAAAAACTGTCACGTGTCATAAACTCATATTTCTATTTGTTTTACCATATGTTATAGCTTACCGAGCGTTCATAGGCATGAACATGACCAGCAAACACGAGATCAACTTTGTATTGAACGAACCACGGCTCAAACATGACTCTCATGGTCTCACCTTCCATGTAATGGTAGCTATTACTATTGTACCATGGTGAATGCATAAGAACAATCAACCACGGTGTTTCGCTTCTGTTAACTTTTGGTAGTTCCTCAAGGAGCCATTGGTATTGCGGCGTGTACATACCTACATAAACCACATTATATCTTTCTCATTAACTCGTCTATTAACTTCAACTTTAAAATATCAAAAAGCCCAAGGAACTGAGTTCTTGCCATAAGCCGAGTAGGAAGATAGTACTATAACATATGCTGAAGCTCGCTTGATCGAATACCAAAGAGGTTCGGTACTCCCTGATGCTCGAAAGGGGACTCGGTATCTATGAAGAAATGGCTTAAATGGCTGGGTTTCACCCTAAAATAATTCACAAACATAATATTAGTCAGCGAAAAGGGTACCTTAATTTGCACACCCCAACTAATATTCATATATCAATTTTATCATAAGTACAAATTATTTCACTCGCCAAACATTAAAATTATAATACTTACTATACTCGGCTCATAATCGAGCTCGTGATTTCCAGCGGTCCAGATCCACGGTTGATACGCAGTAATACGTTCTGCAAACCTTCCCCAACTATCCCATCTCGAATTATCATGGAACTCGTAGTGATCGGCATACGACAAATCACCAACAAACAAAACTGCTTGTGCTTTCACCGGGTTCATTTCATAATGTGCAAGTGTAAGATTCGAGTCATACGTCTGACCAAGATCCCCTGTCCGAAACTACAGTTAGTCAAACTGAACCGCTTGTAAGTAAATCAATTTAAAAGCTTACCCATGATCCCGAAAGTGTACGGGACATCCGGCCCGACTGGTGGAGGAGTCATGAACCAGAACTGCCTTATCGTGTGACCGGTCCCGAGCTCGTAATAATACTTGGTGTCAAACTGCATCAATATTTATCAAGTTAAGCTATGAACATTATAAGTTTAAGAGCAAATTATATCATAATGTATTTAAAAACTAAAAGCAACAGTAAAATTAGAAAAAAAAATTAACGTATTTTTTCCAAGTTTTAACAATTGGATTTAAAAACAGGCCCACCTCTAGATTCTTAATATTGCAGTGATGAATGAATCCAGAAGTATAGTTATAGTATTTGTAAGTAGTGATTGAACCAGTGGCTTTGTATCTTTGGTTACTCTTTTTGGTCCAATAAACAACGATGTTTGAACCGGGTTCATCTTGTGTCACCCAAGACACAATCACTGCTTTCCCCACATGGTCTCCTTGCGTTATATGGACCTACCATAAACCAAACAAAACAAACAGACAACTCTTAATGCACAATACATAAGTCACTAAAATACAACTCTATTAGTGACTCCATTTGTGACCTCATGGCCAACGGAATTACACCAAAATACATCGTACATATTTCACATTTTAACATGGACAATGACCTTTACATTACTTTTTTTTCGAATAAAGTACTCAATAATCAGTCGTATTACATGCATAAGTTATTTAAAAAGTTTACTATACGAAATAAAAACAACGGTAATATCACCTTACTTTTAATAAATAATGGAAAAGTAATCGGTGATATTGATTTATATGCTATTTGGTCTTGTTAGGTTAAGATCGCAACATTAATTAGTTACTTGCAAATTGATCGGTCAAGATCACAAACAACACACTTTATATCATTAATAATATTGTTACCTTTTTGTAACGAAGTAATTTAGAAAGAGTACCTGTTGAGGGGCATTGTAGCCAGGAGGATGATCGAATACGTCGCTATTGAAAGGCATATCTATGGACTTAGCTTCTCTTCGAACGAAAGAGCTCGTAATTCCGCCATCGATGATTGCTACGTGGTACAACGTCAACAACACGACGAAGAAACAAACGTAAAACTCCATTTGTAGATGGTGTTAATGTTTGTTTTGAGACGAAGGTTAGAAGTAAGGGAGAGACAGCATTTTATAAAGAAGAGATGAGAGTGAGGGTCAACACTCAACACCTTTGGTATTATATTTATGAGGTCCATATTTAATGGAATAAATACATACAAGAATAATATGTTTGGTTGAAAAAAGAGTTTTGTCTATACATGTTATCCATCAATTTAATTACACGATTTAAGTTACAAAGTTACTATAACTATGTTGTAACTTAAGGAAAATAAACAATTTGTTTGACTAATTTTATATTATAATTAATCAGTTATCAATTATTGATTTGATAATTGATTCCTTTGACTTGTTAGCATGATTGATAAGTAATCCGACACCAGTATCTGTTTTTAGTCAGTTACGGTTAAAGTGTTTGTCATATTGATTCCATATATATGGTTGAATTTAAGGGATAATAACAAGTTAGTGAAGAAGAAAAATAAAAGGTTTTTAACTTTTTAATTTGATAGAGTAATTTTTGACTCAGTTTGAAATCATATTTATATTTTATTAAATTATAGTTATTTTTTTTTGAATTATAATTTTAATTATATATTTTTCTCCTGTTTCTCTTAAAATTTTATTCTTTTTAAATCTGATACTATAATATATATATTTCTGATTTTATTCATCTAATCTAATTATAATAATGAAGTGTGGACTAACGAGTTAAAAGTATTTTTAGAAATTATTTCGTCGTATAAGAAGAAAATATGAAAATTTTAATATTATAACAACTCTAACTAGTAACTATTTTTACCCAAACATACCTATAATTTGTTTAACTTTTTACACGTAAGAATGAAATTAGAGAAAATAAAAGTATGTGCCAACGGCGAGGATGGGACAGCCACACACTCTGCCTTTTAAAAAATCTGCCCATCCAGATTTTCGAGATTCTCTCTTTGACCGTTGTTAATTTGTTACCGGTTCATAACAAAAAGTAGGAAATAATAATGACAGTGGTAGCTCTTTGACCGTTGTTAATTATACATGTCTAAATTTATCAATAATAACCTTAAACAATCTTAAGTTTAAACTGTGATTAATAAAGGGTTATAGGGTTTATACACTCTGACGTAATATTTGTGTGTGTAATGTAATGATTAAAGTGATAGAGACGTGACATTTGTGTGTGTGACGGTAATCATTGGAGGGGTATAAATCCTAATTTAGTAGTGTATAAACCCACAAAGCCTTAATAAAACTCGAATAAATAAAAAGACCCTTATAGTACAATGACGGATATACCATTTTAACCTTATTAGTTGTTACTCGGTACTTAGTAGAAAGTAATTATCCATTCAAAGATGGGTACCAACTAGACAACTATCAAGTGTGTTCCCTTAATATCTTTTTGACAAAATTCAATTTATTTTGTATATAAAATTTTCTTACAAATACAAACAATTTAGGAAAACGTTAATTGTTGCGTATTGTTATGGCTTCCGAACCGCGTGACCATGCACCAAAAGGCCAAAATCATACATCCACGTTTTCGAACCGGTCTCAATTAATCGGGTGTTCAGGAAAAAGACATTGACTTTATGAAAAAATCATTAATTTCAATACTGTTACATATTTCAAAAAGGAAAATCGTATTTTTCTTCTCCCAAGTCCCAACTGAGTACTGCCTCAAGAAAATCATCTTAAAAATTTAAAATATATTAAATTAAAAAGATTTACTTTGGTAAATATATTATCGAATCTTATTTTTAGCTCCATACTTTAACCATAATATTTTCACCTCACATTTACCGATATATATATGCTCATAAACTTGTAACATCCCGCTTACTAATGTTAAATTTAAAATAACTTTGATTAGAGATTTTTCATAAAAGATGTAAACGTAGAACGGGTAGAAGTGGACTAGTGATAGACGATGGTGAGCAATTGGACCACTTTGTTATTGGTCTTCATGAGATCACTCATAGTGGTGTGTCCGTAACTAGAGAGTTCTTACATACTTGTTATATCCGTTAAAAATAAAGGTTGTGTCTGGTATTGACACCAAGGAGACTAGCTACTTGTAAATTATCGTTTCCATGTGCTTTTTTTTCTCACATTTTGTTAATTTGTTGCCTGGCGTTAATATTGATTTTAGGCTAAGGGCATCCCGATGCATATTTAAATTGACTTGAAAAAGAATATTTTACATTGGTGTGCAATAGTTGAAAATTGCTTACTAAATAACCTAAGAGAAAATGGTGTGGCAATTAAGAAATTATTTGTAATTATTTATATTTGAAACTTGTTGATGTAGACCATTAATTTGAGTGCACCTGCGATCTTGTGGTTTTGGCTTGAGCGTCAAGTGTAGGGAGATGTTCTCCTAAAAGCAACATAATAAGACTTCTAAGTTTCAACCTGCATTAAGTACACCCGATAACATCTTAACATAAATCCTCAATTACATTAATTTCAAGTGATTAAGTAATTAATATAAAAGCATCGATCAATTACTACAATCACGATAATATATTGTTCATAAAGTTGTTCCTCTATCACCTTTATTAGCAACCAAATCTTAAGATATTTTTCACACATATGATCTTAATTAATGCATTGGAATTCTTTTATTGTGTAACCAACAGGAGATATAAGTAATGTTTTCTTTAAAAAAATAAAAAATAATACTCGTAACTTAATTAAAATAGAAGTGTGTCAACCAATCTATTTGTTTTTTTTATAAATTAAGAATATGTATACATGAAGTTTTATTTTGTTAGCTTAAATGTAAAAACATCCTAGTGTACGTCCAATAGATCGAATTACCAACCCCCAATTGCAGTAGCTTAAATGTAAAAGGATCCTTGTTTACTTTACCCTTTTTTTTATATTTTAATTTTAATTTTAATTCACAAAATCCAAATCCTTATGTAACTAGTATTTCTTGAGCCACCAATAATACTCCACCACGTGTCCACTACACACAAGAATCCTGGGTCCACTTTCCCTTCCCACCCAATCAACCTCAACTTGCCACCTAGATTTTTATGTATATATACACACCAACCCCAACCCATATATACATAACGCATTATTTTCCATCATTGCACGTATTCTCATGGATCGTCGATTCTTTCTCATCTTCGCATTCGCTCTCTTCATCTCTACCGCGTTCGCTGAACTCGAACACGATGATGTGCTCATTCGTGAGGTAGTTGATGATGAAAACCATCATCAGTTGAATGATGAGGACCACTTTCGTGCCTTCAAACTCAAGTTTAGTAAATCATACGCCTCTAAAGAAGAGCATGATTACAGATTATCGGTTTTTAATGCTAACTTAGTTCGCGCTAAACGTCACCAAATACTTGATCAATCTGCCATACATGGAATCACTCAATTTTCTGATATGACTCCTGATGAGTTCCGTAAACACCTTGGTTTAAGGTCTAATCTTAAGTTTCCTGCTGATGCTGGTAAGGCACCCATCCTTCCGACTGATAATCTTCCAAAAGATTTCAATTGGCGAGATCATGGTGCTGTTACTGGTGTCAAGAATCAGGTACTTCTTCTTTTTTTTCCTTTTTATGTAAACTTTGTTAAGCATATATGTAAAGTTTATGCATAAAATCTTGTTAAAGTGTGACATGGAATTGTAGGTGAACATAATTAAATTTATAGTTGTGATTATTTAGCTAGGGTTCTATGTAATTCACATTCAAACATTCAAGTTTTTTTTTTTTTTTTAAAAAAGAGTTTGCGACAACATTTATTGTTCTGGGACATGAGCATTTAAATGATCGTATATTATTGTAGTTTAGCGCGATCTGGAAGTTGGTTTTGATGTGGTTTTTGGCAAGTAGGGTTCATGTGGATCATGTTGGTCCTTTAGTACAACTGGAGCATTGGAAGGAGCGAATTTCCTTGCGACTGGGAAGCTCGAGAGCCTTAGTGAGCAGCAACTTGTTGATTGTGATCACGAGGTTGATTTGTTCCAGATTGATTATTATTTTATTTTTCTTGTTACTTTAAGTGTCTGGATTTAATTTAGATTGATCATGATTTTGTTTCTTGTAGTGTGATCCTGAAGAAAAAGGATCATGTGACTCAGGGTGCAATGGAGGTCTCATGAATAGTGCTTTCGAGTACACTTTTAAAGCAGGTGGACTTATGAGGGAAAAAGACTATCCTTACACTGCCAATGATCATGGAACCTGTAAATTCGACAAAACTAAGGTCGTAGCATCTGTTAGTAACTTCAGTGTGGTCTCACTTGACGAAGACCAGATTGCTGCAAATCTTGTGAAACATGGTCCTCTTGCTGGTATTACCTTTAACCATCTTTTTATTATTGATCCAATATGTATCTTTCTGTTTTCATTTATAAATAGGGTGAGAATGTTGATTATATGTGAATTTGTAGTGGCTATCAATGCGGCTTACATGCAGACGTATGTTGGGGGAGTCTCGTGCCCATTTGTGTGTTCAAAGAGGTTGGACCATGGTGTTTTATTGGTTGGGTATGGTGCAGCTGGCTATTCTCCCATAAGAATGAAGGACAAACCATACTGGACTATAAAGAATTCATGGGGAGAGAATTGGGGAGAAAAAGGATATTACAAGATCTGCAAAGGTCGCAATGTTTGTGGTGTCGATTCCATGGTGTCCACAGTTGCTGCAGTTCATCGTCACTAGTTCTTTATATTTTAGTTATCATTCAACATGTATATAAGAATTGTGAAAGAAACATTACTACATTTGCGTATCATTCTTTTTTTTTCAGTATTACAACCGAAGATTGATTTTAAGATACCTATCCTCGTTACCAAGTAATGCAAAATGTATTTTATATTCTTTCAAACAAAAGGTAATAACTTTCTGGTTGACATTTCTTGTTAAATATCTGATATACGCATATCTTCAAACCGAAACAAAGAATAAAGACTGGTACAGCCTCAAATACACAACTGCAAGAAGCTGACCGAAGCTAAGTATATAATCGTTTGCTTGTATAATGAAATTCGTTGAAGTAAGATAGGACACATCATTAAGAAGTCTAAAAGCGTTTTTAATGTTCAAGCACGCAGTAGCAATGTCTTCTACAGACACAAAACTATGGCATACTAACAATCACAAGAATGATATCCAATAACTTTGATTCTGGAGAAAGTTTACCAGCACAACCTTACTAGCTAACAACACAGGTACACTATTGGAGTGACCATGGTCCATACAGACTCTCTAACATCACAATTATAACACTAACTCATATCTGCCTTGTAGATACATCTAAAAGTTACCACAAAGCGGCAAAATTTATGTCTTGTGGTTAACAAGGATACCATCACTTTAATCGTAGCTTCTGTTCACTTTTCTCTTCTATAACGCATAGGTTTTAGCCCTCATTATACCAACTTTGTTTCTTCATACTCTTTTTACACTGTCACCATGGACAATCACAAATCCCTCACTTGCAAGAGTACCAAGTGCATTTCGTAACTGACAAGTGAAAAAACAATCCATCTATTAATATATATGAAACACAAATCGCAGCTGCAGTATCTGTTTAGTTTCCAAATGCTGCATAATGATGCATCACAAATAACATGAAAAGTGCATCTTTTTCTGTACAATGCATTGCAATGTTGATAATGATTGGACGTAAAAAAACATCTCTAAATAAGATGCCATATATCATGTTATTTCTAACGACATAAAGAAAGGAAGGGGAACTTACATCGTTAAGGTGTAGTTCAGCATTGTTGCTTCGCTGCTTCAACTCTTCCAGCAACTACAGAGTAATTACAGTTTCAATAAGACTTGTGATAATAGATTTATGAGTAATTTATTTATGCTATTAAAAAAAAGGTTCACCTCTAGTAAACGAGTAGATGGACCTCCTAGTTGCATCTTTTCCATGATAACGTTGCGAGACAATGCTACCAAATTGTCCCTTCTCATTCTTTCACTTGCAGAAACACCAGTCGTGATCAGATCCATGTCAATAGTTCCTGTTAAGATAACACGTTTGTCAGACGGTAACTAGTTACCAAAGAGCCCTTTTTCTAACATAAGCGATCATATTAATTGTGACAAATTTATTATGTATTGAATTAATGTTTACCAGTGGCGTGATCTGTTGCAGACTGCTGTAGTGCAACTTCTAGAAGCCGAAAAGCCTCTACAACATCATTTTTTTCAACCCATTCTGAGAAACGAATCCGAGCAAGGGCCTCACTGAGGCGTATCAAACTTTCAATTTGTCTAGGAGTAGCTGTTATCACCTGCTTATTAAATAATAGAAGTTATGAACCGTACTTTCAAAATAAATGGAAACTCCTCCAGGTAATATCTTAAATAATTCAAGTAAATGCTGACAACCTTTTTACTACTTCCTGGAAAATTTCCTCTTCTTCTCATTTCAACATACCCACGTGTCAACTCTTCAGCAGCTTCATCAGATAATTGCGGGTGTATGTTTTTTCTAGCATAACTTAAATAAGCAGTCAAAGTAGGAAGATCAATGACATTCTGCTCCGAATTCTGCAAGTATAATTGCAAATGTCAGCACTTGACAGCAACTCAGCTAGAGGCAGCAGTTTCAAGCCATTTAATTTGGGTTATGTTTTATTTAACAATTTAGACCGGTTAAGTTAAAGACACTAGCTAATAGAAGGGTCACACCCAATCGATAGTTGTCCAAAGAGTATTGAAATGCATAAAAAGCTCCTAAATCACTTTAGTAAGAGAGCTATATTATGTATGTGATAATATAGTTCTTATAATAATCAAATTTAGAACATTATTTATTTTTATAACTACCATTTTAAAGCGAACCCACTTTACTTGTTACTCAAACCGCCTGACCCGCCCATTTTGCTACCTCTAAGCTCAAAGAATTATATTTACTTCAAATATTTCACCCCAAAAAAACAAAAGAAAGAAAAACAAACCTCAGGATTTTCAAAATGTAAAGCAACAATATGCTTGGCAAGGCGTCTATCTGTCTGCTCATCAGCTTTGTCGAGGATTAAATAAATCAAATCAAACCTGGAAAACATCGAAGTAGTCAGACATCTGTAAACTTATGACATCTTTTACGTGTAACAAGAAATGTGTTTATTTCTTATAAAAGTAGAATTTAAAACTATTTTCTAACCTGGAGAGCAATGTAGGGGGGAGATGTATATTGTCAATCACAGACAGGCGAGGATTATAACGTGAACCACTTGGATTTGCACAGGCCAACACTGAAGTCCTTGCATTTAGAGAAGCAATAATCCCAGCTTTTGCTATTGACACAGTCTGTTGTTCCATCACCTAAAAGATCAAATGTCAAGAACACACAAACAAACGCTTAATATACTGAAAAATAAAAATGAACCAGACTTGATTATAGATATTGAATATATATTGCACCTCATGTAACATGCTCCTTGCATTTTCAGACATTTTATCAAACTCGTCGATACAGCAGATACCCCTGTCACTAAGAACCAAGGCCCCACTCTCCAAAACCTGATGATCAGCCATATATAGTAAGCCCTAACCCACCATATTTTCTAATAGCAAAATGGACTAATAAGTTCAAGAACATGTTAACACATACCGTTTCACCAGTTTCAGGATCCTTGGCAACGTAAGCAGTCAATCCTACGGCTGAACTCCCTCTTCCACTGGTGTAGATACCACGAGGTGCTAGTTTGTGTATGTACTGGAGCAGCTGGGATTTGCTGGTACCAGGATCACCAACTAGAAGGATATTGATGTCTCCCCTGAAACTAGCCCCAGATTGCAGCGTCAAAGCACTCCCGCCAAACAGCTACAACAATAAAAAAATGGCTTATAAAGTCCATATTCAGAATTTAAAAATGATATTTAAATAGTAGCTTACTGAATGTACCTGGCAAAGAAGTCCTTTCTTTACATCATCTAACTCCCATATGTTTGGAGCCAAAGATCTCGTAAGCATTTCATAAATATCAGGCTGTTTTGATAGCTCTTTCAATTTCTCCACCTGTAGCAGCACATAGATATATAAGTAATATGTAAAATCCTGAAGCAGCCAAAGATAACGATGTTTTGAGATCATTGCCTGCTCTTCATAGTCCAAAGGGATTCCTTGATCATCTTGCGTAGAGCTCTGTTCAGTTTCCATTGGATCTTCTGCATTCATTCTAGACTTATCCGTCTTCTTTATATGAAGACAATCAATGTAGGTCTGAAAATGCAAAAAAATGGCTTCAGATTTTTTCGGTTACAAGTTCAGGTTGAATAGAGGTCCTAGTGGAAACGTAGCATCAACATTACCTTGAACAAAGATTTCACAGTTCTTTGAGTTTGACCAACTCTCACACTCATAGCCCTATATATCCCAGTGATCTGCTCAACAAAAGAACAAACAAGACGCCAACCACAGTAATTAAAAATCCACCTCGCATGAATTGGAGACCCTTTTATATTCAAGTTGAAGCTTACCTCAACTCTGTCACCAGGTTTCCCAGCATCAACCAATTTGTCATGCATCAACAAACTAACCGTATGAGGTGTACCCCCTTCAGGGATTTCATCAGGTGTCTCCTGGACTCTTACAATTTGTTTATCAGCAAACCTGTTAGGGATACCAATAGTGTAGGCACGTATGATCAGATACATGCTTAAAAACAATTTATAAGTGAGACATGATGCTTGCTATATATATATATATAAGTATATATATAAACTGCAAGAAGAACTAAGGCACGATAGAGTCAAATGGATATACCTGCATCTATTGTGAAGTAATGTCATTGAGTTCTTTGTTTTACACTCTTCCTTCATACACATGGTTGGTTCACTGATTCTCCCTGATAAAACCAAAAGCTTAAATTATTTCATATAAAAATAAATTTTAACGTCTACCATCTGAAGTACAGGCAAACAGATAAACTCCCAACCATTTCCCAAATAAGCATCCACAATATAAACTACTGTGAGGAAGATAAGAGTCATAACTCATAAGCTTACCTCTGTCAACAACAATGGGTTCAGAAAAATGCCCACACACAAGGCATCTAAACACTGCTTCCCTGATTTCGGGAATGATTGAACTGCATCTAATAATCATTCCTTTCAATGACACCATCTTCTCAATATCTAATAATGTACATAACTCACAAATTAATATATAATCACAATGAACTTAAACAAGCTTCACAAGGAATTTTTAATCGAAAAAACTAACCAGATGGATTCAAATTTCTCATGGAGGTTGAGGTCTTCAAATTAAATATCCGAGCTTGTATATGCTTCTCAGATAACGGATTAATTCTACTAACCATGTCCATCAACACAATATCGAATATAGCAAGAACTTCTAAAGGATACCTCACCATCTTTATATACAAGTCATTATCATAATCAAAAACATCATTGGCATCAACTTCCAGCGACTCCCCTTCCATCTCAATCACATGATTAATAGCTTTCATGTATTTCCCCTCATCGTGGGAAGGATGCTCTCGAAAATGCCTCAAAAACCTCAAAATCGCAGCATTCACATCTTGAACACTAATACTTGTACCCCAAACATACATCGGTGGCGCATCGGTTTCATCAGGTTCTCCACCTTCCGACGACGGAGGTGGTGGAGATGATGGCGTACTACCGCCAGGAGTATCACCGCCCGGAGGACGGCGCGGAGGAAGACCACCGACACCACCATCAGGTGTGGCGGCAAAACGAGACTGTGATGGTGGTGGTGGCGGAGTATCATCCGGTGCCGATCGCCGTCCGCGTTTCCGGTGGTTGTTTGGAGTGGTGTTCGGAGTGGCGTTCGGAGACGAAAATGTGTCTCCGATTGGACTTGAAATCATATCATCAGGTGATGAAGGTACTGTAAATTAATCAATTTAACTCAATTAAACCTAAATCGATAAAATAAAGTTATAAACCCTAACTTATGTAAACATAAACTGAAAACCTAAAAGTTAATTAAATTTATCAAACAAACAGATAATTGAAGATTACCTCCGGGAGTATTGGCAACGCTACCGGGAGTATTAGCACCGCCAGGAGTATTGGAACGGGAGCGAGTAGTACGACGGGGAGTATTATTAGCAGAGCCGCGGGCCATGACTGGAGAATTGAGAAACGACAATGATGAAACGGTAGCGCCGTTGGAGAGTAAATGGGGAACTTAGAGCATTTGGCGGGAAGCAAACGGTTGTTTTGGCGCCAAGAAGTTAAGTTGGGCTTGTTGTTGGGCTGTTTAGTAAATGAACGGGCCTTAAGAGGATGTAAACCTATCTCGAGAACCCAAATCCTGTTAGCCCAACAATGAAACATGTTGCATGTCCAAGTTTCCCGTTTCCCGTCTACTGTTTTAATCGTAATATTCGACGCATTTATGCTAAAATCACAAGAACAATGGGTGCCTGTGATTCCTTATATAAGTGCTTATCTAATTATTTGTTTATTATGATAATGAAAAAGTAATTTTAAATACTTTTTTGAAAAATATATAATAATAAGCATCAACTTATCTTTTAAACAATTACATGTTTTAAAATAAACAATTTCAAACATTCTCTAAGGTTTGATTCTGGTTTACGATATGGTATGATGCCGAACTAGATTCCGATACAATAGGGTATTTGATACACCCATTCTCAAATGACTACTAAAATTTAAAAGATTTCATTTGCATTGACATATAATATTTGTAATATAAATTATCTTTCTCTAACATTATTAGTTAATTGACAACAAAATAGAAGAATCACAATTTAATAGTTAGATATAAATTATCACAACTATTAATATGAATATAACTCATTTATATTAGATGACATTATTTATAAACACCTAGAAAGTCATGTATAACTCGATTATCTCTCTTTATTAGGAGTTATGTACTGTACTGTAAGTCTATCATACCAATTTGCATTTAACAACATTTAAAAAAGAACCTGGTTTATGCTTCCACTTTGTGACCCATGCAATTATTGCAACGCAATAGCCATAAAATTAAAATAAATTAGTAATTAAAAAAGATAACATATTTGTCGTTGATTTATGTTAGTCGATCCATCCAATAGCAGATCGTTTGTATATACATATTTGAGGTCAATCCTCGTCCATATTATCATATCTCAAGTCAGAGAAATTTACAAAATAAGGATCCAGTCAGATAAACATTACCAAGATTTATTAAGCTCTACAAAACTATACTTTCCATTAGAGTTCCAAGAACATGATGCAATGTAGCTAAATTCTTGAATTACGAGTAAGTAATCTAAGATGGTGTAGTTTAGGTACTAGGAGAGTAACCGGGAGGGATAAAAGAGACAGAAAGCCTAGGATTATTAAGGGGTTGAAAGTTAGACCGGACGTTGATGGTCGAGATTTGCTGATCTCTATCATGTACATTCATGTCGCTAGAATTCACCATCGGCCGAGAAGGTCCTTGATCATATAGAATACCTTTGAACACATGCCCTCTTATATTTATCGACGATTCATACGCATATTGTTCTACAATTGCATTTTCTTCTACACTTGTTGACACTTGGATACGTGTAAATGTAGCTTCACCATTTACCTCAATTGGAAAATGTTCTCCAAACCCTAATAAAACAAACTCATTAGAATTATTAAATTAGCACTAAGTAGTACTTAAAACAATGACTATTGTCCCTTATGTTCCGTAACCATATGGACATGATTTTCCTTTTTAATGGATGTTAAGTGCCTAGAAGTGTATTTTCAACTAATAACGGACTTCTGTAGTACGAAACAAACTGACTAAAATTGTTTCTATTATTCAATTATCACTATTATATATATTCAGCAGTTTCTTATTAGGTAGCATATGATTTTGCTGACGTGGCAACTAAATCTGTGCCACTTCATCCGACACATCATCGTCATCTCATCAAAACTAATATCACATCACCAATTTACAAGGTATAAGAGGTCAAATACATATATAAAGAAAGTTTCTTACACACCTTATAAGCTATTTAAATTGGTTACCACATTATAGATTTATCATTAGTTGTATATACTTCTGGGAATTTAACCCTTTTTAACGATAGATTGTCACATACGGGACTTAAAATAGAAGTAAAGTAGTACATAATATATACCAAATGATGATGGAGGATGATATTGTTGTAGTCCGTCTTGTTGATGATGTTCATGATGAGGTTGAGCAGACGAAGAAGCCGCCATGGCTGCTGCTGTATTCCGCACAACTTGTCTAGTAGAAATGGGAACCCAAGTACTCTTAACATGAGTTTGACACTCAAATCCATGTCCCCTACAACAACTTCTGCACCTAAAATAGAAACAATCCTTCTTTGCTTTGTTCCCGCAGTCTAGGCACCTCATCAATCACCACCGCCAACTACCACGAATTTTTCTTACTTTACTTTGTTATCTTTCTCTTCTTTATAACTTTCTTAGACGTCCTTTTTAACTTTTAAAATTTCATAGAGCTATATGCATGCATGTGCATATACATATTATAAATATAGGGAGGTTGTTCTATTTATAAATAGTGTGTCAAGAAACATCTAGTGCTTCATATATCATCTTTTTCCATATTTATTTATTCCTCAATCTAGTAAAATAACAAGTTTTTAATTAATATATGATGACACATGTACATAATGCTCATACACGAAAGTTTGTAAACTAGTAATTATGACTTTAAAATAATAACATCAGATTCGATTCACATACTTTTTGTTTGTTTTTTATCAAAATATTTGCGAAATTTCTTTTCAAGGAACGAGTATCTACTTTTCCGCCGCACCCTTTTTTTCATTATTGCAAAAACATGACTTTTCTTTTTACTTGTTTATTAATTAACCCCTTAAAAAGCGAATGTGAGAGGGTGCTTACATTTCTATAAATTTAACTATACGGACATTCGATTAATGTATATGACACTCTCATATCAAACTTTTTTCTGAGTACCGACGCTTAAGTAATTAATGATTTTGCAGGCTTTGCAGTTAAAATTTTCGAAAAAAATCTAGAATGTGTAAATTTGGGTATTTCTAAATTTGTTCTTGGATCTTTCTGCTTCTAGTGCTTTACTAGAAGCTTTTTAATATATTATCAGCCGTTCATAAAAAAAAAGTAATTAATGCCTTTGGATATATATATATATATACCAAAAAAAAAGGGCATAAAACAAGTATTCAAGTCTAAAAAATAGAATATATTATAATATAACTGGTTGCAAAAGAAAAAATTTAATAAAATATAATTGAAATGGACTATATAATTAGATATGTTGACATTCAATCATATGGATTATTTGGCCAAGGATGTAACGTATTTAACTATAAATATGTTGTAAATTTGCAATTGCACGTATGGAGATTCATAGCTGCACAGTTTATTTTCCCTTCTGAAATTGGGTCGAACACCAACAAATCGTTTGTGTGGGCTCAATGGACCGAATGATTTATGGGCTATGGGTGATGAGCTTTGTTTCAAATTTAAACGTTGGGCGAAGCGGTCGGGTGACTCGGATCCGGTGACCGGGACGACCCGCGAATTTTGATACAAGATACTGAGTAAAAATTAATTTACAAAACTACAAAACAGCCCCTAAAGTTATAAAACGTGTATTCATTGCCCTCCGATTTATCACTCCGTATATATCTATAAGTTTTTGGAAAGTTTATGATTTTTTTCTAAAATAACAACTTACTTTTTATTTTTGTCATTTTAAGAGATTGTATTTCTTTTGTTCTTTGGGGCCCTTGAAACTTGATTTCTTTTGTCTTTCTGGACCATTATACGCATCATTCATCAGGAGATCCGGTAAATAATTGATGATATCATCAAATTTATAGATTTGATTTTGTCACGGTGAATTGTAATCTAAAAGTGTAAAAAGTAAAAAAATGATACACATGAAACGACATAGTTTTATGTAAGAAAAATACTTTCAATTCTAATGAGAGTTTCAAACTACTTACGAGGTTTTAACACGTAAAACGATATCATTACATGTGTACTTTTTTAGTTTTTAAGTTTTTAAATTACGATTTCATGAAAGAAAATCAAATCTCTAAACTTGGTCATATCATCAATTCTTTACCGAATCTCGTGATTGATTATGCGAATAATGATCTCAAATGATAAAAGTATCAAATTTCAATTACTAAAAAAACAGAAATAAAAATATAATAATTCGTAAAAATAAAATTAAAAAGTAACCTTTTATTTTTAGCCAAATATCAATTATTTATTATAACTTCTAAACTTTAACGTAACTCATTTTGACTTAACCCCATTTATTTACATTCTAGAATAATATCAGAAGTGGCTCATTAGCACATGGACTTTAACAATGTGTAGAAAATTATAGATGTTAACAGAATATGAACCAGAACACGATCTAGAAACAAATTGGTAATCGTAGTTTTAAATAAAAATAATAAAGAAGATCGAAAATTTGTAAACAGTTACAAGAAATTAATTTCACCACAGCTCTTAAAACCTCCCTAAATCTAATAATGCTTAACAACTTATGAACAGAAAATTTAATAATGGGATAAAACCCTAAATCGCCTTCGACACAAAAAGGAGAGAGAAAATATCTAAAGTTTATGCAACGATGATTTACAAAAAGAAAGAAAAAGACTACTTATATTTTCCTAACTTAAGAATATTACTCTTTTAGTCCTTGTACTTCAACTTGTTACCTGCAGCACCCAAATATAATAAATCTTACCTTTTAGCCCTCCAGGTTACCTGCAATAACAAATTTAACACTACACCAAAAATTATGAAGCTGCAAGTCCTTTTCCTTCATGTTTCCATATTACTATACATTCAACACAATGTGAATTTTGAAAACAGTGAAAATGTATTTAGGCTCTTCAAAGTTATGTTCTGACCATTATTTTAAGTTGTACGTGATGTTACCACAATTTATCAATGGTTCAACCGTTTAACGTTAAGAATTTAAGTTCTGTTTCTTACCATGAGAAATGTATTATGTATTATGAGCGTATGTAATATATTTGGGCATTCATACTGTTATTTGAGCATGAGCATAATTGTGCGTTTGGTGGCATATTTGTACACAAAACATACACGATTTTCTCTAAGCGCTGTTGCTAACGCATGATGTGTAGAAACCTAATTAAGGTTTGAAAGAAGAGTTATCCATAGATCATAGCCAAATAGAGATACAGGATTGATAATCGCATCGAATAAATTTTATATTTTTATTTCCAATTTTGCGCTTTTGGAAACGTCCTGATTTCAGTAATCTAGACTTGCTCCATAAATAACAATCCAATACGATGTATTGAAGTAAGAATGTTCTAAGCAGCGTTATCCATAGCCAAACAGAGATATAGGATCTTACTAATAAGATTATATAAAAAAAAATTTAAAAAGAAAAACTCAAGGGTGTTTCATTAAGTATTAAACTTTAAAATTAATAAAGCAAGCTAAAAATGGAGTGCAAGAGCACCAGCAATAACCAAATACAGACATATTACCCAATCCATATATGTATAAGGTTTGTGATTATTAGATGCATGTTTGTGGGCACACCAATTTTAATGTACTTTTTAAAATCCACATTGAACATAACAAATGAAGCACTTAATTTCAAGACTTTGAATAGCATTGAAATCAAACTTTGGTGGCCAAACATGTGCTCATATCCCACTTGTTGGAAAGTTCAAAGAAGATAACATAAACTAAAAGCATTTATCATTTCCAACAAATCTCTGTTCAAAATGACTCCATCTACTTCTACTTATATAATAAAAAGATTGTATTATTGAAAACATATGATGCAGCGTGCAACTGCAGCGCCCATAGATTTGCTAAGCAAGTTGATGAATTAATTCTCTGTCACACTTAAAAAAATAGTTTGTTACTAGATACTGTGGTATTTTATGGAAACCATAACAATTAAATATAATTATTAAGTTTTCAATCATAGAAAGTAGATGTTATTTTTATAATGTTGTTCTGTCAACCACCGACTAAAAGTGGAAATAGGCAGCCATTCACAAAAAGTCTACATACCTACCATTTCTTGGCATCAAACAATGTTCCAGTATTGGTCATTTGGCTGCTAAAATTTTACGATTACAACAAATGTAGATCCGTATAACTTTTTCTTGGACAAAAACTGTTTAATGTACTTAGCTATAGGTTCGTCTCTAAATTTTTAAAGATTACTTATCGAAAGAAGGTCATATATCTTGTTACATAATGTTTTTCTTATTTTTTTTATTGCGACTTAATCAATTTTAAAACAACTATAACTTATTTATTTTGTTATTGCAATTAACAATAGAATTATATGTATATACACACGTACACTTACACATATTTTAAGACCTCTACAATTCGAAGGTGCTAGGCAGTCGTCCACTCTCAAATACCGCCTTGAATATCCAAGCTATTATTTATCATTTTATAAATGATCATGAAATACATATTTCACACCCAATATGTATGCGAAGATTAAAATTATAATTTCCTCTCTGATCTCGTAATAAACTTTAGTACCGATACATATTAAACTTACCTAGCGGTAAATTTGCAACTCTTAATTTTCAAAGATTGAATAATATAAGTAGTTGCTTTAATGACATCGAGAGTGGCCTATTTTTTTCGGAATTTTAGTCAAAAATGTCGAAAATTTATAGTTCTTCATTCCTTGTCGACATTCTTCTTTGGAGTTCGGCTAGGAACGATGCGTTTTTTTTTCCTTTTTTCTAATAGCTATAAAAATCTTAAAATACAGCCGTTATAGTGGCTCTTTTGACCATTTTTTAATTACTTTTCTAAAAGCTCATTTTTATATTTTATAAATATCAGATTTCAAACACATTTTAAAACATATGAACACACTATTTCTTATCTTCAAAAAATCAAAATACTCAAACACTCAAAAACACGATAATCCATAATGTCAAACAATCCACACTATAACAACAATTCGTACTATCTACAATTTGAATGGAACCTGTTTACATGCGCTTCACCCTCTTCAAATTTGTCAGCACCAACCTCATCAAATGCATCGATGTCGGGAACAAAAGCTCGGGATTACGATAAGAACATGCTTGATTATCTAGTCCTTCAAATTATTTCGTATTTAAATTATTGTCTTTTAAGTTATGTAATTTTTATTTTATGACTTTTATATGTACTATTTATTTATTGAATTTGGTTTTAATTAATTTATTATGTTATTTGTTTTAATTATATAGAGTTAGTTGCAACTTAAAATAATTAAAAATAAAAGAATATTAAAAATTCAGTGTTCTTCAATGTCTTAGATATTAGTCTTAATGCGTTGTTCCTTGTTATTTATAATACTGAACACTAAAACACACATCAATCACTCCTTACGCTCTTAATAGATCCCGTACCAAGTGAATCACTTTTATGGACTTAAACAGGTTGTTAATTAGTTTGGTAGTGTTTTAGATGAAACTCGTTACTATGTCGAAAAGTCAAATAATACATGCTAAACAAATCATTTGAATAATTCTCATGCTTTATACTCGGTATCAGAAGTCAAAACATACAAAAGTTTTTTTAGAAGTCTTAAGTATACTAGTAAAACGTTAGCATCTGTAGTCATTCTCTCTGTTATGAAACTAAAAACAAAATTGTGCATATGAGAAATATTGTAGTATATTAGATGATAGAATTTATTCAATTCATAATAGATAGATATATTAATTAAATTATAAACTAATGGGGTCAAAACCCCATACATAACCAATTGACCAGGACTCGAACTCAAAAGCTTTATTTTTGGGTCCGAGACATACGCATTGCATGACCTCAGACTCAAACCAACACTTTCCGCCAACAGACAGTTAAACCCTCACCCCTAATCAAGGGTTTAACTTAATTAAACTAACTTATAACAATAGTACTCATAATAATAATTAAGGAAAGTAGCAAGACCAATCTGATATAACTAATGATCAACCTAATGGCAAGTCGTCAAATCTTGAACTTAAGCATAGATGATCTTAATCGCATCGATCGTAATATCTTCAGATCCGGATCTCGGGACCACAGTCACCAACACATTGTCGTCGTCGTCTGCCTCGAGCTCCTCGAGTAGCTCCGTAAGTCCAGCACGGAAGTTAGTCTTGCTTTGTGACTTACCTTTATGCTTATGTGGCAACTGCGCGAAACTTCCCGCAAACTCAGTCTGATCGGGTGCACTCGCATCATCGTCCTCGTCATTCACATACACATCGAACTTCACGTACTTTTCGCTGTCGTAAGTAATACCTTGAATGATCAAAAGCTCCTCTTTCTCCTCCTTTTCCTTCTTGCTTCTCGATTTCTTCGGTCTCGGCACCAAAACCTTCACAATTTTGTCGAGTTTCACAGGGAATTTAACATCTGGTGTTTTATCAACTTTTCCTACTAGTTTCTTGGCAATTCCAGATTTTGGTGCACGTGGAACCGGCTTGCTCTTCAGCCAGGGTACGTCTACTCGTTGGTAGTCGTACCCTAGTTGATTAGTGAACAAGCAGTCTTTCACATACACACGAACTAGATTTTTGTTTTCATCGTAAAAAACAAAAGACGCGTTTAACCAATCGGAATCGGTTATGTCCTTATGCTTTCCTCCCAACATTTTCCACAATGACCACATTCGGTCAACATTCGAATGGTGACAATAGAAAAGTGTGTCACGACCCGCGGAATAAAAGTTTCCGAGGTTTTCACCGTTTGTTTCTCTCGGGTCACCGACCCACCTATGAACCGGAGTGTGCGGGCTTTGCTCAACCGATCCGCCACCGGAGATTGGTTCAATTCCCGCACGATACTCACCTCCGAAGAACGCGGTTGGGTCGGTCGCATTTGTCACCATTTGTCGGTACATGATTGCAAGATTGTTTTTCACCTTTTCGATATCGGTTGTGTCGCTATCTTTACCATTGTAACCGAGATCAACGACTCCTTTCAAGTGAGCTTGGTTTCTTTTGGAATCAAAGAGTGCAGATTTCGAGTCGTTGAAGTATTTCGGAATTGTCATTCCGGCTGGGGTGTCCCAGTTCCAGAATGGCAATGCGAATGTGGGATCATTAATCAAACTTCCTAAAATTCTCTCGTAAAAGTAAAGATACCAACGATGAAATGGAAAGAAAAGCCACGAGTTATGAATCTGGATTTCGATATCCGGGAACCCACTCGAAGACTGTGTGTAAGCTCCGTTGCAATAAGCACAATGAATATGCGCTTGTTGCAAGAAGTTACGAGGATCATCAGCAGGAAGCTCCTTCATTCGCTTAATCGCTTCGTTAAACTTAGCAATGTATTTAGGACTAAGCAAATGCGCGGCAGGTCTTACCTTAAACGCTTGATCCTTCGGGAACACGAAGTCCATAATTTGACTAGAGTTTGGCGGGCAACAGTCCCCTCCAGTGGGAGTACTCTCTCCAGGTCTGAAGCCGGACATAGCAGTGGTCCCACATTTTGAAATATCTGGGGCAGCCAGTGGTGCTGCCCCAACGGAAGGAACCGTGGTAAGGTTTACAGCTCCTGCAAGACCGCCGAGACCTAGAAGAACATCTCGGCGATCAAGGTTGTTCTCAGAAGAACCAACATTGCAAGAGACTTTGTGTTTTAGTGACTTGATGGCACACTTTTTGGATGAGTTTGAAAACAATGGCCAAGATGAGACATTTGGGGTGAACGAAGACGAGAATGATTTAGTGGTGGTTCCGGTTGCTGGGGTAATTGGTGTTTGAAGGGAAGCCATGGTTGGTGTACATGTCAATATGTTCCATAGCATGGTTTATATAGACGAAATTCTTATACCATTGGGCTTGACCCACTTGTTACGTCCCAATGTCCCATAATGGTTGATTTTTAAAAAGAATTTACAAAAAAAATTATTTTACTGTTGAATATTGAGATACCACATGTAACAACTTGATTGGTAAATAAATTTAATATATCCATAGTCCATACATAACTCGATCGATTTTTGCTTATGGTTAGTGGCTACATGAATCTAGCAATGGAGTATGGAGTATCAATAATTCGATATCAAAAGGGCAAAGGTGGGAAATAGAGAGGAATAGTTTAATTGGAATTCTTGAATTTCTGAATTTTATCATAAATTTTTTAAACTTTTATATTTGGTTAAACTACCAAAAATTTGTGGCTATATAAGAAATTTCATCCAATAAAACTAATACTATAACATATTTCATTTTGTTAGTATTATTTTACACCGTTTTCTTTTTGAATGCGTAATGTCAACAATTTATTGCATTTCTAAAAATATGTACAGTGAATCAGTTGTTTCAAGCACAATTTATTGTCCTGATATATGATTTGAATCTAGAATGGTTAGATGGATGGGGTTGTCGAAATCTGCCATTTGGAAAACGAGTAGCTAAGGAGTTAAATTAATTATTTAATGTAGCTGTTAATAGTGCTTCCGAATACTGCAATCCTTAGTACCACAAGAAAATATTTGTATTTTATTTATTTACTAAAAGATTGACAAAATTGTCTCAGTCAATACGAAAATATGAACACAAGAAAAGTAAATATTTGCATAACATAATTAAATAATCTTGTTGCCGTGTGTAATAATTTTGTTCCAAAAACCTTTCGGTCCTAACAGTATGTAAAAGATAAAGTTTAAATATCTAATATTTAATAAAGAGTTAATTATTTGATTGGTTCATATAGTTATACTGAAATTATTTGTCTAGTTTTTTAAATCTTTTAATTACGTGAATAGTCTTTTATTTTAAGTTGTATAATAGTTATTTATAAGAATAAACGGGACATGAATTCTTCTTGATTTTAATGGATTTATTGATTTGAAAAGTCGTCTTCAGAAGCTTGATTTTCCAATACGTACGTAGTAGTTTAAGCTACTCTATAAATATAAGGTAAATCTATTATTGGTTAAAACCTTTTTAAGATTTCTTGACAACCTACAATTCATATCCGGTTTTATCTATTTTAGTAGAAGTAGATTTTGTCCATCTTGATGTAAGCGTATGGCCATTGTATGTTACTTTGACTTTATACAACTTGAAATCTTGAATATTATTACTCCTATACTAATAATGTTCTAATGTATCGATTGTCCTCTCAGAAATATTACTCCTAATGTTGTAATGTATTGAGTTTATATAATTTAAAATCTTAAAAAGTTCTCACATAATTCAATTTATTGTTATTATATATAGTAGACACCCGCGCAAAGCAGCGGATAATTTATTTCATTTAATGATTTTATGGTACACTTGTTTATTAATAGACTAAATTGCATTTAATTTAATGTATAATTATATCTTAAATATTTATATCATTTCTAAAATTAAATAAGGGTAAATTGGTCTATTTCGTTAAAGATAGGAGTGTTTGTGTCATTTTCATTCTTTAAAAATTTAACTTGTTAAAGAAAAGTGTTAAACTCTTTATAAGGGTATAAGATATAAGATATCTAATTTAATGTGTCGATTATTAAAGTCTTAAAAATAGAGACTCAATTTAATTTGTACGTAGAGGATGAGGAATCTAAATATATCCTCTCGTTCTTTTCAGTGTGTAGTCGATAAATATATGACTAATAGGTCGTTTCACAACAACCTTCATATTAATCGTCGATTTTTATTTTTTAGATAAATAGCACGTGTACATATATGCTGTAAAATGGTTCCTCTAATTTATTTTATCATAAACTCTTGCACGATCTAAGTACAAACCAACCTACTTTCAGGATGTTTAATAGTCAATCGATTATTTTCTTAAACTACTTTTGTCTCATTCAAATATATGCATGTAAGTATAACTTTAGACAAACTGTGACAAGACTCAAACTAAAGTCTTTTTATTAATCGGCTCGTATTGCTAGGTCAAAAACTTTTTGATGGAAGTGATGATATTTCGATCAATTATTTTTGATAAATTTATCAAATTTACATATTATATTTTTTTACTATACATACAAAATAGGGTACAATTTCAATAAATGTATTAGAAAGTTTAGTAGATTTGTCATTGACTTTTCGATAGAGATCAACCGGCCAATTTAAGTGCATTGTAGACGCGCTACATGCATTCACAAAATTTTCCACCCCTTCATTTCAATTCGCTAGAACAAAATGGGTTTCTAGGGCAGTTTAAACATAAATTAATTTCTTATAAAAACACTTAAATGAAAAATAGATACTCCAGTAAATAATACTCGTAATCACCTAAGATAGGTGCCATGAAAGTCACGACCAGACAACGTGGAAGATTGATGATTAAAGGTAAAGAAATGGGAAGCTACTTAATTCCCATTGATTTTTCCACCTACTCCAACACGCCCTAATCTTATCCTCACACTTTCAAAATTCCTACCCCAATTCTAACCTTAAAAATTATAATCTTTTAACTCTTATAAATCATTTACAATATAATCTTATCTTATAACTTATAGATGGAAGATGGAAGATGAAAGATAATTTTTTTTATCTTTTTCATTTGACTAAACTAATATAGTAAGTTTAATCATTTATTACCCATTACTCAATCATAATATACTAATAACTACTGTGTATAATATTTCTATATATTAATATTATGATCTATTTGATGAAGTAATTGTAGTTGTAGATTGTAAGTTGTAACTTTAGGTTTTGAACTTTTCATGAAAATCTACTTTTTAATAGTTTTGAGATTTTGAGTTTTTCATTAAATTTTAAAGCTACAGTTTGTATATGACAAATAAATATTTTATTTTCATAAGAGTTTTTTTCAACAACTAAAAGTTAAAGTGTTATGCCAAACAGACCCTTCGTCTTTTTGTTTATCTAAAAACTAGAAAACAATCGACACATTGTTTGAAAAAATGCAATAAAATAATATAATTTAATCTTATCTAAGTGTAATATATAAGGTTGAGTCTTGATTGTTTGATTCGTGATACTTATCTATAATCTTAAATCTTAAACTCTTATAAATATAAGGCTTAATGTTTAAAAATTGAAAGATCGGAAATTACATTTATTCCCCTTTCAATAAGACATAAATATGGAAAGTAAAAATCAAATCGATATAGACTTAAATACTTATTTTAGTTTATTTACCTCATATTTATCTTTATTTGAAATATAAAATAAATGATAATTAAAATATAATTATTGTGATAACATACAGTATAAATGAAATTGAAACAATAGTTTATTATCATTATCATTAAGACGACTATCATTGTCGACCATTATCATATTTTCGTATTCATAACTACCGCATTACACGAGACCTTGACTAGTACTACATAATTGGTACAACGTTTGACTTAAAAGTTAAAACCCGACTCGTTATCTTCAAACAACTTGTGCAAGACACATTAATTCTATAGAGTTATTATCAATGTTTTGAAAACCGGCCCATATTTAACCGGTTTTTGGCCAAAGTTAACTTGGTCAACGACCGGCGGTTGAACCGGAACCGGGAGTAGTATTGTTTTTAAACACACTTTTTGAAATTTACTACATAATAGAATGACATGATTAAACAAACTATAATTGTGAGCTAATAATTATTTATATAAGTAACTAAATTTAGATTCAAATAAAAATATAAATATTGTAGAAATATAGAAAATGACTTCAAATTCATTTTTAAATATTCAAAACTTGTTATTTACAAATTTTTCTTCGTAGCGCCTTATTCAAATAACTTTTAAAAACTATTTTTTAAATGAAAAATTTTTTGACTTTTTATTTATTTTTTTATTACTTTAATTTTTTTCATAATAATCATATTTTATAACTAGATAATCACATGAATAATATGTGATTATCAAAACCCTTTTTGTGATTATCTCGAACACATAATAATCACATTATATTGGAGAATAATCACATGTGATTATCTTGTTATAGTTTGTAAAAGTTATTTTAATAATAATCATTAATAAAGTTTTGAAGAAAAATGTGTTTTGAATATTTAAAAAGTGATTTCAAAGTCATTTCTACATTCTCACAATATTTATGTTTTTTATTTGAACCCTCCCCTAAGTAACTATATATATATATATATATATATAAATATAAATTGACCAAATGTCGATTGAAGTTTTTAATTATCTTAAGTCGATCAAAGTTGTTTAGAAATAGACATACAATTTAGAAATAGCCAAATGGGGTAAGCTTCTAAAGTTATTAATTTCCATATAGAAACTCAATATTATAAACTATACTTCCAAATTAAATTAATTAAAATATAATCTATAGATGTTGGAAATGATGAAACATTTTAAGAATATATATCGAATAAAACATACTCCCAAGATGGATCACGTGGCATTCACGTTGACGTATCTATAATCGTCAATTAATTGTGGTGTGTATTATAACATTTCCTTTTAAGCATTCGATATGGTCAATGTTACATTACAATATCATATATAAACTCGTATATAATAATCGTATGTTTTAATGATAACGATAACTATAACGATAACGAATACGAATACTGGTTGGATTCTTTTAGGTGATCCTCACACACTAGTTTTTTTCTATATATAGATTACCTATTTTACCCTTAATTTCAATTTTTACCCTCTGTTCACCCTAAAACCCTACAAGGCTACAAACGATACACTATATTTCCACAACCCCTTCTGTTAATTTTCGCCTCCAAACTCATTATTATCGCAACATCACTAATATCGATTATCACCGCCTGTCCTCATCACAAAGATCTTCTCTCAAATAACTCGGATCTGATCGATTTAGGTTAAATGGTTTAAGCTATTTTTGTTGTACGTATAACCCAAATAAAGCGTTACGAAATCAGTTCAGATTATGAGTAGCAAATTTTAATTCTCTTTAATCTAGATAAGATGTTTGTTAGCTTTTTTCTGTTATCCGTACCTACATATGATGAGTATATGAATATGTATTATTGTTCTTCTTCTTAATGTCAAATTTTCCAACTTGAGTTTGGTAGGAACAGAGAACAATTATGTTGAGTTTTCAAGATTGATTTTTTCTTTGAATATTAGTATTATTTATTAAATTGATTTACTTAAAGATCCATCATGAAACTTCAACCGTTCTAAATGGCCTAGCTACTGCTATAAATATGAATTATTTTCGTCAGATTGGAATACAGAAGTTGTATATAAAAAAACAATGAAGGAAATCATATGAATAATTTTCGTCAGATTTGTGGCTTGGTGAGAAGGGCTAGTAAAAAGGAATAGAAAAGTTGTAGAGTCACTTGTGAAAAAAACGAAATATTACATTAGGGGTAATATAGGTATTTTATATAAAATTGGTGTGTATGGACAAAACTAGTGTGTAAAGATCACCTTCCATTAGAAAATAATAAACTAATAGAAAGATGATATATTAATAGTGATTTACGACACTAGTCTTTATGTCGTTCCATATAATTAACAAATACATATGTAATTAAGAAACTGAGCATGTTCGTCTGTTGACGACAATTAATTTCTAATCGATTAAATTAAGGCACCTTAAAAACACTTTGATTAAATTAGATTAAATGTCATTTGGTTATATAACTCATTCATTTATAAACTTATGATGATGATGATAGATGGTATTTATAAACTTATGATAATTTCTAATAAGTTATTTTTTATTTTAATTTTTTTAAAAGAAGACTTTTTGTAAATCTAATTCACATTAGAATGGATATCACAATAAGCGTTTTTATTTTTTGTCCACTAAAATATTACTGTAATACGGAGTAAATATTTTTACGTACACCCTGGTAGTAGTTTCATCAAAGGCCATGTTATTTAATGAAACTACCTATAATATATTCGTTTTCCATTAGAAGTGATATGATAAAATGTACAAACCAATCTTATGACGTCATTGATGATGAGATATATATATATATATATAACGAAATGTACTATCGTACATATGATTTCCCACGATTATAAGTTTTAAATAGTTTACATTGTCAGGATACATGTAGGGGCAGATTTAAAAGGAGTTAGCTGTCCTTTTCAGAAATTTTAGATTATGTAAAAGAAAAATATTTTAAAGGTATTACTGATATTTTATAATTTTTTATATTTTTATAGATAAAAATAAAAATAAAAATTCCTTTATACTTCCTCAATATTATTTTTCTAGTTCCACTCTTGAATAAATGTGAGTTCATGCTTCAAACCTAACCAACAACAATCTTAAATAACTCATAAAGCTAACTTCAAATCGTCAATCGAAGTTAATTTTCTTAATTACATATTATCATATTGTGACGTGAATATCTCGGAGGGATTGATCCGATCCGTGGAGAATGATGATGACATAACTTACCATCTTAGTTGTATATTTTAAGTCGGTCAGATTTATAAGGTCCATTTGATGAATTGAAAGTTTTTTTAAATACTATAATTTGGATTTATTACTCATTAATTTATTATTTAAAATTTTGTTGAGATCATTAAATGTATCTTATTTTGTATTCCAGACCAACCATATTAGAAGATCACTTTTGTTTTTTATTAAGTAATTTTCCAAACTAACTTCAGCAAGGAATAATTTTAATTTGGTCTAAGTTCAACATATGCTACAATTATGTGAAGTTCATAGACTTGTATGTTATAAAAAGCTGGTGGTCATGATCATTAAAAAAACAGAAACCGTGAAACTACTTTGGGACAACAGTTTTTAAATGAACGTTACCCAATCAAAAGTCTATTTTTTAGTGGTACGTGAGTAATCTATCAATCTAGTAATTGTAGGTTAAGATGATTTAGATTTAGATTTGTTTTAAAAGAAAAGTTTAATAACGTGAAAGGATTGTTAGCTGTTGGGACTTTGGGAATAAAGATCCGATTGTAAGTTTTTGACCCTATAAATGCGCTTTATCGTTTAATCTTAAACATACCTTCTCATTTCAACGACAATCATTTATACACCCTTTTATTGCTTTATATGTTTACTATGCTACCTTTAACACAACGAGACTAGAGGTGTCTATTCGGATGATTCGATATAATGTTTCTATAATTAGATTTTATCGATTAATCATTCTATACGTTATGTATTTGAAGGAAATTGAGAATACATACATGTCTTTATATTTCACTTCATATATATTATTATTGTTTTAGGTTTTGTAAACGACAACCTTAAACGCCATCAATAATAATCATTTTTATGCATTAATAACAACATAGTAACGGTCAAACCATAAAAAAATAATCACATGCATCAAATTTATTTTTATTAACGAAATTTAAAGTGGTCATTATTATTTACCTATCGTTTTAATATATAATACACGTTGAATAGTTAGAAACGAGTTGTAACTGGTGTGATCATATGGTCAGAAAGGAGTTACAGTTTTTGATTCATAATGTTAAACAAAGAGTCACATGTGACACTAAATTTATTCCAGAAAATAATACATTCAAATACTATATTTTGAGTTATGTGTTTTTCATTCTAAACGTGAAGGTTATATTTGACATGAAATTTTTAGCAGTTTTAATTTTTAGTTTTCAAATAATTTTTTTTTTAGAAAATAAAAGTTTTGTTTGTTATGTACAAACTTTAACTTTAAAATCTATTGAATATTCAAAACCTCAAAGCTATTAGAACTAGTTTTTAATGAAAGACTCAAATCCTAAAGCTATAACTGACTGCTTATAGTCTACAGTTACAATCTACAATTACAACTACAACCTATAACTATTTTACTAAACAAATCTGAAACTCAAGAGATAAAATACGTCGTGAAATAACATTAATATGCCAATATGTGTTTCCAAGCATGTCAATGTTGATGATTATGATGTAACAACGACGACTTTGACTCACATTTCCCATAAGTGGATCTCACTCTAATAAATTAAGTAAAAAGCTCAATATACTAGTATTTTTTAATAGTTTTACTAGTCAACACTCACATAATACAGTTTCCAATCCAATATCACAATTTTCAGTGCGATATTCTCTTTATTAAATTAGTATATTTAGTAATACTCTAAATTAATTATACGTGTTAAAATAGGAAGGCTTCTCAATTTATAACGATACTTTCTATTAGAAATCACTTGAAAAACAACATGTTATCTTAATTGCGTCTTTTTGTTTGTTTTAAATATTTAATTTATCCATTAGCGTGTGCGCTTGTAAGAGTAATTATACATGTGTGCATCATCTAGGCCCTTTAATCATCGGTTAAAGCATATGAAGTGGATGCAATTTCTCACTATTAAACGACCTTCAACGCCGATTTTTTCACTCTTCGTTAGCATTGAAGGTCGGTGTTATGATCAATGTTGAGCCTCTTAAAGGGGTTTAAATAGGTTCCGCCAGTTTTATATTATTATTTTTTCTTTTTTTGTAATTTTATTGGATAAAAAAAACTTGTGAGACTTTTTCGCATCGAGTTCAACACTAAACTACTGTTTTTGAAAACTAAATTTAATATTAAACTCGGTATTAAACTTAATACCAAATCACTTTTTATGCCCCGAAAGACTATAGTTACTTATAAGTTGTAACAGAACAAATTTGTCACGTGTTTGTAAAAATGGTAAAACGAAAAAAGAAAGGACTAATAGTTGGTAGCCTGGCAGAGGCATTGGATGCTTGGAATCTTTCTGCTTAATGCTAGATGTGTACCTACACAGTTACGTGAAAGCTACATATGTGTACTAGTTCTTGTATTAGGCCCACTACCTATCCAAGATTATATGTAATGGTTTATATTTTGTATTTTTCTTATTCAAATAACCAAAGTGGAGTGATCCGGTTCTGAAGATATGACATTCATGTTTCCTAAGTAGTACATATTAACTAATGCTACTTTTTGATAAAGTAAAAATTAAGTAATTGTTAACATCATTGGAAAAAAAGATATAAATAAAGATTCGAAAGTGCCTAAAAAGATATTATTGTGTATTGTAATAATGTTAATGAAATTTTATGACATCTACTTTAAAATTTATTAATAAAAATACTAAAACTAGAGATGCATATTGTATTTTTAAATCAATTATGAAATGCATATCGTATGTATCATGTAAAATGAGATACAAAGTTGTAACCGTTTTTAAATGGAGATATAAAATGTTTTGAATGTTTGTCGGACATTATATAGAGAAGTTGTTACACATGTTTGTAGGACAAAGGGGTATATGATATTTAAGATTTTTCTCATCTTCGTTTTAAGTTAAAGTATAAAGATATTTTATAAAGAAGTATAGATATATAATTTGATAAACATTTTGATTGTTAATATTAAAAGTAAAATATGCCCATTTATTTTAAAGTTAATTGGGTCGTACGGAAAAAGTTCAGTTACTTAGACAAACAATTAGTGATGTACCATAATCTTTTTTTTAATTGGGAGCCTTACCTTTTTAATTAACTTTTTTCTCTTAGGATCTCTGAAACGTTAAGACGGTCCTGCTTGATCATCCTCATATTTTTGTCTTTTAAAGTGGAACTTTCTATCGTTTTTCTATTGTACAATATAAAAGATATTAAAAACAGAACCGTGGTGTGTGGTGTGTGATTTAATGTAAGTTTTGACTTTTGACAATACCAAACCATATCTCAACGGTATACAAAAATCTAATACTCCGTAACAGCAATGCAGAATAAGCCATAAAGTTTTCATTCTATTTTGGGCTTTAGCTTACTGTTAAGTTGTGGGTTTAGGCCCAGTTAGGCCATAAGGTCGTCGGCTTTTAATTTAAGTTATGTGAAATTGTGAATTGGGTTAGCAAATGGGTGTTCATAAGTTGATTACTGGTTAAGCTTTAGTATAGGTCGGGTAGGACCCATTTGCAAACAATTTTTTTTCTTCCTTTGTTTTAGTGCTTGAAACAATTAGAGTGATGAATGATTAAGTACGACTCAACAGTTTTATACTTTTATTGCAGACTACCTCTAAAACTTTATGAAGTTGCACCGGTGGAAGAACAAATAACTTATTGTATGCTTGTCAAGATGTTAATATGAATGAGTAGTGTACAAGAAAAGAAAACTCAATTAACCTTTAAAAATTTGTTAAACAAATACGGAGTATATTAAATATTGCGGAAAAGGATGAACTGCTCTTGATTTCTACATTGTTCTTGTTCACATAAGTAAGCAATCTAGACCCAAAAATTCAATGGCTATCCATCCACATTACCTTGATGTTAAAATCCTTGTTCACTATCTTTTCTGGGTGATTTGTTAAAAACAACGGTAAACAAAGATAGAAAGTCGCGGCTGATTTGTTAAAAACAACGGTAAACAAGGATAGAAAGTCGCCATCACTTATGATTCATGTTACAATGTAATTGGGAAAATGAGAGATGCTTCTATCAGCATAAAACTTTTGTACATTCCACTCACAACTAAAATATCATTATGTCAAAGTCATAATGTTCAGGGGTCAAAATGAAAATTAGTTTCTAAGAATTTCTTTGCCAGCACCAAACTTTAGGGCTGTCAAAATGAAAATCAATTCAAATAACTGTAAATTAAATGTTATACAAAATCTGTCAACCGTTTACATGTATGATCAATTGATCAAACCCAACAAGGGCAATATTCTGCAGCTACTCAATTACTGCTAAATTATAATAAACAACCTTTTTACATTCACTCAAATACCCTTTTCTGTTTCACATATGGAAAAAGAAGATACGTTAATGCCATGCACGAGACTCAGACAACGAAACTGCCATGGCTACCATCATCTGCTCCTCGTAACTCTCCGGAACCATTACATCTACAGCGTTTGAATCATCACAGCCACCGTTGTACATTGACATATTTCTATTGTTAGTAGACGATTCTACCCCTACTTGGTGTTCTGAGAGGCTTGCTATTGTACATGCTAGACCACTAGAAAACGATGAGGATGAGGTTGATTCGGCCTGTGGGGCCACGGCTGCTGAAACATGAACTTGTGCTGCGTATCTTGCTAATTGCGCAGCATCACCGTAATTACGGTGGCGCTTGCTCTCCTCCTAATCATTAATGACATTACGATATAAGTAGACAAGATGTGCTAACTAACGAATGTAAGTCAACTTGTAAATGTATTAACTCGGAAGTACCTGAAATGAGAGCCAAATGGCTTCCATAAGCATTATATTCTCGAGATCAAATTCATCCTCTCTACATTTACAACCCAAAGTCAAGCTTAACACGTAACACTTACATCTACTTGCAAATGCAAACATACATTGTCATATTTCACTTGATGGTCATTAAAAAGTCATAGATGAAGTTGATTTAGGTTCGCACAGTTCCCTATTTGGTCATGATTTTCAAAATCGTGCCAAACTTTTAGTTAAGGTTCAAGTTTTACTTCATTTAATCAAACTGGAGAAATCATACCTGTTCTGCCTAGAGCCTGAAGGATATGCAATTGGCGAACCACCGAACTGTTCAGTAGAAACAGTTTCTTCACCTTCAGAAGAAGATGGCAGTACAGATAAATAGGTTGTACCAAAAACCGAAACACAAAGCAAAAAACCGGTACAAAATATACAAAACGACATTTAGTTACTCTATAACTGGCATACCTGTTCTTAATATATACCCGACCTCATTTGGTTCAATTATTCTACTTGAAGAACTCATCTCTTGCCTTCTTTGCATCCTTTCCTCGTCATCTTGAATTTCTTTACGTCTCATTCTTATTTTCGCAGCGATCACCCGTTGTTCTTCCTGAATACAAACAAATATCCTAATTCAACTATACGAAGAGAAAATTCATGAAAAGATTGGTAAAACATGATGCAGTCATTTAATACTTACAATTTGTTCCAACCCCTTTTCCTCTTTAGTCCTCACACCTCTATACTCCACCGCATAATTAAAGGTTTTACAAAAGGGACATCTTAAGATTGTTAAGGATCAAAATTGCAGTACATCAATGTGTTATATACGATTATAAAATTATATCATCGCAAAAACAATATAACTTTTGAATACAAACTTGGTTAAAACTGAAAGGATACTGTGCTGGATGTGCTGAATTAGGAGTCTTCATCTGCAGAAAACATTCTGAAACAAAAGACACATTACACGGAAATCAAATTATTTGGAAACAAAATGAATCAATCAACACAAGGACATGACATATACCTGTACAAACTCTTTTCATGCAACATCTGGAACGATTTAGACTTGGATAATACTGAAATGTTAACAATTAGAAATGTATTCATAAGATATACATACTTGCATAACATACTGTGGGGGTGTTTGGGGTTACTTATTAAAGTTAGTTATGCTTTTTTATTTTAGCAGAAACAGATAATTCGCTCTAACAAATCGCAATACACAAATAGTGTTTGGATATGCTTATGCCTGTAATGAAACACAATCAATTCTACCAATAGAAGTATTAATCGAATCAAATAAGCAATTCCTAAACTGCTTATTTCATCCTCAAATTAGCATCCAAACACTAAAACTTCTTATTTTATTTATCGAAACGTGAGCGGAGTTTGGAGTGGCTATTTTTAAGCATCAATCCACCGGCTTAAAAGAGAGTTTTTGTTTTTTTCTTTAAGTAAGCTAAAACACACCATCTTCCAAACATTTTAGAAGTACTTATTGCCTCTAAAAAGCGCAATAAGCTATAAACACTTGAAATATGCACTCCCAAACACCCTCCCAATAACCAATCCCAAACACCCCCTAAAACAAGATTCAACAATTATAATACTTAAATGTAAGAAACGAAACAATTTTACTAAAAGCACAAACCAAGAAACAAATTGGGCATTCTTCAAGATCACAGCTACTATCATCATCACCAGGATAGCAAGGAGCAAGTTTAGAATCAAGTATAAGTTTTCTTAGTTTCTTGTGATCTACATCTTTGTGTTGGTACAACCCTTGAGGTCTAGTGTACTTCTCATCCACCAAATGTCTTTTTATTCCCAATTTATTCCCCATTACAAAACAACAACTTTTACTAACCTCTCAAATCTATCACAAAACCCTAATTTTGATTCCCACCAAGAAAACTTCAAAAAAGCAATTCCATTCCTTTAACACCATGTAACCAATGAATGGAGCAAAAAGAAAGCAATTTTATTAACACCCATTAATAAGTTAACTAAGGAAACATGAAATTAGAAGTTAATTTGATATGGGTAATGGGATTAAGAAAGAATCAAGCTGAAAAAACTTTGAATTTATTGAATAAAGGATAAAAGACAATGGGGAACAAGATCAGAACTTTCTCTGGTAATTCTACGTGAGAATGATAGAGAGACACCGGAAGTGTTCGTACGTATGTCTGTTCTTGTTTATGGGTTTTCTTAAAAGGTAGTATGAGTTTAGTATATTGCTCAATATATAAAAATATATATAAAATATTAAAATGTATCAAGAAACAGAACCGTGGTGTGTGATTCGATTTATGTTTTGACAAAATCCAACCATATGTCACTAGTAAACAAAAATCTATTGCGGAGTAACAACGTAAACTTTGATTACTATTTTGGGCTTTAGCTTATTGTTTTGGAGTGGGTTTAGGCCCAGTTAGGCCTATAAGGTTGTGCACCTGTAATCCAAGACTCCAAGTTATGTGAACTCTGTTGGCAAATGGGTGGTCGATAACTGGTTAAGCTTTAGATAACTGGTTATGTGAAATCACATTTGCACACACTTGTTTTCTCTTCCTTTGATTTCCAGTGCTTGAAACAATTAGTTAGAGTGATGAATGATTAAGTACGGCTATAATTTTACAATATTAATTTAATTAACTGATAATTTAAGTGCTTAGTTGTACATTTACGATATACGATAAGAAAATACACGTAATAACTTAATTGGTGAAACAATGATATTGTACGCAATGTTTTGGTTTTCTTGATATTAAAGTTATATAGTACCGAGTATTAACTTACAAAAATTGAGTAAGAATAACAGAAAAAATGTCACGTGAAAATAGAACTTGGATGTATATGAAGTTGATAATAATTAGGGTTCGTAGCTTTAGAGTTTGGGCATGAACAAGGTGGGTGCGGCTGCAGGCTCCACCTCTCCTTCATTATTCCTTTTCGGTCCCAGTTCACTTCATTGTAGTTTTGACTCATTTAATAATAAAATAATAAATATTTTATCTACTAGTTCAAAGATCTGTCAAATATGTTTATTTACGATAAGAATGCGAAAACAATACAAAACGAAACATAAAACTACCTTGGAACACCATCTTTGATGCGGGTTTTAGATGTGTTTGGGATTTACTTAGCAATTTTTTAAGATCAAATATATTTTATTATATTCATCCGTTCTACTTCAACTGTTTACAAACGAAAATTGTTGAATTTAAATTAGATTGATATAATATCATATTTATTCTTATATTCAACATAAAATATATATATATATATATGTGTGTGTATTATATAAGAAATAAGTTATTGAATGTAATACAAAAGTAAATTTAAGAATTTAATTATTTTTTAAATTTATAATTTTACAAGTAAATAATTTTTTTAAAACAAAAAACAGTATTTTATAAGAACTAAAACGGAACGGATGAAGTAATTGATAAGTGCTACCTACGTGTCGCATTGTAGTATTTTCCTGCATGTTTTGTTGAAACTTGCTTAACCACCGAATATTTGATCTTTCTATCTTCCTTGCCTAAGAATTACCTAATCTAATATAATATAAATAAATAAAGACAAATAATAAAAAGAACTACTAAACCCACTACTCTCTTTAAAAAACTCGCTTGTGGTGGTACAAATTTTATATTTCAAAACTTTTCAAAAGAAATTTTATATATCTCAACAAAACATGAACAATTACGTAAGAATTTTGTTTCGCGATAGTTATCTTCTAGTACGAGCCGAGTTTAAATGAGTGCATAATTCTTTTTAGAATGGGAGAATTTAAAATTTTATTTGATAAAATCTCATTTTCTCTTCACATTTTTTAAAATTAAATATTTCAAATATAAAAATTACATCATAAAAACTTATACTTTTTTCTCTTCGATTAAACATCTCACATTATATACTTTCGACAAACTTTTTTTTTTCATTTTTTGGTGGATTTTGAAAACGACTATCATCTGCGGGTATCACATGTGATAGTCGTTTTTAAAACCCACCAAAAAATGAAAATAAAAAGTTTGTTGAAAATATATCATGTAAAATGTCCAATCGAAGAGAAAAATATGTTAATTTTTATGGTCTAGTTTTTATAATTTTTTAACTAACTATTTTTTTAAAATATAATAATTTAATTATTTTAATAAAAAAATAATTGAGATTGATTTTTCCCTTCTTATAGAAATTTTTATTTTTATTTGAATTTTTCTCAAAAATATATTATACGTAAACTTTCGAATTTATATCAACTTTGAAGTTAGGAAACTAAAATACCACACTAAAATAAGATCCAAATAGTTGTAATAAAATAAGATACAAATAGTTGTTAACTAAAATTTAGATAACTTTTTTGTCTTTCTTTTCATAATAAAATAAGATCCAAATAGTTGTTAACTAAAATTTCATGTGGCTAATAATTTATTGAATTTTATTGCCACTTTAGTTTTGTCCGTTGTCCTTTACAACATTGTGTTTGGAAACGATGACATAAGTTTTGGTGAAATGTTGTTCATCGCTTTCTTGTAGCCATGTTCTTACGATGTTTTATACTACTCTTAGTAGAATTTCGTATGCCGTTTCATATTTGGATACCAAAATTATAATAATCTAGCAAGCGTCATTATATCATATATATAATATTATATTATATTCGTTTTGCTTTGTATATTTATGTATGTCGTGTCCCGTCTTCCCCTTCATATCCACAACTACATAGACATCTTGTTTTTTTATCCGACCTTACTCATCTTTGCATTTATTAATTGTTAACGTTTCTTTTTTATGTTTTTGATGCACATTGTATAGGTTGTAGTCGAAACTATTTCAAATAAAAAATATATAAAAACAAACAAAATCTAAGCTTATATGGGATATGATTTTCTTGAAAAATAATAATAACTAGATTTAATGTCCCGTTTTGCTGGGGTGTCATCATTTATGTATATGTTATTCATGTGCATCGTCATTTTAATTAATATGATCTTATTAACAAAAATTTACAACAAAAATTCCTGTTCATTTGTATTTTAATATATACTAGCAGACATCCGCGCAAAGCAGCGGAATACTTATTTCATTTATTGATTTTATAAATATGTATTTCAAATATACACTTGTTTATTTATGGACTAAATTAGATTTAATTTAATTAATGTCTATGTCGTTTCCAAAATTAAGTAAGGGTATTTGTGTCATTTTCGTTCTTTAAAAATTAAACTTATTGAAAAAAAGAGTTAAACAATTCATAATGTAAGATTTTACCAATAAAGAACTTTAAAATAGGAAATGGAGAACCTAATGAAACTATCTAATTCAAAGCGAAAGAATAAAGTCACACCATACGACGTCGAATAAAATCTTCACTTTTGTGATGATAATAATATATCAGTTGTCCTACTTCAGAAAATAGGTTCACCACAAAAAAATGTAGATTTTACGGTTTACATTTGAAAATTGCGTAATATTATATAGACCTAATAATTTAAATTCAAATATATACGTAACAATATATATTTTAACATTTGTATTTGACTAATTTTTTCTCTTAAATTCTACTAATAATTTTAACACGTACTCAATAAAAGTTTAAGTCACATTTTTAGACTTATTTTTAACGTATATTTCATTTTTTAAAGAGAGAATTACCTTCGCAGATATGAGTTTCATAATACTTTTTTTCTTTTGCAATTAATTAGTATTATATCTGGACGTAGGACGAATAGCTACTTCTGAATTATTTACTTTTTAATATAATTTAGTTTGTAAGGTTACAATTTTTATAATAGAGTTGATGTATTAACGTTGCTTGTTAAATTATAACATTATGATTTATAACACTTAATTAAGAATATATCTACTGAATAATGAATAATATGTGCATATAATATAAGTATATATGATAAGAATTCATTCAATTGATTGTCATTAAAACAGAATCAAATCTTTTCTAATTATTATCATATTCTTAAACATTATAAATGAGAGGGTAAAGTTTTGATATTTAAATTTAAAATTTGCTAAAATTGTGTTCACTGAGATAGAAATAGATTACATATCTAAATATAAGGATTAAATATTAGACATATTTAATATGATATGATATTTAATTTAAAAGAAAAATAAATGAGAAAGAAAAAAGAAAACAAAAATCAACTACTTTGCTATATGTATATATAAGAATAAGATATTAATGAAGAAGTATTATTGTGTACATGTTATATTATTAAAAAAATAACATTACTATAAAATAATTAGAAAAGATTAACATTTTAGTTCAAAAGAAAATTAAAAAAGATAATAAAAAGAAAGGTCAAGACCATGATGCTAGAGGTTTAAACCTATATCCCTCGCATGAACTTTTGAGCCACAAACCACCAAGCTACAACTAACTATTCACAAACATAACAAATTTAGTAAACATATTTCTTGTGAGAATGACTATGTCACCCCCTTGTCAATAGTCAAAACCGGCAAAAAGTTGCCAAAACGACAGGGAATCAAGCCTCAATATATATAAGGTAAATATGTATATGTAAAGTATGTCGTACGAGTTTCAATAGCATTATTTATCCATTTCAAGTCATAATAAAAATAAGATCGATTGGCTTTATTTATCAAGTTTAGACCGTGTATTGACCATTCATTATGAACGAAATAAGAAATCACAGAAACTCATTGCTTTTATTTTGTTATTACAACTTCAAAACTTAGGAGAAAGTTGAGGTGGATATGAATTGACACAATTTTGGGCTGGATCTCCTTGAAGAGAGAGGTAAATACATTGCATCACATTAGGCCCAAACAGAAATTGGGCTATGTGGCCTGAATTAAAGTTTTCAAAAGAAGCAGATCACAAAATCAATTTATTTATTAATTGCACATATACGATAAGAAAATACAAGGTATTGAACAAAATTTTGGTTCCAGATTATATAGGCATATAGCTCTGTTCAAATGAATATGTGAATGAAGGTTTCAAAAAATACAAGGTACTTGTTTTCTTTAACGATATAAGTTCAAAAAATATAACATAAATAATAGAACCTATTATACAAAATGATGGCGGATGTTGTCCATTAACCATTTCACTTGACCGTAAGTATAATATAATTTTCCAGCCCCATAATATAACCATTCAACCTATTATCACTATATATCTTATCTTAACTATACATAAACTATTTTCATCTTTTTTCTTAAAATTAGACTCAACAATGGTTAATATTCATGTTACCCTTAAAAATCATTAATTACTTTCCAAATGAGCTACTAATTTATAAATTGCAACCCTTAAGTTTTAAACTTTACATATCTTTAAATTAAATTTTTAACAATATAGTGTAAACAATAAAATCTATAAATGTCAAATTAACTATTTGTTCCGCAGCTATGCGCGGGCACAGTGCTAGTATATATATATGCATACTATCCATGTATATTTACGTTCACTTTTTAAGTAGTGTAGTTAGATAACGTTTGAGAATGCATTTTTAAAATATTATTTGATTATGGCCTTCGCAAAATAGAAATATTAAGAAAAAAAGTGTTTCACAAAAAACGGCGTTTCGCTAGATAGAACACAGTTTTAAACGGGAAGATTGGTACATTCTTTTTTTTGTCTTCTGAAAACCCAAAATAAATGCCCTCTTACTACCCACATTATACTTGAAATCAACACAAATGCTAAACATCATAATTAACCCCCCATACCATTCAAGTCAAAACCAAAAGTCAACAGTTAACGAACATGACCATCACAAGCATTGAGCTCATGAAACACGACACAAGCAAGTAAACAGACCCAAGTTGTTGACTTCAGACTACACAACTTCATTACACTACTGAAGTTATAGCACGAAAAAAGAAAAACATCACCAAATCATAATGGATGCATATATTACGCTCTTAACGATCTCTGATTCAGGTGACAGGAAATTAGTTGGGTTGAAACGGGCGAGCAACTCGAGGCCTGACTGGAGTCTTTGAAGGACTTACCCTGCAAATTTTGCAAAATATTTTCTTTAAGTGAACACAATGTACCCTGCATAAAGATTAACAGTTCATGAAGTTTACCTAATTGGTTGTGATCCTAACGGCTGGCCACAGCAATCAAGAGCCATAATTGCACTCTCTGCCTGCAAGCGAAATAATGAATTGATGAGTATACGTAGAGGTGTCGAATCCCTATATGGAACAAAACTTAAACTTACCATCACAAACTCAACAAAGGCAATGCGGGTTGAATGAATATTATCACCCAACAGCCTTAGGCGAGAAACCTTCATGGGAAAATTTCAAAGATATTCAGAATTTTGGGCTAAGAAAATAACTAGTGAGAAATTTCTAATTTTTAGGATCTGTTCTAACCTCGCCACATCTTGTTTCAAAGAAATTCTTGACCTCAAGTTGAGAAACCTGCGTGAAAACAGTTCTTATGGTATTAAAAAAATAAAAATCATATCATACACAATCGTTGCTGAAATTTTATTATTCCTTAAGGAATTTCAGCTATCCCATAACCAACAATTTCCAATCTCAATGACAGATTTAAAGAGTGTTTCCCTTTGCAATATACAATGCAAAGGCTCGTTTAGTCATTCAAAATTAGATGTAAACAATAAATCATCACCGAACCTTCTTGTCGATATTTGTACAGTAAACCGTCCTTGCACACATCTCTCTCTCATCCTCTGACTGAATCCCAAAACATCAATAAGAAAACTAAGTAACTCACTAGCAGTCACATGAACTGTGCTTAAAGACATGCATTTCGGACAGACTTATGATAGAAGCTTATAAGCTAAAGTAATTACAAGTAAATGGACCTACATACCCTGGGCAGGAAAGTTGGATTCACAGGAAGGATGGCGGTTTTTGAGGGCAAAACGGTAATTTGAGAAAAACCAAGCAGTGTACCGCAAAGATTAAGCGCAGCCCTTGCTGAGTCTGTAGCACATTGATGGAAACTCTTCAGCATTTCAAAACTATTCATTTCAATGGTATTCGAAGCTACAAGAACTTAAAGTCACAATATCTTACTCTCGTCACCAAACTCCACGAATGCAAACCGAAGGCGTGAATGTGGATCGCCACAAACTCGACAGTCCAGTACCTTCATAGTAAGCATTAGTTATGATTTTTTCCTTACCTGTAATGTATGATCGAGAATCTAGATAATTAAGAAAAAGATTTTAACTTACATGCCCATAGCCGCTAAATAATGCAGCAAGTTGTTCTTCAGTAACCTATTGCAGAAACCGTTTGACTAAATAACTTGAAGCCTATGCAAAAAATGGTACATTGTGTACTAAAAGTAAACAATGATGTTCATTTTACTCACATTGTGATCGATATCTGAGACATAAACAGTTCTCTTAATACTGTCTTCTCGTTGAGCTCTGAAAGCTTTTCCATTAGACAGTCGCCGAGTGTGGCTATAGCTATTTCGCCTCTGATTTTAGAAAATGAAAATGAATACAATTAATTTATGATATGAAAGCAAAAAAGAAGCATGATACACAGTAAACTTTGACTCAATTCTGGAATGTCTAACATAACTAAACTCGATTTCGTATAGTACACGTCTAACTTCAAGAAACTTAACTATGTAATATGAGGTAAGCCTTAAAAAGCTACTATGAATGTGATCTTCTATGAATCGTAAAACGACAAACTTCAAGAAATTTAATTATGTGATATAAGGTAAGCCCTAACAAGCTACTATGAATGTGATCTTTATAAATCGGAAAACGACAAAAACGACAAGCAAATTACCAAAAAGCGAAAGAACAAAATCTAAAATGACGTAAGTCTTATACGCCGATCATTTTTAACCAACATTTCAACACAAACTTTCAAGGATGTGAGTGAATGCAGGAAATCGACCATCCAAGATTATATATCAAGAATCACAAACTAAGACACTTTTTGCTTTAAGGTCTATACCAATGAAACCTGTAATTCCAATTTTCACATTATGCAAAAAACCTTTTTTCCTTTCTCGACCATCATAATATCATGAAATAAACAACACAGCACTGATGTACACATACATTTCTACAAAACATGTGAAATGCAGAATAAATATCCAAAAAAGATAACTTCTTATCGAAAAATAGGCATATCCAATTGCAAAAGATGAACAAATACATACCACACCCTCATGGCCTCAATTACCTAAATTTCAGTAGTCTATCATAGAAATTCAGGGAATTAAATTAAAAATGAGAATTTTAATAAACAAACAAACAATAACATAAGGTGAGTTTTTGCATAAACCATGAGCAAAACCCCTAAATTAAGATTTCAATGCATCAAACAATAATTGTTCAGACAATTATAAAAAAATAAGAATAAAATAAAATTCAGATTAAAGCAATATACCCTTCTGTTATTGGGGTATCCTTCAATTCCATTTTCTGGGTTAATGTTGAAATAAGCAGGTTGAACAAGGTAATTAAAAACAAGCTCAGGTTGATCGTGATTGCGATCAATTGGTGAGTAAGAAGAAGGGAAAAATTCCTTAGCCAGAGGATTCAATTTCAAATTTGATAACATATTAACAAAATCTTGCATTTGTATTTCTGATTTTGAATCAGAATCACCCACTTTTTTGGACTCAACAACATCATTATTTGGATTCACAAAATTAACACTCTCATTATCCACACTTTTGACGACAGAAACCTCAGTTTCAGGACCAGCAGCCATGATATGAAATTTTTCAAAAAGATCAAATTTTTATCAAGAAAACTGAATTAAAAGTTCAAAACCCCTCACCTCTAAAAAAACACAGATAACTTTTATCGGGAAAAAATGTTGAAAAAATTACTGATGAACAAAGCAAGCAGTATTGTGTATGTGGATAACTCAAATCCCTATTTTTTGCTTTATATGGTAAAGATCAAGAAAGAAAGGTTTTTCATTGTAAATTGTTTTAAGAATAATAATGGGTTCTTTCTTTATCTTTATATAGATATAAACAATACCCATAAACACAGACCCATAGTATATGTAAAAATTAATATCAAAAATGAAAGAAATGAAGATTAAATTGCTCAAAAAGAGAAGGGTTTTTGAGCAATTTGATCACAAGATTGTGGTGGGTTTCTACAAGAGAAAGAGGTGGCTTTGTGTTTGGCTTTTTCTCACTTCCCTTTTTATTGTTCTTTTAGAAAATAGAAACGGTGGATGTGTTTCATTAACTTAAAAAATAAAATAATATTATATTTTAGAGCATTAAAGTGAGGGGCTTTAAATTGGGAATGGTAACAAAAAGATGACTTAAGCTTTGAATTTTTGGTTTTTTTTCTACAACTACTTTGGTTTATGATTTAATTCTTGAATGTAAATAATTTTCACATATTGCTAGTAGTAGTACAATTGTATTAATTTTATAATTGGGGTGTTATTCTTGCTTGAAAAAAAAAAAAAAAAAAAAAACTGTTATGGTGCAATTGCAGCCATCAATGTATGGTGTGTTAGTGGTCCTTAGCATTGAAAGCATTAAGAAAAATGAAGGAACATTTGGGGAGAAAAGGTACCACATGGGAAAGTAAAAAGGATTCACCTTTCAATTGTTTTGAGCTTTGAGAATGAGAGTTTGGTGGAGGCTGATGATAATGATGCTTAGTTTTTGTGGTGGTCGTATGTTTTAATACCAACCTCTAAGGTTTGGTTAGTGTTACCATTACAAGATACATTCAAATCGTGAACGAGGTCATATAAGATAACGAAATGAGTGATTAAATAAAAGTGTAAGGTTCAAGAGTCGTGTTTTTGAACCTAAGTGTAGACTATTCCACTGATTAAAAAAGTTACATTTTAATATGAATGGTATAAAGAGTCGATTCACATGAACCCGATGTAGTGGTCTAAAAACAACTATACAACTGATAAGGAAATTTATGTGCACGTTTGTTCATTCTAAGATGAGATCATTATATTATAAGAAAATAACGTTTTTTTGTAACTTCTTTAACAAATTATTCGTTGGTATTTTTGTATTATTTTAATTTTAACGGCTTGTTTGAAACAAAAGATTGATTACACTATTATTAATCACGTGTCTTACTCTTACCACACGTTTAACCAAATTTTATATTTGCAAAATCATTTCAAAATTGTTAATTTTTGTATGTATTAAAAAGCAAAGTGAAGATAAAAGATGTTAAACTTTATAAAATTATATAATATTGCATCTTTATGTAGCATCTCTTAAGGAGAGTCTTTTATTATAAAGTGTTTAATTTACTATTGAAGATGTTTTTTTTTTTAAAAACATTTTCCCAAAAAAATAAATACTTTTTTAATAATATGTTGATAAATCCCAAGCAATTAGTATTAATACACACAATCTTCTATTTATAATTTTATGTATAAGTTATTCAGCGGATTTAAGGTTCTAATTAAAAAACTGTTTTTTATAACAATGAACAACTTTTTTGAATGAAAATTTTTATTGTTGAAGAAGCCTCAATTTTGCAATGTCAAGTGTGCCTTTACTTATTTTATCGTATATTTTAATACAAGTTGTATTTATCTATTTAAATAATAAAATATTCACAACACGTTTTTATATATTTCTGGTCTATATTCAAAATAAAATGTTGGTGATGAATTTGGAACAGAGAAAAAGTCTGGAGCATTATTAAATTATGTCCGCAAAGGTTGTTGACAGTGATTGTCTAACTTAAACCATATTCGGTCATAAAAGTTCCATCACGTTAACAAATAAATAAATATTGGAGTTTTTATTAGTAAAGAAATAAACAATTTCGGTGGATTATTAATCAAAGAATGTGTGGTCTGGTGGATATATAAATACCTTTTCATAGTTGCTCGGTTTTCAAAATATGTGTTTATCATCATATTATGATTCTTTGCACTTTGCATTTTCTAGCTAATTACTAATTTTTCTTAATGAAATTTTGACTTGCCGTTCATCTATTTTTTCTTCCCTTCACGCTATGCAAAAACAAAAAATACGTATATTCTTTTTTCACAAATCACTTCCCTTTAGCGTATCTTTTATTAATCACGAGTTGATATTACCATGATACATCATTCGTGAATCAAGCCCGAATCCCTACAAGTATCATTGTTAATAAGTTTCAATTTTTATTAGTTGTAATAAGTTTCAATTCTTATTAGTTGTAGATACCAATCTCTTGACCGATAACTATATGGGTTTGACGAAAAATAATATAATAAAATTAAAAAATTTATAAGTATAATAAGTTTTATATATAAAATTTTGTATTAATATATTTTGTAGGCAATTGAGTGATGCACTTACCCTAATCGTCAAATAAGATAAGATAAAAAAAGAAAGCCAGTTAATTATTAAAACATTTAGTAAGGAATATTATGTAAGATAAATACTCGTATATAAATATAAATAATAATTAAAATGCATACTTGAAATATATACACCCACGTACATATTGTTAGCATTTCGAACTATCGATAAACAATTCATAAAATTTCCAACAAAACACTACAGTTAATTGGCAAGTATCATTTTGATATGCAAACAATAATAAAAAGAGTGAGCTAAACACAACTAAAAAAAATCTAAACAGATATCTGCATCTAGTTAATCTCTTTATAAGAATTATAATTTAAAAGGTAAACTTTTAATCTTTTGATTACTTACAATTTATCATTAGTTACAGTTATAAATTAATTAAATATTGATGTCATAACGTACACTAATAATTTTAGTCAATAAAATTATTTTTACTTTTTAGTCGACTTACATTAACATGTTCCATTGTATTGTAGTAAAAACTATCTACCTTTAATAAAGCGGTAACAAAAAGATGAAATACATCAAGCTATTTTAAAATCTCTATAAAGCCATGTGCAAAACAAAATTCTTTTTCATAAAAAAAGAAAATACTAAAAAATATATTAGTGTTATGGTTGAAAACGTGCCATAAAATCCAAAACGAAATTCATTTAAATCTTTCAAATCATATAAATGAATTTTAAAAAATTACAATTCAAAATAAACTTAATCATACTCTACTAATAACGAATCTAAGCATAGCTATTGCACAGTTAACAAATAAGCTTGTTGCCCATTTCAAAAAATAAGAGAAGTCAATCATGTGGAGCTTGACTTGCTTTTGTTTGTTATTTGGCAACCATTCTTCCACAAAACACACAAAGCATGACCACTAATATTAATGAAGGAGTATTAGCAAAGAGCACATGAATTTTGAGGTGGCATTGAGAAGTCTGCACATTAGATATCTATGTTTAAAAGCAACAAATACACCCATAAAAAGAATGTTAGATAATAACATGGGCAAATACCTATCCGGATAGTCTATCAGTGTCTGTTTTATGATTCATTATGAAAAGAGTTAGAAAAACACAACGAGTAAAGGCAAAACATATTGTGCAGCATTGATATGTTCATTACCTAGATGATGTTTAAGCAAAATATGTTATTAAAAAGTCAGAATCAAGCTTACATTATATTTAGTCTCAGGTGTACATGTTAACCTGCAGCAAGACAACCTCACAAAATCTTAACACGATACAAATGTAAACTCAAATATAATAAAATAACACATAAATTGAACATCAAATATCCAATATAATGCATACTCCAAGTTACAAAAAATATTTAGACTTTTAAAACATGTTTACCCAACCCAGCTTAACCCAACACCCCTATTAAGTACGTGTGTAACCTGGACCAAATCTTACACTAAACCCTACAATATTTAAAGTTTGACCAATTATGAAAGCTAACCAAATTTGGCATTCAGCTTGTCCTAATATGATCTTTTAAGCTGATCCAGTCAAAAGAATAAGTGTGACACGATTTAGATAAATTAATTGATATAAAATCGTTTGCAGATAAAAGAAATTAACCTTACAATTCTTGTCAGATAATTATCTTACATTTTTGTACAATACATTCACAATTTATTAAACTTTACAAACTCATTAAAATGTCATCTCATTATTAATTTTCAATTTTTAATCTTTTATTTTATTTATTATTGTATTTTAAGTCCATATATATTAAAATAATATAATAAAACTCACATGATTAAATTTACTAGTAATCATAGTTATATTCTCATATATTAAATTTCTTTATAATGTGATCATAATAAAGGTCTCAAATAACTAAATACTCTAAATGTTTTATTGATATGTAATTTAAAATGAAAAATTAAAACATGTGTTACCAAGACTAGTTCTCTACATAAAAAGTGTATAAAGATATTAAAATTTAACCCATCAGCTATATGTATGTATTTATTTACTAAAAATTAAAGGTGTTTGGAAAAAAAAGAGAGTCTATCATATGCGTTTATTGAGAGTTTATACCTGCACACACACATTTCCTTTTACTATATCATCAGACTTTGATTTCTTTTTAATGTTGTATTTCTTTTTAGAAGAAAAGGTAAAAACTTATAATTTCTTTTAATTACCATGTCATTTATTATTGACATAAAATAAATAAACAAATAGTTATACACCCTCTGTTTCTCTTGGAAAAATTGTCACACAAATATGAAGATAATTTTATTATTTTCATTTTATTTTTATTTTTTTGTCACGTTAAGTATTGTTGGTCCAATTAAACAAAATACATAGGAAGAAAATAGTTGTTAACCGCGTACTTATACTTTTAAAGCTTTATAAAGTACACAATTATGTTCAAATTTAATAGATGGGGTGGTATTTTTTGAAAGAAGAGGTTGAACAATTTGACAAAAAGAATATACTAAGATTCCATTCATTTATTAATGATTTGTGTCAAGCATTTGTGTATTTATTATTATTCATTTTTTTCTTTCTTTTGTGTGTGTGAAATGTGATTGTAAGACATTAGATGTTTTGTCCGAATTAATACGTATGTGACCCAAAGGATCCCATAAAAGCCCAAACTCAACCTAGTAAACTCTTCTAAATCTGGACGCATTTAAGCCCAAAATGGGTATTGGGCTAGATCACTAGAACTCCAGAAGACGTGCGTGCACTTTACGAATCTTCGTAAGCAAAGTTTAATTACCATGGACCATTTAATCGAGCCACCGAGGAAGGCAATGTTTAAACTTTAAACTAATGACTCGACTAAACCATAGAGAATAATCCTAAATGTGAATACTGAAAATGAAAAAAGAAAATTAAATAAATAAAAAATTACTACATCCATTCCATTTTAATTGTGCACTTTACTATATATATATATATCCCATAAAAACTATTTATTTACAAAAAATAACAATAAAAAATTATTAAACTTTCAATTTTACTATAATTTATTTCTTACAATCATTTAACTTTTATTATATTTCAGTCAATCTTGTTTTAAGAACAAGAGTGATCTGACATTTCATCAATCAAATTTAAACCAAAAATTTTTTTATCGGGAAACAACTATTATAGGACAGAGGAAAATTAAAAATCAATAACTGAATAAATACTGAAAACAAATAAAATGAAGAATATCAATATAAACATCACCGTTTGATTTTAAATCACAATTTATTTGATTTTAGTTTCTAAACTATGAACTAAATTCACAATTGATTTGATTTTAGTTTCTAAACTATGAACTAAATAGATAATTAGAACTTATTTTATATTTATTTAGATCAAAAGCAATTTTTATATTCCATAAATGACAAACAAAGGAAACAACTCGTTTAAGAACGTATGTCGTTTTATAAGACTACTCCGACCGAACATCCTTAGGTCAACTTGAAGTGAAATTTGAGACATGATATGCTATATTAAAACCTCTATTTTCTTTGTGATTTAGTCCTGCAGTTACGCATGATTGAACATTGAATTCTTTTATATTAATAAAATTAACAGTACATAAGCTTTACATGTTAAATTTTAGATTCTAAATAAATTCATATATAGAAAATAGTTATTTAAAAGAATTATATGAATTAAAATGGTTAATTATAAAATGCAAGTACTAAAGATGACATATTTAAAAAACATATAAAAGTACCATATAAGAGATGTGGGTTGTATTTGTCAATTATAAATAGTTATAGGCACACCTATAAAATTAAAAAAACTAATTATAATTAACTCTTTATCTTCAGATTACCGTAAAAAAAAACCTAATCAATAATCCAGATTTCTATATGATATTCTGTTTTAATTATATAATAAAGAAATAAAGATAATTTGAGATATATTGTAAGACAAACTACGACGACTTACAAACTACGATGATAGTAATATTAGGAAATTTAAACTAAACTAATCACTTATCATATATTTAGTGATTTCCCATTATCTCTAAATTTACATGATTTAACTTACAAATCTTGTAAAGCTTTTAATGTAGAAATTTCATACATTTCTTACCATTCTTATTTTATACTTTGAATTTAAAGTTCATGGATCATTTATTTCTTAATTTTTTTCGGCATATGTAATAGCAGTGAAGTTAATCTCATTTGTCAATACTATTAAGTTACATTAATTTAAAACTATTGTAATTAAAAAATAATTATCCAAAACATGAAAAAAGAAAAAAAAAAATATAACGTGTATGAACTCGTGTGAATAATATTTTCAACAAATAAACTAATGTGCTCCAAATAAAATTTAAAAAATATTACTCTTTCAATCACAATCAAAGTTTTAGAAATCTATCACAACCTATCGACTATACACACAGTTCTACAAATATCCACTAATAATATTTTTATCAATCAAATATCATCGATACCCACTAAAAAAGAAATTAATTGGTTAATCATAAAAGTGGACACTTACATTGAGAAAATAGAAAAGAGTAACCTAGACATTTTAATGAGACGAAAGAAGTAATATTTAAGATATTAAAAGTTTAAAATACTTTTAACCAATAATATACATATTTCAAATGTTTATCGAAATAAGATTGGACACATAAAAAAAACTAAATAAATCAAAGTAAATTTAATACAACAAAAATAGTTGGTGAAAAAAAAGGGGGTGAGTTTCAAACTTGGGCCACCTCCCTCGTAAGGGATATGAACCAACCACTTATCCACCATGATACTTTATTAACATTTTTTGATTAAGATATACCTATATCTATACTATAATTTATTATCATTAAAAGACAAATACACATGTGTTGGGCGTACAAAAAACTAAAAAATTGATAACAGGTCTCGAATATGCACTAAATGGAATGAACGGGTCAAATCTGGCGAGCACAAACGATTGAGCTACGACAGATCATGTTATGAATTTTACATGTAAAATATATAACACATAATATTTACAGAAAAAACGAAAAAGTTACTGTCTATCACGTCCGTAAATCTTATTAATGATATTCTAATTGAATGTTCATCAAAGTTTTTCTACAAAAATAAAAGGTAGATATATAAAAAATTTATAGTTTGCTATTCATATTATTTCTTTTATGTTCGACAAGTGAGGCATAAATATATATCCTGGTGGTGACTGGCTAGTGGAAAATGCTACTAAAATAGATGTCCAGCTAGCATTTTAGATCTCGATAGCCCAAACAAATGTCCACGTCATCATGTAAATGTGTCACAAGAAGCCATGGTCCATTCAGTAACCGCAGTTTAGTGTGTCCAAATCATGCACGTAAATTTCAATTCAAATTATTTTTTTGTGAAAAGCGTAACATAACTTTTTTGTTCCTCGTTAAATAATAATTTTACATGTGGCATCTGCCACCCGTTTCCTATGATCCACTTGGTCCAATTATCCTTTCCATTTGAGGACATTAGCGGGTGGAGGAAATGATTTTCACAATATTTTTGTTATTCATACTTATTATGATCTCAGACATCAATAAACTTTAGTTAACAAGTAAATACTGTATAAAACAATTTTATATTAAGCAAGTAATGAGCACAAGTTGTAATTTTCAATAGTGTAATTTTTTATCTGTTTAATCAAAGAATTATATAGATTTAATTCGGAACAACCTAACGATACATTCAATACTAATAATATGTGTTTAGAATGTCTTACTAGATCTCTACTCTAAGAAGCTATACAAGCAATAATAAGCACGGGTTGACCCGGAGCTTCCCTTTAATTACTTCTTTCACGACGAGAGAACCGCATCCAATGTACGTTACAGAGTAAGATTAGACATAAAGTAATCTAAATTTACCTATTGAAACAATAAATTGTTTTCTTTTTAAAGCTCTCTTAAGTAAACAATTTTCTAAGACAATATATTTTGATTATGAATTCACAAACTCGTTAGTTCAGTCATTGGTGAGTTCACTAAAAGTAAATGTACTACAATTAATATTGTAGTAATAACAAGTGTAGAAAAGACACACATTAACTTTGATCCAAAATTATCTTACACAATCATGAAATTTTGTAAAGTTATCTTTATACTTTTGAGGTATTGCATTATGATTGAAAAATATATTACTATCTTAAATACTACCACCATACATTTACGCTAAAAGACAAAAGTATTTACAAAAAAAGCAAATTTTTCATGTTTTTGTAGTCCTTTTATATTTTGTTTGCAGAAAGTGATTCATTGCATTTTTGCTTTTTACAAAGTTCCGCCTAAATTTGACTTAGATATTTTCAAAATATATAAGTATGATCATGTATATGCGATGGACGAGTTACACATTTTAAGATGTCCTCGGTTCATGATTGTTGTAGTATTGGTCTTCTACCTTGGTCGTTGTTCTTTAGCCACCATTGCTTTCGAAATATTCTGTCTACCTAGAGATAACAAGATGTATCTTTAAGGTTATCTTTGACTTGTTTAAAATGTTGAACTAACTAAATACAATAACAATAAGTACTCGTATCTGATTATGATATTTTTCAAAGATCAAAAATTAATATTTAAAGAAAAAAACATTCTAATATTTACTACTCACTGCTAGCTAGCGAGTGCAACATCAACATAAGTTACACACAAATTACACTTAAGATAATTGAAGCCAACAGTGTATTCATAGTTATTATCTACAAGTTGTATCGTGTGCATTATTAAAAGAATTATAATACTTAATATAAAACTATTTTTGTTTTTTAGGAGTTGACCAAATAGTAAGTTTAGGATTGTAGTTAGAACTCACAGAATACACCTGCTATAACTTAAAAATAATAAAATCTAAAAGAAAAGAAAAAAGATTAAACTAATTATTATTTTATACATATTAAAAGGAAAATATACACATTTGACCCCTGAACTTTATTCTTCTTCTAACTGGCTACCAGAAATGACATCCAAACCCTCCAACTATTTGAAAATACAAACAAGCCAAATTAGTATAAATAAATACTAATCGTTTGCGGATAAAATAAAGAAATGATATATTTCAACAGAAGACAAATCTAATGTTTTGAGTTTTGACAACACAAGCCGCGTAAACAAGCATATAAAATACATTCTCAATTTTTTAGAATTCTAATAATTCCCTTTTTAATTCACTCTATAGTGGTATCCCACCTCGATAGTATTAACGAGACATGTGGATGAATGCAGCCCCCACTTACACTCCCACAAAAGTATAGGTTCAGAATAGCTACAATTAACCATCATACAAAGATCTCCAATAATTTACTACTTTCCATGTGCCATTTGGAGGTGAGAGTTGAGACTCTTATGTCTCATGCACCTTCATCATCTAAAACTTACTTAGGCACTAGTCTCCTCATATAATCCAAATTCCAAAAACAAGACTAAACACGTATATGTATACAAATAACTGACTTAGGTGCGTTTTATCCTATAACATAGTGATGATAACATTACAAATTCATATTTGTCAACCACTTCTGATTGACACGACCCGGGTCAAATAACTTGTAACCGACTAAACCATAGAATTGAAACAAGAGTAAAAGTGCTGTCACTTTTGCTAGTCATTCTAAGATTAGGATATGATAAATCATATTTATAGGTTGATTGTAAAAGTCTACCCGGCTTTTTCCATCTTTCTTTTATTGACATATGTTTATTTATGTTTAGGTTTATTTATACACACAAGTTGTCAACTTTATAATGACTTTGCATGTGTTGGATTTATATTTGTTAGTTTTTTGAGGTATTTGGTGGATTTTAAATTTTAGCTTTCTTATTGGTCCATTAGAGTGTGCGAGTTGGAGACTTCAACGGCTTTGAAGTCTCTTCAACACTAAGGAACACCACCATTCCTTCCTAAAGTTGAGCCCGACGCTGAAGGAAAATGTTGAGCTACAAATGGTGTGTTGAAGGCTCAAGTACGTCCCATCAATTATTTTTTTTATCTTTTTCTAGTTGTCATATATTAAATGGAAGTCGATGTCAAATTCGGTGTTTAATCTCTAAACGCCCGAGTTAAACACCAAAACACCTCTTTATATATTTCTTTCTCTGTATCTAGCTACTTCTTTCAAAAATGGTAACAAAACGTACATAAGTCTCCCAACAGATAAAATTCATGCTAATTGCCAGCTGCGTATAAAACTGTACGTACAAATTGTCTTTATATATTTTTGTTGAACTACATATTTAATCATATTATATATCCATTCATAAACTGAAAGACGTGTGTAATATGTAGTTAAATTTCCCCCCCATAATTAATAGGTGCAATAGAACTTAGGAGTATTGATATATGGCAACATGTCAAATTTATGTAGGGCAATTCCTCTTCATTCCAGGTGGAGTGATATAGGTTTCAAATTAAAATAATAAAATAAAGATGGACAAGATATATATAATGATCTTTAATAACTCACAGTCTCAAACTTTTCATAACCACCCGTTATATATATATACAAAAAGTAAATACACAGTGTCCGTATTTGTGCGTGTCATATGTTGGAGTTCGATCTATGTTTACCACATTTTATATACGTTTACGTATATGGAAAATGATTGAAAGACCCAAGATGATATGCAGTTATGCACTAATCATATGTCTTTTGATTCATCAATCAAATGCCCACAATGCAGGATTGATTATAAGGTTTAAATGGAAGTTGAATATGTTTTATGCATAAGATGATAGAAATCCCGTAAATAATATGTATCAATGAGATCGATAGTTTACAAAGTATATGTTTTCTATATATGCTAAATTATAATGACCTCTAATCTAGCCCATTCATACAATTAAGTTGGGACGTATACTAGCCTATATTCTCTAATACATTACATTGATATCACTTAAACAAAAATAATATAGGAAAATGCATTAATTCATCTAACATAAAAATATTAGTAGGAATGGAAAGGAGGGTTCATATAACGTCATATGAAGCAATTTTTTATGGAGAAACAATTAGAAAAAAAAAAAAGTAAATCCAAATCTAAAATCAAATAAATATTTCATAAAAGTAACAAAAAATTAGTGAATATATTTTATTGAAAATAAATAAATCAATGAATGGATAACTTTCCAACCAATATAGCTGCTATCAAGGGAGCAGTCACAGAAAATGTTAGCGACCGTCAGTAGAAGATGGAACCGTGATGTGAATTATTTTTTATATTTTAATTTTTAACTAAAGAATATTATGCGTTCTGGCGGAAACTTATGAGGCTAATTGATTACGTGGAAGCATAATCATTAGACAAGTATTTGTTTAACTATCCTTTTTTAATCTATTAGAATTAGAACAATTTTTTTAATAAAAAAATGGTATTACAAGTCACTTTTAATTTTAAATCAGCCATTTTAACTTACGTAAAAGACAGTTTCTTAGGTATGAGTAAATAATATACATGAATTACCTTTGAACTGTTAATAATGAGGACTCAGATTGAAAAACTAGTTAAGAAAACATAAGACTGTGTATGATTTTATAGGATGTAACAATTGTATTGTATGGATTACAAAATAAAATTGTTTTATAGATATATATTATATATATAGAGTGAGGATCAAGAGGGAAGTAAAAAGTGTTAGGAAATGAGGGAAACAAATCTCAACCATTGATTTCATCATAAATGAATTTTTAAAAATTACAAAAAGTTTTAAAATTTAACATTCATCACCAATGAATGTTAAAAACATCTTTTAATAAAAAAAATCAATGACTAAGATTTGTTTTTCTTCTTTCCCAAATTTTGAAGCTTTTCTATGAATCTTTTCTATGTATATGTATATATTTGAAGTGTCATAATTAATATATTTGGCACAATCGAGATGAAGATTATAAAGTAAATCAAAATTAGTAGCGTGAGCTAACGCGTGTCCCCTTGTGAGTCTCTATCTTAAAAAGAAAAGGATAGATTCTTATAGTATGATTTCCATCTATTTAAGATGTTCTAGGTAAAGTCATTACGTACTAACATTCCTTTGATTAACTAACATAATATAGTAGTTACTATATGAAATAGGATATTTAGATGTTAGGATACGGTCGTTTAATTTGTTATCTCATGATTGGATAGATATGGAATGTGGATTCCTGATTACTTAATTAATTATTAGCAGCTAATAATGGATTTATTAGTTGAACATATTCTACTTATGCACGTTCGATAAAAGCCAAAAATCTAGGGTGGATGTCGGCTGACGTAACGTCCCAAATATCAACACTATAGTTATTCCACATATATTTTGTTCCTATAAATTTTATATACATTAAATGGTTCCTTCTTCTTTTTTTCTTGGAAAATAATGGTATGATAATTATATTTTTAATCTCGCACGTACAAAACTAACCAACAGGGATTACCTTAACAAACCCCTTCATTCATATTTTATATATTTTATCTATGATTGTATTGTTCAAAAACCACATATTATGGTATCAATTAATTTCGTCTAGCGGCTATCGTTCACTTTAGTATCTTTATTTGACGAGTTTGTTTCTAGATTGAACCCGCATTTTAATCTAAAACGCGTTAACTAGTTGAGAAGATGTTGCACTAATATACTCAACATCTCCTTTAGAAGTGGTCAATATAGAATAAGGATGTATCATATTATACCAACCATATTTTCATGTTTTACGAAGAGACAATAGAAAATATAATATGCTAAAAATAATACCAATTAAAAGCGTGTTTCTAGGTATAATTAGGTCACTCATTATTATGCAATTCAAAACTAAATAACTGATTGTCACGTCAGCAGAAAAACTAAAAAATTGAAATCTGCCTATAATGACAGAAAGACTTAACTTTTCAGTTTCACGTCAACGTCACATTATTTGTTAACTAAACATAAATACATTTATATTTTTAAAATACAATAATAAAAATAAAAGTACGTTTACATCAATAATAAAAATTACATTAATTAAAAAAGGTGTGTTATATTATGATTTGATCAAAAGAAAATGTTTGAATTATATAAGTTGTATGTATATCAAATTGATGTAGTAATTAAAAAGAAAATGAAAATTGTGTGTGAAAAAAAGTTGTAATTATATGTATATATTTAGGATGTTTGAGATTGAAAAAAGAGTATTAGAAAACTAAAAGAAAAAATTGACGGTTACATTTAGACGTTTGAACCTTTGGGTCCACATATTACTGTTCTAGCTCTTTCTTTATAAAAATGAAGTTACAAGAAAGACACCTCAAGACCGAACTATACCTATTAAAAAAAAAAGAATAAACAACCGTTTTTAACTCAAAAGTGAAGATGGTCACTACTATAATATCGGTCTTAGGACGATGTTAAACAAAATCATTTGCTTGGATCTGATTGGTTAGAATTCTTAACGAATAAAATTCGTTTACTTTGATGATGATAGCAAAAATCAAACAGAAACGTGTCGGGTTAACGGTGTGTGTGATGTGACTTCAAGATGAAGATGACCCATTTTCCAATTATAGATTCACAATTTTTCTAGAGGATTAAACGCGGATTTTAGGCTTTAGACGTGTTGCATTAAATATTATTTTCAAATATCTTAATCAACTTTCTTGGTTATTGTATTTAAACTCTTTTTAGTCTAAGCTTATAACACATGTCTTAAATTACGTACACTGTAAGATATTTTAAATGAAATTTATTTGACGATTAATATTCAACTATTTTTATACAATTATCACATATACGATAATTAATATAGCTTGTTAGGTTTCATACTTTTTCTTCTGTAAGATATTGCAAAAGATAAGTTCATTTCCTTCAACTCAAATGTACGTAACTTAATTAAATAGAATGTCTAGCAATCATTTTTGACCCTTACCATAACCAGTTAACTACCTTCAAAATGTATATCTACTTAGGTAAATATCTTGTAACGAAATCACAAATTTGATTGTTAAAAAATTCATCATCTTCCTTTTTGAGGTATTTACTTTTCATTTTATAGGTAATAAAACAAATCTAAAACACTCGGGCCAATTCATTAAGTATTAGATTTGAATATGAATAATTGTAGCAATTAGTATACTTCTCTATAACAAATTTAATTTTTATTATATTTGATAAAAAAATTAATGTTTACTATATTTAAGAATTGAGACCACTGATATCATTTGATAAGTTATTACTTTTGAGATATTTTATATCTTCGAAAATTTATGGTTATGTTGGAAAATTTATGGTTATTGTGTGGTGTCGCTATTAACGTACTAATATATATATATATATATATTACTAAAAAAATATAAAAAACTATTAAAATAAGCCTTAATGGTCTCATCCTGAATTTCCTTTAGAATTATACGATTATAGAAAACTATTTGAATAATAAAATCGCGGCAGTTGTTAAACAACCACTTAAAGTGCTTTTGAGGCGTGATTAACTAATTAACTACCTAACCTTCCTCCACCATTAATTAGCAAAATGTTTAGTGTTTTTCTATTTCCACCTATCCGCATTTAGAAAACTCTAGTCTCATTTGGCTATTTGAGTCATACTTCATACTTTTTTTGGTTAGTTATAATACGGTATATAGGCAACTGTCAATTCAATTTTATTATTCACGTAAATGTGATTTTGAATTTATTTTACATTTTTATGAGCAAAACTTTTTGCGTGACTCATATGTTCAAACTTTATATCTATTTATATCTATAAACGAAGATACATTTATGGAATATTTTAAAAGAAAAATATTAGATGTTTCATTAACATAAGTCAAATTTATCATAAGCAATTTATTTTTCTCTAAAACGTCATGCATTAAGAGCACATGGAGTGGGAGGGTCATTGTTACCGTCAGGGGGAGCTAGAGTGGGGGCAGCTGCCCCCTTCAAGAAATTTGAAAATACGTAAAAAGAAAAAAAAAATCTAAGGTATTAATAACATTTTAAAATTTTTACCCCCACAAAAATATAGAAAAAAATAAAATAATTTTTATTTGCCCTCTCCGTTTGAATTTTCTTGCTCCGCCCCTGGTCACCGTTCATTGTCAATAACGCGTCAAACAACATTTTACCACTTGGGACGGCGTTCCCAAGCGACATCTCCTCCCTGGACGTTGTTCAACTATTATTATTATTATTATTATTATTATTATTTTCATTTTCTTATTTGTTTTCTTTTGTGTGTAGTATATGTGCGTGTTTTATATGTAGGAAGAAGAAGAAGATAATGATAATGATTAAGGAGCAAGAATAATAGAATTAGGGTTTTTTTTCATTGTTTATTTTTTAAATGAACTTTTCTTAAAATGAGTTATTATTTTAATTGAGTCAAAATCTATTAAAATTAAAATGGTCAATGTAATTTTTTTAGGAATTGTAATATGTATTTTATATTTTAATAAATGTATTTCTTTTATTTAATTAATTTTATTATATGTTTCAATTTATTAAAATGATTTGAATTTCTAAAGAAAATAAACTTAAAGTTTAAAAAACTGTCGAGAAGAGTGCTTCAGCTCCTTTCTTTTTCATCAACAATATTTATTTAGAATGCTATTCAAAACACTATAAATCAAAATCACTACTCCCTAAACTCTGAGAACTTATCTTCCATTTCTATTGCTTTGTTTGGTGCCTATTTTGATTGGAGGATTTGTAGTAATAAGAATTTCAATAAGAAAAGTGATCATCAACTATTGATTGTTTATTATTTTATCAATCGCATGTTTAACGTCGATGTTTATAGTATTGTAGTGAAGACCTGAGGTATCTAAAAAAATGAAGACTTATAATCTAAAGTGTAAACTGTTAATAAAAGCACATCTTTGATAACGACGGGTTTTTTTTTTCTGAAATTTTTAAAAGATTTAGCTTTTAATTTTTAATAAAAAATTCTTATGAAAATAAAAATCTTGTTTGACACGTATAAGCTGTAACTTTAAAATTGAAAGAAAAACTCAAAATCTCAAAAGTTTTGGAAGTAATTTTTCATAAAATTGTAAAGTTTTAAAATCATACAACTACCGCTTACAGTCTACAACTTATATCTTATTCACCAACCAAACACGACATATTAGGTCTCGATTTACTTGTACAGTTTGTATTATTCACATTTAATAGTTAAAAATAATCCGAGTCTGCGTATGATTTTTTTCGGTTGAATTTAACGGTTCTAGCTTATTTATTTATATATGATTTTGTTATTAGTTACTCATATATACCATTGGTCAACCGTCTAGATGTCGTTTTGAAGCTATTGTTGTCGTAATCGACCAGATATTGGTAATTTTCATGCTTAATACATATAAACATTAAATATATTGTTTATAAAAATGAAAACAAATGTCCGACTTAGTTCAAAATGGCAAGCGGCTTCCTTATCTTCCTCGAGGTCACTTTTTCGACTGCTACTCCAGTCCAATTCATTCTTCATATTTTGCCCCTCTAACATGCAAAATGACAGTTTACTACTTAACTAAAATAAATAATGCAACCAAAATAGATAACTACAATAAAGATACTGTCTTCATTTATACAATATACTCGTAATAAATTAATTCTTAAACTTATCATACACTTTTATATCATTTAAAATAATATTTCATTAGTTTAAACTACACAAAAATAGAAACTACAATAAATGATTTTAGCTTAATTTTAGAACACAAAATGATAAACTTACTTCTAATCTTCTAATACAGTTCTAGATTGTTTTGTTATACTAATCTTTTGTTATACTAATCAGGATCCTGTGCAATACGACGGTTATAAATATAAAATATGATAATGGTCGATAATGATAGTCGTTTTAATGATAATGATTGTAAACTTTTATTTCAATTTCATTTATACTTTATATTATCACAATAATTATATTTTAATTATTATTTATTTTATATTTGAAATAAAGATAATTATGAGGTGTATAAACTAAAAGAAGCAATTAAGTATAGATTAATTTAACTTTTAGTTTTTATATTTATGTATTATTGAAAGGGGCATAAATGTAATTTCCGATCTTCTAATTTTCAAACATTAAGCCTTATAATTAAATGTTTTATAAGGTTTTAGGAAGATTAAGATAAGATATGTATATTATTTGATTGTTTATAATTTTTAATTTCTTAGAATTTATACTACGCAAAACATAAAAAATTGTGTCATAAATGTATACAAAATATTACAGTGGTAACTCCGTAACATCCTAACTCCGCAGCAAAGTGCGGATGAACAATCCGTTGTTTATTTCAAAATATGATGCAGTAAAAATAAATGTTGTTTAAAGGACAACACATGGCTTGTTTGCGTGACCGATATATTTATTGGAACCTTACATATGAAAGTAAGAGTTATAAGTTTGAATTATTTTGGAAGTATGAATACGTGAGTTGGTTTGTTTTTTATAGGGAGTATCAGAGTCCTCACAACACAACTAGGGGTGTCAAAATAATCTTACCCAACAAACACCCGATTTATTCAAATCTTATTAGATTTGTTAAGGTCAAATTTAGTAGGGTTAAAAAATTTTAATCGAATTATACGAGTTAACCCGAGTAATCCAAATACTTATAAGGGTAGGCTACAGTTAAAAAAAATAAATTAATCTAGTGTGGGTTTGACCCAGTTAACCTGATTTGAACTAGGACTATTTTTTTCAAATTTATGTACTTTACATAACGCACATTATTAGTTCATAAAGTAATAATAGTTTGACTTCCATATTTCATTAGTCGATTAATTTATGGTTGAACACGATATTAATTAATAATAAATATGTACATGTCCCTATAAAACCAATCGTACTGTATTATGTAAATAAAAGGAATTAAAAATTTATGCATGAGTTATGAACAATAACTCTATCAACTATAAACATGTTGTTCAGTAAAATGTTAGTGACTTTATCAATTGGCTCTAACTCTTTCATCGTGACACTTATAAGTCATATGAGTCAACTTGCAAGTCGATTTAACCCGACCGCTTGAACCGCAACCCCAACCTGAAAGCCAAATGCTTAATAGAATCAGGTGACAGATTATTTATTTTTTGACTAACCCGACCCGATTAACTTTTATTAGGAGTAGGTTGACCTGATTGACACCCTAATCGCCATCAATGTTAATTCCCTATCTAAAGATACCTAGACATTATACAATAATATCACCTAAGGCAGAAGAAAAGAAATCACGTAACTATAATAATATAAATTAAAAAGGAAATGAGCTAATAATTAAATTTGTATCTACTTGGCTATAAGAATGATATGAGTCAGTTTAGGTTTTTGACAGGAGTGTATATATGTCGATTAAGAGAAAAAAATTAATCAACATATTTGCTTGGAAAATTAGTTTGGATCGTATTCCATCAAAAATAAATTTGCAGAAAAGAGGAGTGTCAATGAAGTATAACTTCTGTTCGATATGTGACGAGGATATAGAAGACACTTCTCATATCATGTTCAAATGCGAAATGGCTTCTATCATGCATCAGATGGTGGCAGATAGATTTTAATCACGTGTCCTCGTATGCAGAATGGCTCTCATGGTTCAAAAATATATGTATGCCATCGAAGAAGAAATTGATGCTTGAAGGGGTTTTCTACATTTCATGGTGGCAGAGTTGGAATTTCAGAAATCAAATCCTTTTTGGTTATTCAATTTCGAGACGTTCGACGGTTTTTGATGATATAGTAGCTAGATCATTTATTTATGTTTCGAGTAGATGTAAAAAGAAATTTAGTTGGATAGATTGGACGTCTAATCCTTCATCCATTGCTTTGTAATTCTTCTCTAGTTTCTAGAGTTTTTGTTTCTAATAAAATCTGCCGTTCAAAAAAAAAAAAAAAGAGAAAAAATTTAATCATAAGTGATATGTCAGTTAGTGAGAAATCAAATCAACCAATTATTGCTTAACCGTTTATCGTTTTTATGATTAACCATCCATTTTTTGAAATTAGAAAAAGACATAATGCAACTCAACGAAAAAAAAACCCTCAAAATGCAAATAAAAATACCTTAATTTTGATTGTAAGACGTCGACTGTTATCTATCATTGACATCAATATTTCTGAAATTCGTTAAAAGACTCTTTATATGTATGTGTGGAACATAAAACAAAATATGAAGAATTAGATGGCTAGTGCTTGAGAGAAATAGAGACACACTTTAATTTGTTATAAACGATATCTCGCTCCTTCGTATATGCTTTTCTTAATTGCATTGCATTAATAAACTTATATGTGTTTAAATGTAAATAAATATATAAAAAATCAAATAATATATTTATAATTAGTTGGCAGTTATCTTCGGTTAATTTTAGTCGGTTTTGGTAGGTTTAACCGTAACCGACTCAAATTAGTCATTTAATAGCAAAAATCAAAGCCGAACCGCCTGTTATTGGTTTGGATCGATTAAGTCAGTTAATCGGCTATTAATTGGTTAACAGTTAATTTTGCCCAACCCTATTTTTAATACATAAGTTTCAACGTACTATCTTATATTTCATAATCTTAAACCCTTATAAAACATCTCAACCTAATCCCACAACCCTAAATTTCTAAAGTTCGAAAAATCTTATTCCATACTTTTCATTCCAACCCTATTATGATAATTATAATAACCAGAAACTCACTTACAGTAAATAAAGAATCTAAATTCCATATTATGGCTGAGAAGTCATATCTTTATAACACTCAAACATATTTATAGATACACATGATTTGAAAAACATAAAAATCGAATCTCTTTTAAATACGTTTACGAAGTCAAAAATCTGATATAGTTTGTGTACATCTCATACTTCACACACTATTTGAAAATAACTCTTCTTTTATATTTACAATCGATATAAATAAACATAAAAATAAAAAACTGACCATTCTATTACTAGATAAACAAATTTACGTGTAAAATTACATATCATACTCTATCATTTGTTTGGTTGTATTCATATCATTCACATCAATTCGTCAAGATTAACCGCTTCAACTTTGACCAATGATTTATAATTAGTTTTTCATTTCATTACACGGATAACATACTAATACTAATTTTTATAACATGCTAGTTTCTTTTTCAAATGAAGCACGTTTAGTTTAATTTATTCGATACAACACACATACATTGTGATTGTGTATAAGTTTGTCTAGTGCAATAGTCCTTATGTGAGACCCGTTTGGCCCAACATGCTACTACTTCTTGAGTTCTTGTCATGTGATGATATTAGAAAATTATGAGTACGTGAAAGATGTCTTTGTTATACTAAATAAATGATAAAATAATTATTTAATTAACCACTTTAACCTTTTAAAATATCCTTATTAATCTCAAAACTGCATAATAATTAGACGCTTTTGCTAAAGAATATATTTTTATAGGCAAAGTTGTACCAGAAGTTCCTTTTTGTGTATTACTTGTCAGCAGTCATTACGACATTTTATTTTTGTCTAACATTTATTAGGAGCCTTTATATCTTTAATACATTATATTTTATAAAAAATTATACCGATAGCTTTTTAAATTTACTTTAAATTTCATTCACGGTCTTTTACAAATGTTAATTATATAAATCAATTTTTTATTTTGAAACTTATTACGCCAATAGTTCTTTAAACTAACAACCATTAAAAACAATCATGTTTAATATTTTTTATTCTTTTAATTTATTTCTTTTGAATAAAATATAATTATACAATATAAAATATATATAGATACATTACGAGGTGCTTATAATATCATTTTCATCTTCCTCATTTCACTTGTGAAATTCATCACCAAACGGTCCTCTTCTCCAGTAAATTATCAAATTTTATAGTCCACACTCAAATCCACTTAAACATACATTTGTGACTGAAGATGATTTGTACACCTAATAATATATAGATACATACTTAGCAAATCTTCTTCATTTTTCCCATTTCACTTAGCAAATTCATCACCAAATTCGGTCTATTTCTCCACTGAAACATCTAACATTGTAGCCCACCACCATTTTTCACCACCCAGTCATCTTATTCGATCATGACTTTGGTAGCCACCGACTCTTATTGTTTTGCATTCATTCCTTACTCAAAAAACATCTCAAATGAAAAACCTAGCTTCAAAGTAAAACAGTGTTGAAAAACTGTGAACCAAATAAGTGACACGTAATCTTTAAGTCACAAATGCATGTTTGAGTAGATTTGGGTGGTGGACTATAAAATTTGATGTCTCAATGGAGAAGAGAAACATATTTTATGATGAATTTTATAAGTGAAATGAGGAAGATAAAAATGATGTTGCATGCATTATATATACTAGCCTTGTACCCGCGCAAAGCAGCGGCGCTGGATGTTCGATCTTTGTTTTTTCTATCATGTTTATTATGTGTTTTTATGTTTAGATAATATGTATGTGAGGGAGACAAAGAAAATGAGATAACACACATAACTTTTAGTAATTGAATCATTTTGTAAAAACACCTAAATTTTTAATCCAAAAAATGAATGAAAAAAAAAATTCATCGAAAGTATATCATGTGAGATGTCTAATCGAAGAAAAAAAAAACGTTGATTTTTATGGTGTAATTTTTATAATTTTTCAACTAACAATTTTTGAGATATTTATTTAATTTTAAAGAACGTGAAGGAAAGTGGGTATGTTTGATGTAAATATTGATGTAAATGAAAGGTATTTTAGTCTTTTCAAAAGTGTGTGAGGGAACTCTCCTCTACACCCATTATAAGGGAATAAGATATATATATATATATATATTTTTTAGATTGTATACTTTATTCTTTATTTAAAGAAAAATAAATTAAAAAAATAAAAAATATTAGACATGGTCTTTTTTAACAGAGTAGTTAATAATCGTCAATAAAAAGAATAATTAAAATAATAAGTGTCAAAATAAATGAGATTGGTGTAATTAAAGTTTGTAAAGAATTATTATTTATTAATGAGATTTAAAATAAACTTAAAAAATTATAAGTAAAATTTTCTTTTTACTTTATTATCATTAACAAACATTTTTCCTGTAATTTCAGTATTAATTAATTATAATTATGCTTGCTCAATAGGTAATATTATCTTGTCCCATAAATAAACGGAATCAGCTTAAGTTATTTACGATACAAAAAACTAGTACAGTAATTAGAATCGCAAAACCACCCAAGAAAAGAAAAAAAAGAATTGTTATCTATATTCTCTTGATTGGGTGCTGATGTAAAGAATTGAATATTTTACAATAACATTCATATCGAAAACGAGCAATAAAATTTGGTTTGTGGATTTTTTGCTTTTACTTTCTCTAACCATCTAACACGTGGTCAGTTTTTAATTTTATTTTAAATACTCCTCCCCCACTATTTATACCCCTCAATTTCTTCAACCCAAAACCCACATCCTCTGTTTCTCACTCACTTCCAAATTTTCTTTTACAGGAAGCTCTGGTTTGACAAAATAGCTTCCAAATTCCACCAATGGCATCATCACTTTCCACATCATCATATTCTACTTCCACTACTAATATTTTTACAATACCCAAATTCACATTACCATCATCTTCTTATTCATTTTCAACAAGTAAAAAACCAACCACTTACTGTGCAGTTCAATTACCTTCAATCCTAAATTTCCCCAAAAAGCATCAAAAACAACATCAATCACAATTCCCTTCATCGTGGAATTTGTTACAAAAATTATCTTCTATAGCATTCGATGCAGTCGAAAACGGGCTCATCGAACATGAACGAAAGAGCCCCTTACCGAAAACAGCTGATCCGAAAATTCAAATATCCGGAAACTTTTCACCCGTACCCGAACAACCAGTTCGCCATTCTTTACCCGTTACAGGAGTAATCCCGGATCATATTAACGGAGTTTATCTACGAAATGGGGCTAACCCGTTATTCGAGCCAACTTCGGGCCATCATTTATTTGATGGTGATGGTATGATTTACGCGGTGAAATTCGATAACGGGTCCGCGAGCTATGCTTGCCGGTTTACGGAGACGCAAAGGCTCGTTCAGGAGCGTGCGATTGGGAAACCGGTTTTTCCTAAAGCAATTGGGGAACTTCATGGTCATTCAGGGATCGCGAAATTGTTATTGTTTTACGCTCGCGGGTTATGTGGATTGGTTGATCATAGTCAAGGCATTGGGGTCGCGAACGCCGGTTTGGTTTATTTTAATAACCGGCTTTTAGCGATGTCAGAGGATGATTTGCCTTATGAAGTGCGTGTTACGCCTGCGGGGGATTTGAAAACTGTTGGGCGGTACGACTTCGATGAGCAATTGAAATCGACTATGATTGCGCACCCGAAACATGACCCAGTTTCAGGTGAGCTTTTTGCTTTAAGTTATGATGTCATTCAAAAGCCTTACTTGAAGTACTTCAGATTTTCACCTAATGGTGAGAAATCAAAAGATGTGGCGATTGATTTGGGGAAACCTACTATGGTTCATGATTTCGCGATTACTGAGAATTTCGTGGTGGTCCCGGATCACCAGGTGGTTTTCAAGATGTCGGAAATGATCACTGGTGGGTCCCCAGTGGTGTACGATAAAGAGAAGGTGTCGCGTTTTGGTGTGCTTGATAAGTATGCCGATAATGATTCGGGTATGAAATGGGTCGAGGTTCCAGATTGTTTTTGTTTCCATCTTTGGAACGCGTGGGAAGAACCTGAACACAACGAGGTGGTCGTGATCGGGTCCTGTATGACCCCTGCGGACTCGATTTTTAACGAGAGTCACGAGGAGTTAAAAAGTGTATTGTCCGAAATTCGACTAAATTTAAAAACTGGAAAATCGACCCGCCGAGCGATCATTTCGCCCGAAGACGATGTGAATCTTGAAGCCGGGATGGTGAATAAAAATCTTCTAGGCCGAAAATCAAAGTACGCTTATCTAGCAATAGCCGAGCCATGGCCAAAAGTTTCGGGTTTTGCTAAAGTTGACCTATCAACGGGCGAAACGAAAAAATATATCTATGGTGACGAAAAGTACGGGGGAGAACCTCTCTTTCTGCCACGTGACCCGAACTCAAAAACCGAAGATGATGGTCACATTTTGACATTCGTCCACGACGAAAAGACATGGAAATCGGAACTACAAATCATTAACGCGATCACATTACAATTAGAGGCCACAGTGAAGCTGCCTTCAAGGGTTCCATATGGTTTTCATGGAACGTTTGTAAGAGCTAAAGATTTAGCAACACAAGCTTGAATGAAGAAAGTAGAAATGAGCCCGAAAGCCCGTTTTTGGTCTGGACGCAAAACTGAAGGATCTTTGTGTAGATAGTCCGGTCGCATTTAGAGATTTTGCCAGAGGGATAGTTGCATATACTTCCCCGGAAAGTAAAACCTCAACTGAAATTTGGAGGTTTTGCTATATTTTAGAAGTATAAGGTTCGTTTTTGAAATATATAGTTTTTGAGGGGCCAGCTTGTAGCTTTTTGTGAATGTATGAATTGAAGCTCAGCTTGGTTCCCTGTTACCATCTGGGTACAATCGCGATAGCGCGACGTACATAGGTTTTTAGCAGCCTGTTTGTAAAGGTTATATTATACTGTTCATAAATATATGGCAATATACTCTCATCTTTACATTAATATCTTTCTTTTATATAATGGTAACAATTACAATACAATATTTGTCTTTAACAGGTTTCTAATTACGGAGGGATTTTATATCATTTTTTCAATTAAACTTTTGCTCACCTTTAGAATACTCGAATTGAAAACTATACTTTATTTTGACGTTGACGTTATAAATTATTATTTTTATTATCGCATTTTGCGCATAACGGCGCGAAATTCGTTACCTAAAAAAGATTTGGCCAATATTAAATTTATTATCTATATCTGTATCCTCTATAAACTATTTTCTTCTCTAATTTAATATTTAATATATAAAAACGCAAATTATCTGTTTTGTTCTTTTATCCACTTATATAATAGGACATATTATTATAAAAGATTAATTTTTTAAAATATATTTATACAGTCATATTATTATGGGAAGTTTAATTAGAAGCTACATACTTACTTGTTATTTAAATAAAGAATCATACGGATATCTTTGAGTTTGAAAGTCATACACAAGATTTTCACCTTTTCAAAATAGTTTATATATTTTATTTTTCACTTATGAGTATTAGCTTTTAGCAGTCAAAGTAAAGTAAAAGTGAGTAGATTTAAGTTTGATTACACGTTATTAAGGTTTTCGACTTTAAGTTGTCACTAAATTAAAGTGGTGACTATAAAAATAACATTTACACTTGCACTTCAGTCAGATCATTGGTGATCTAAAATATCTTTTAAAATCAAATTTGAATTATTTTGTTTTGTAAGTCAAATGAAATTGATAATTATTTAATATAATCAAATGTTTAAACTATAACAAATTCAAAATATCTAACATAACTTATTTACCCATAATTATTTTTTTAATATATGTTATTTATTCTCATATTTTCATGAGAATGATCTATTTTTTAAACTTTATCTACCTCATATTTGATTAAACTTAAGTTATAGAGTTATAGAACTTAAAGGAAATTCAAGTTAACTTGAGTTTATACATCAAAATTCCATTAGTGATTATGATATTAAGATATATAAATTTTACGCTTTCTTATGTGATGAGTGGATAATTTATATTAGTAAAAACACATACGTGATTACTCCATTATCAGTCGACGTGAAAACTTTTTATTGTTTATTTGTCTGAAATTTCCATCACTCATTTCAGAAGAATGAAGTGGTGGAAAAATGTTGACTTGGTATGCCGTTTTATCCATTCAAGTTAGATTATATTTTATTCAAGTGTTTTGTTATATTTCTTAATGTTATGTCATGTATAGTATTATTATTAAACTTTATCATGTCTTTGATCTGAAACATATCATCCACATTAACCTTGCAATAATTTTTGATCGATTTTAAAATCTTTTCGCCACATTGCACAAGTAACTTACTAATTTAGTTACTTAGAAACCAATTCTTTGGGAAGTCGGTGTAGCAGCATGCCATCAGCATCATATTAACATACAGTTGAAATTCGATTTTTGTTACTTACTATCAAATATTATATCCTAGTTTACATATCCTACGAGTGTGGGGCACGCAATACGCAATAAAAAGAAGGGTAGTGATAAATACATTACGCGTTTTGATATATATATATATATATACAGAATTATATACTAATAACTTATACCATCTGTTTTACAAGTATGATATTTGGTATATGTATCAAAATGTTTGTTTTATTTCTCCTCGTCCTTAAAATAATGATAATAATAACGTGTGGTCGTTATCAACACCTTAGATGCATAACTACTCGTAGTTAAATCATGATAAAGTTAAGATAATCAATGGTAATTGATAAATGCATCATCATTAATATATGTTTTAAGTTAAAATGGACCAAATTAATGTATTCGAATTAGATTAATGGAACATATGTGTATTAAAACATGTCATTAAATTGTACGTGTCATTCATTATTTGACATAACTCACATAAGTCTCACGGATCTTCTATTTTCTCATATGTGCGATTCATTTGTCAAGCATCACAGATTTTTTTATTTTTTTTTAACTAGACTTTTAAACAAAAAGTTTAGATGTATAAATCATTTTAATATACATAAATACTACTACGAATGGGCCTGAGTGTGGGCCTGAGTTATTTGATACCTCTTTTGTAATAGTATAATTGGTGATATTTGTTGATTGACATATTAATATAAGAAAAAATTTGCAATCTAAAAAAAAATGCCTATTATAAAATACTAAGAAATGATATATATATATATATATATATGGAAAGGATCAACAGAAAAGTTTTAAATCTTGAAGAAGTAGGGAAGCAAATCTTAGTTCTTGATTTTTTCATAAATAAATGTTTTTAATATTCATTTGTGATGAATGTTAATTTTTAAAATTATTTGTAATTTTTAAAATTCATTTATGATGAAATAAAGTGTTGAGATTTATTTCGCTCATTCCCTAATTTTTTGCTTCCCTCTTGATCCCATCCTATATATATATATATATATATTATTTTAAGGGATAACATAAATGCACTATTTATGTGTGTGTATGAGGAAACGTGTTGAAAGAGAAAAGTGCTTGCATTAATACCTTATTTTAAGCGAGAGAAAGGCAGACGAGTTCTGAGGTACTATGTTTATTAGATCATTCCCATGGGGAATGAAAATATGAATATTTATATATATTTTTAAGAGCGGTGGTATTTTCTCGAACTTTTTTAAAACAAGCATCAAAATATCACTCTATTAGATACAAAAACATGAAACATATTTATATATATAGGGGAGTGATCAATGAGGAATGGGTAATCTTGAGGGAAGGGGAAAGTAAATCTGGGCCGTCCGTGAACATTCTTTAGAGGGAGTTAACATTCATGAATGTTAATTAACATTCTTCACGAGAATGTTTACATTCATGAATGTTAACTCCCCCTAAAGAATGTTCACGGACGGCCCAGATTACTTCCCCTTCCTCCAAAATTGAAGCTTCATGTATCAAAATGGTAGTTGTAAAAATCAGATTCCCGTAATATATACATAATGTATGGTGAGGTTTTTCACTTCTGCGTAAACCCAGTGAACTAGTGACAATCGATGTTTTCGATACCCTGGTAACTGCTTGCTAACCGACACAAATAACATATATATGCAATTGGTATTAAGGTTGCAGGTCAGTGAATTTATCTACAAGCATATGATTCTTATATCCCAACTCCTGAACTAACATGCGCAAGCATACAAACAAATAATAGAATAATAATAATAATAATAATAATAATAATATAATTATTGAAAACCTAGCTAACATATTATCTCTATAACAATTACCAAACCAAAGGTAATTTCCTATTCCTAACCTATTCACTATGAACAGAGATAGCTAAGCGGTAAAAGGAGTTAGGCTTAAGAGAGGTTGCTTGCTCAAGACCTGGAACATCCATTTTAACATTGCATTCTTCTTCTTAATAGTATAAAATTTGTTAAAGAAAGCTATTCCATTATTCCCCATTTCCATGTTAAATGGACCCCCTCCCTCTCCATCCCCTTGCTTCATTTTTCTCTCTGCCTCCGACCATAATCATCTTGGACCAATTTTCCACCCACAGAAACCTTCTCTTCTCCAGTCCTGCAACACTTTTGCAACCACCTTCGGAATTTTAGTTTATTTCTTTTATTTAAAAATTTTCTTTCTCCCTTGAACCCACTCCTATATATATATCTATATCTATATTTATGTTCTTTTTTATGTGTGTATTTCGTTTTAATCCTCTAATCATATGTAATTTTCATATGTATGAAATGGCTTGCAAGGTTTTGAAGTATGTTTTGTTCTCATTTAGATCAAAGGATATTCTAGCATCTTCATATTTAAGTGCATGTGTGTGTTTGTCTGCTAGAAATTTGTTCTAATATGGTTTGTTTTATTTGTTGTATGTGGCAGATTTTGAAATGATGGATTGATGATCATGAAGATTACAAATGAATGAATTGTATATTACAAGTTTAGGAATCTTACTTTATTAATCTTCTATGTTTTAGTTATATATTTATGATAATGACTTAACTTTTGGTTATATATTTAGATTGTTCATAATTTCAGTAGTTGGTTTAATGTTACAAGAAAAGGTTATGTTGGTAATTTGTAGAATGTGTTTTCAGTAAATAGATTTGGGTGAAAATCAGTTTCTACTTTTTGTATTACTTTGAAATTAGTTCATGATGAATCATTAATTACACAATAGAGTTCTAGCTATTTGATCTGCTAATTTAATTGCCTCTACGTATTATATATTTCCACTGTATTAGTTATTTGTTTTGAGTTTTTAAATGATGATTATTTGTATTAAAAATAATTTGGTGTATAAATGTTAATAAATACATTAAAATTAACAATAATTATTATATGTTGTAAAAATTATATATTGTATTGTAGATGTAGATATATCACTACGGTATAAGTTTTCAATTAAAATACTCTCTAAGTAGAGAGTATGTTTTTTTAAAGTCTCAATTTAAAATAGTACAAATATAAAATTAAAAATAAAAATAAAAACACGACAATAAAGGTCTATTAACATTTAATAGAAAATATTCTCTTTTTGAAATGAATTTCATTCCTACAAGATAATAATAAATATATTAATTTTCAAGTGAAATGGGTATTAAATTTAAAATACAAGTTATCATTTCATGGGAATGGGTTGAATTTTTCCCTAAGCAAATTAAATCTAGAGGTCAAACTAATATAAAAAAATATTGTATAATAAATGTGATTATGAAGTATATCAAAAGGATTAAATCAATAAAGAAAATTATTTTAACTCAAGAAGGTACATATGAATGACTTATTAGCGTTGCTAGGATAAATGTTAATAAAGTGGTGCATAATTGTATTGATAATTGGTGAGGTTTATACAGAGCGTGATATGTGTAAATCGATAATAAGGTATCGGTTGTCCGTATTCAAGTTCATTCTTTATTTTTCTTGTGTTGATAATGTGGTATTTAAGATCGGTTGAACTACGACTAGAAAAATGTTAAAAACCCACTTTGCAAATGCTTATATGTCGTTTAGGCCATACATAATAAACTATAGTTTAAGTTTATTTCATTAATAACATAATTAAAATTAATTTAGACTCCGCCACGCCAGTGGAAAAAACTCATATGTTACATTTGCAATGTAGTCTAGTGACAAATGCCACTGATATAGTTTAAGAATAAATGTCATAAGTATTGAACGAACAATCTTATCTTTATATGGTACTATATGAATAACCATCTGCGGGTGTAGTCATTGACTCATCGCTATGTTGAAAATGCCTTTCTCTAGATATGCTCGATGCGTTAATAGACGTGCATCAACAAACAACATGGAGTCATGTAGGACCTATTAGAGGGACAAACATAATGTATATGTACAGGCATACTATTATTACGCTATCGGCGGGAAATTAGATTGTCTGAAGAATATGCAAAGTTTCAAACATTAGTCACGTGTAACACGTGCATATCTATCAAGCAAGTAACCTGTATCACTTTGAGCAACAAAATCTTTTCTCAATTAAACTGTGTATAAAATCATAATGATGTTGCACTTTCGACCTTTCCCAGGTATATATAACTATACGTATTCAGTACTTTAGATATACAAAATTTACTTAAGATGTCGAGGCTAAGCACGTGTCAAGACGATAGATATCATGGGCCCACAAATTCATGATGACGTGGCAAGAAAATTACCCGGATTCCAAGTTCTCGTTTTCATACGTGCGGTCTTCCAATTGGTCCAAGATTGTCCACCTCAGCTACTTGTAGGTAAACATCACCTATACCTCACTCACATGACTGATATCTTCAAATATATTCTAAATCATCATCATATGATAATATAAGAGAGAAAGACTAAATTATAATAATGAAGCGTGTACTGACCTACTATCTGGTGGCATGTCCAGGACCAGGTATAAGTATATAGTCTAAACCATATGATACGTGGTCTAACATCAACAATAAAAATAATAATAATACGATTTTCAGAACCCACCAGAAACAAGAATCTTCAAGTATCTATTGCCAGCCTGCAAAATGCAATCAAGATTAATGGGTATGTTCATATTGGGAAGTGCTAATAGTGAATCGACTGAAGACCAAGCTAGTAATTGACATAATAACATTCAAAACTAGACATCTTAAGGAGCAAAATTGTATTTTTAATCAAGATGTAAATCTGAAAGATGCAAAAAAAGAAAAGAAGTGATAGATAATCATATAGAACAACTTATTGATTACTGAAAATCAACAAAGTGTATCTATAGGTGAGGAACAGTTATTCAACGATTATGAGCTTTTCTTTTGATCGTTGATTTGGGTTGGTCTCTAAGGATTTAGGGTGGCTAAATAGTTCCAAGGGTCCTTGTCTAGAGGCGGCTAAACGTTTATCATCGATGCAGGAAAACGACAATGCACAAAAAAATGAATTTATTTTGAGACAGCAAAATCATATATTAATTGACTAGTTTAGAGTCAAACACGAGATGGGACTTTGTCTTTGCGGCTAGCGGTGTCAAGTCCAGACAGGCAGAACTACAGGGGGGGACATGGGGCCATGTGTAGCCCATGTGAAATTTATTTCCTTTCCGGAAATAGAAAGAAGTCTATAGAAGTCCAAAGTCAATGCATTCCCAGGATTTGGCAAAGCATAGAATCTATCATAAGAGGAAACACACGCAATATACAACTACGAAGTTTCTTAATTTAATAGCTACCCATCATCATTTACCTACATGAATTTAGAATATGATATATCTGGCGCAATATATAGTTTAATAACGTCTATATTTATATAGCAACTGCGTGTCCCGTGATGCAGACAACACGCATCGACTCATCTTTATAGAATAACTTAACTATTACTCAAATATATAACTGGTCCTTCTACTATATGATTTATAGTTTTATTTTCTATAGATTAAAATACGTAAACCTTTAATTAGATCCAAGACATACAACAAGACTCACTGAGTTTTCCATGTATATTATATGCATAAAAGAATTATAGCAAATCTGATTGTGACGTAGCATAACAAGGTACGAGGAATTATTACACATCAACGATAAGATCCTACGTAGTCGTGCCCCTGACCAATGGATTGGGCCCCACAGCTTGCGCGTGATAAGATCCCAACAGAGATCCTCTGTGAGGACTAAAGGGAGGTTTGTCAAGTGACACGTAGAACCTATTCGAGGGGATCAACAAATATTGAGGGAATATTCCTAATATTCTACAATTTTATATATAATTAGGCAGGAAAACAGCAAAGCTTGAATTGTCTACAGAACATGCAAGCGTTCAAAAGTAAATACGGAGTACTTAATATCAGTCTTTTGCACACGTATATAAGCAAACTAGTTCTATGAATCAGTCAGAGTTTGTCTATTTATTTATATGTAAACAACCTCAATTTGTGCAGTATAACATGAGAACCTAACGTTATTGTGAGTAAATTATGTTTTAAAAGATAACAGTCTTACCCATTAAGACTTCTCCATAGTACATATAGCATACCCATATAATGTTCCCAAAAATCTATCGTATTATAATCTGGATAAGAAACAATCAAAATTCTCCTGAGTCATTAAGTTGATCAGAATAAAAACATATGTTTAGGAAACTCACGTGCCAAAACGGAAGACATCGTGGGCCAAAATTCTTGATGACGTGTAGAGAGGAACTGCCTGGAATTTGAGTTCCCCCTTTTCATTTTATTGAACATTGTACACATCAGCTATCTGGGATGATGCAACCGTCATTATATGCATCATCTGCAACAGTGACATTTCATATTTAAATCATATTATAAGATTAAAGAAATGAAACAGTGTGCTGATGTTGCATATGAGCCATCAACTGACAATTTAAGGTAGGATGACCTTGTAACTGTGGCTTGTCTAGGACCAGGTATTAGTATATGTTTTAATTCAAGAGATATGTGGTCTAACAACATAGGACGGCAATCATGTAGTTTTCAAATTCCCAGCTGCTGCTACAACAGAATAAAGAATCAACCCTTATTTTAAATCTGAATATATCTACTGCCAGCTGCCAATTAAGCCAAACAAAGACCAAGCTAATTATTGTCATGGCCGGTTGGTAATTGTTCAAAAGCCTAAAACAAGGATCATATCGCTTTATCAGTGACATTTTTTATAACGATCCTGAATAGGACAGGCGGCACTAACAAATTGAGATAGCCGCAATCTAAAAGAGATAACTAATTATGAAAAACTTTGGCTAACATTTTAAGACAAATTGTACAATTTACAGCATTTTTCATATTGTTGATCAAGAAACCTTCGAAGACAACCTTATCTTGGCAATTCCACCTTAGCAAATAATGCCACGTGTCCCTTGCTGGAACTAGCAGATGTCATATATCAGTTGTAAAGGATAACATACAGATCCTTTGTATGTACTATCTAGTCACACCCCAATTAGATGGATAGCACCACATTTTGTGCATAGGAGACTTTCTTGAACACCACGGATACAGACATTTATAGGACTTACAAGAACTTTGAGAAGGAACATTACTTAAATACTATTATAGCACATATATCTATATTATCTTTGTCTGATATAACATTCAAGTATTTGGAAAATTAAGTGACATCGAATATGGCAGTAGCTTGAGCAGACGAAGATAAGAAAATTAGCTGTTTTATGAATTGATCAGGTGTTACCGTTTCACTTTTAACAACAATTTGACAAAAAAAAGTATGGTATGATAGAAAAGGTATTTGGTTCCGATGGTGTATGTATAAAATGATAACAGTGCTCATTTGACTACTCCAGGGTACATAGCATACTCGTTCAAGATGCTGACACATTTCTCAGACAATGATTTAAAACAACAAAACGTACCAATTTGACTTGGTTTTGTCTTGAAATGGTTTGATTCAGGTGTCATGAGGTCTCATATCAAGATTCAAGACAGCAGATGTCATAGGCCAGCAAGTCTTGGAGAAAAGTACAGAAAAAGAATCTAAATGACTTCCCTTTTCGTACTATATAAATGTAAACAATGAGGTCCATTTAACTAGCCGCCAAGAAACTAAGTCTTCATCATCACTTTGATTTAGAAATTACTTACTGAATCAAGCATTTCAAATAAACTGAGGATTTAACTGACATTACTTATGACTTATGAGTATCCGTTAAACAATGAACCTAGTCACTTAGAAAAGTGATTGTCTCAAAATATTCTAGCCCGAAAGTTTTAATTTTCACATACTTAAATACTCTAGAAATTATGTTAAAAACTATTTTGTGTAATATAGAGTTATAGAGATACCCATTTAACAAATGCTCTAATATAACAGTTTGAAAACTTTCTAAGAAATGATAAAAAAAAAAAAAAAAAAAAAACTATTTAAAACTATTTCAAAGTTGAACATAACAAATGTAAGGAAGTAATATATTACAGAACATAAAAAGTCAAATATAAACAATCAATTACTTACAAAAACTTAAGCATTTTAAACGGCAGATTTAACAAAGGAGTGTGGGCCTGTGGGGGCCATTTGTACCCCATGTGAAGCATTCAAGGGCAACAGCAGGAAATCAGATCCTTTCTAAAAATAGGAAATAGAAGTCTACAGAAGTATAAGTCGGTTAAATCCCAGGATTTTGCAGAAGACACGATCATTGGAACTGAAAGCAAAACAACTTCATCCTACACGTCTTTAATTATTATTCAATACTAACAGGTATTGAAGACGAAAAAACAGTTCAATAGTATACCGATTTATCTAGTCACCAGGTGTCGTATGCTGCCTAACAACATCTGTCCTATAGTTTAAGCTCCTTCATTTATGACATAATAATAACGATGTATAATTATTCATCCATTTTAAAAAATTACTTCAAGTATTAACTGATATTAGAACTATCATTATAAGAGAACGATGGATCTACATGAAAGCGGGTTTCTTTAAAGAAGCAGGAAAGATGACAAAATATTACTAAGAAGCCAATATTAATAGAATCGAGCTAAATATTCACCTATGAATATATAGGTAAGAAACACAGATCATCTGTCCTCTTAAAAAATAAAATCACGTTCCTCCTTTGCAAAAAATCTTATACGCCAAGAAGTTTCGGTAATTATAAGCTCGCCACACAATCTACATCATATATAATATATTAACTTAATGCTAGTGATCTTACTGTATCATCTACTAACATGGCATATAAAAGTCAAATAGATCTACTATAAGTTATTACACAGCTAATAAATGTTCTATCTTATTAGGTGTATGTTAATGAAATTACTTGGTTAAATAATCAAGTGTTTAAAATACTGTTATGTACAGTTTTAGTTCAAGATGATTAAACTGTAATGATCACTGCGAAAAGCAAGTATCGTGTAAGGAATTTGGAAGGAACCGAAACAACGTGTGTATAACACACACACTCACAACAATAAACGGATAAACAAATCGCTAACTAAGCAATTATAACAAAGCAACAAGATAAATAATGAACACTACGAACAATATGACACACGGATATTACGTGGTTATGTCCGATCTCCGGTATTGGAAAACGGTTTAGTCCACGGGGCCAAACGAGAGAGATTTCATTATAATTTTTGTGGCTAAAGGTTACAAATATATTAGAGTTATACTTATAGGATAAACCTAGCCTAGGGAACAAGAAATAACAAATATGGCCAACCTAATTTTCGCCGTACGAAAAATGTTCTTGCATGGCGAAAATTGCCCTCGCCTGGCGAAACACCTTGTGTCCAAAAATCTTGCGATGCGATCCAGATTTTCACCATGAGACGATGGCTTGTTCACCTTCTCTTGTTTTCGGTTCGTTAAGCTTCATAATCCTAACATAACCTTGATGTACAAATTTATCCAAAAACACTATCATACATCACCAAGCCCCAAGCCTTCCCATGTACCAACATTTATTCAAAAATTCCTCGTCATCACTAAGTAATATATGAAGATGAAAATGTATATTTCCGCATTCTAGAAAAACAATGATGCATTTAAAATACGCATGTTTGGAAATAGTCGTATAGACAGGTACAATCCAAGTTCTGCGTAACATGCAAGCATTTCTAAAAGGAGGAACTACCTGTGCATACGTAGTATGCAACCTAGTTGTAAAGACTCGACCAGGTTTTTCCTGTAATAATTTAATATAATGTATAGAACGATAATGGTGGTGCCCTTTCGCCTTCTTCAAGGTACATAGCATACCCATTCAACATCCCCAAACAATTTCCCAAATTATAAAGTAGACACAGGAAATAAACTAAATTGATTTTGTTATGTCATGAAATAACTATATTTCATGTGCCTTAAGCCACAATGAAAGCAAACGTTGAGGGTACACATGTTCAAATTTGGAAGACATAATGGGTCCATAGTTCATGATGGGTATGGAAAGTGAAGCCACCTAATCCACAAACTGACATTATCATGTCCAATTCATAAGAAATAATTAAATGAACCTTTCTTATTTTAAAAATAAAATACACTGCTGCTGACTTGTATAAACTGCAAAACATAGAAATGTTCAGGCAGGATGACCTTGTAACTGTGGCATGTCCAGGACCAAGTATAAGCATGTCTTTTTCTTCAAGAAGTATGTGATCCAACATTAGAGGTAACTAATCCTTACTTTGAATTCCAAACCTCTTCTAGACCAGCAACTGCATTAATCCTGCCAGCTTGCCAAATCAGATCATGAGTACCGTGTGTTAGTTAAGGTTGTGAGGTCCTAATAGTCAACCAACTCAAGACCAAGTTAATTATCAATACAAAACAGATTGATATCAATAAGACCAGTTGTTTACACGTTTGTTATCTGGAAAGACATCATGTTCTTTGATGCTTCATGCACATATCTAACCTAAGGATGGGTATCACATGTGTTTTAAGCAAACATATTGATTTTTTAATCTTATCATATATTCCAGATTCTTGGACAATGCATTACACATCATGGTAAGATGGTGTTTGAGACTTCAAGATGGCAATTTTACGATATATAAACCTCAATTATTGTTGGCAAAAATGGCTTACATAGAGATGTACCAACTAATCATTAAGCTTTTGTACAATTTTCGACAATGACCATGATTTAAGTAGGAGCACTAAAACTAAGCATATGGCTGCTAGCATACTTAATATGTGAATCTCAGCATAAACAGAGTCAATAATATATATCGCATCCCAAACAAAGAAAGTTTGGTCCCACATTCTCTGAATTGAAAGTTATGATAAGAATATAAGATTATCATTTAGAAATATATATTCCTCAATCAACATGATCTATTAGAGGACCTACATGAATTCTTATGAGTTTATAAATAGGCATATTTATAATATTGCTGCGGAAACAGATTCAAGCAGACCACCTGCATAACATGCAAGCAACAAAAACTAGCAGCTTTAGATACGTCACTTGTGCATAAGCGAACTAGTTGTATTTTATAAAGCAACCATATGTTTTTTATTGTAAACAACCGTAATTCATACAGTACTATAATCTGGAACTTGTAATTTGTGACCATTCCTGATTAAAGTATGTATAGAATGATTGTAATGGTGCCCTTTCAACGTTCTCCAGGGTCAGCATACCCATTCAACCTAAAACATCACACATACTATGATTTTTTCTAAAAAATCAACGTTGACTTGGTTTTGTCATGAAAAATTTCCATTGAGATGGTCGATCTTGAGCCAAAACAAAAACAGACGTCATGCTTACATGTGTATCGAGACAAAAGACATATACGGCCAACAATTCATGATGACATAAACAGAAATATTATCTGCATTTTGAGTTCCCTAGGATATTTTCATGTTTAAATCATATGAAAACAAATAAAAAACAAATCACAGTTAAAAAATGTTAGTGTACCCATATATGTCCAGGATCAAGTATAAGTACATATTTAATTTATGAGGTCTGTAGTATACAGAGAGCTCACATTGATTTCAAAGCATCAACTTCGAACGAGAGTTCTCCAAAGCTTATGAGGTTTCAACTTTCAACAGTTGGGAAGTACAACAATAATCATCAAATCACAGTACAGTTCTTCTTCCCTTCAAGTCTTTAATTTCTGCATTTTGAATTGCATGTTGTATTTTGTGTTATGTTATTTCAATATTCAAACTTCTAATGGAATAAACAATAATGATACAAGTTTTGGAGTACGTATTCATCAGGTTTTCACCTACACTGTGATTCATGTAATCTTTTTAGTTGTGCCACTTTCGAGAGTGACACTTTTTGGGCTTATAAACATAATGAACTTTTTGGTCCTTAATATCAGCTAATTAATTGCAATGATCTTTGTATCGCAATACTGCAACAAGTAGATTTTTATCCAGGAGATAATCACAATGAGTCGAAAAATAATATCTAAATGCATAGATATTGGGAAAATTGCTTCAATGACACTTTTATCACTCAAATCCAATTTAGTTGTAAAACTTGAAGAAAAAATTGCACCCTATACCAGAGTATTTCTTGCATAAAAAAGTTGCGAAAACCATGTAGAACCGGACCAATACGCAGAAACTAATAGGAGTTGTTTTTATGTGAAGCTCAGGCCTATTCGCATAACAGCAGTATCCGATGCTTTCTGCTAATACAGAAAACTTGAGAACAAAGATTTCGAGTTTTTGAAGGTATTCTACGAAACTTGTAACATGTAAGCAATCAACATATACAAGTTACAACTTACAAACAGGATGGAAACGTAATTAGGTTAACTTTCTTGATCATCCATCGTTATCGTTATAATAATGTCTACATTTGCCGATGTGACTTGCGGGAATTTCGTCGGAAAAGTTAGGGTTTTTCTATACTTGAGAGAACTTCGATTAGCGATGTATTAAAGATTTCGAAGAATCGACTATTTATAACCATAAATTTCGCATAATCCTATGCGATATAGAGGGGCATCGAGTTATAAAATTTCCCTCCCATATTCTTATTTTCCCCGTCACAGACCACTTGGGCCAAGCATTGAAAGAACTCTTGATCTTTTAGGAGCCCAGATCGGCCCTATTTAAAAATATCAAGGTTGGGCTTCCGTGTTATAATTTATATCCATACACCTTATAAAATATCTTTATATTTTGATTTAAACAAATATCAAAAATATTTAAAATATCTTTACACTCTATTTCTCTTTTTTATATATAAATATGTGTAACAACTTCTCTATACAATATCTAGCAAACATTTAAACATTTTATATTTTTTAATTTATACATTTTTATTTGAAATATAAAATAAATAATAATTAAAATATAATTATTTCGATAACATAAATTATAAATGAAATTGAAACAAAAATTTACAATTATTATTATTATTATCGAAAATTATCATATTTTAATATTTATAACCACCACATTGTATGATACCCTGACTAGTTCTTCATCAAACTATATAGTCATATTCCAATTTCCATCAAATAAGCCCATAAACTCTTTGGGCAACCAATCTCCAAAGTCATACTCTCTTGCAGGGTTGATCATTCGTATCAAATTCTCAATGTTATATTGGTACTGAACTAGTCTCGTATCGAACCAGTACCAATCGACTTCAAATGGTTTGGTAATCAATACTTACTTTAGGACTAAAAAGAAAACCAATATTTTTGGTTCTGTTCCGTTATTTTCTCATTTTTTCCGTTTTGGCACCATACTCGAAATATATATGTTTTTCTTTGTTATTGGTCGCTTAGTTTTTTCTATATTTTAAAATATTTATCCAAAAAAATATTAGTTGTAAAACATAATTTTTATGATCATATGATGTGTCTATGAAACAAAATGATATTTTTGGGTGATTAATAAATACACAATCAGAGTTGATCATCACGTGTAAATACATTTGTAATTTTATAGGAGTCTAGCTAGTCTCTTTGTCATGCACAAATTCACGTTTTTAGCACCCTAGCTTTGTGTCATTACCAAATCACATAACGCGGTATAAAACAACGTTGTTGTATATATATGTTTTTCTTTGTTATTGTCCTTTCTGTGTCATTAAATGATGATTTTATTTTTTTATTTGAGATTCATTGATATTTATCGAATAAAAGATACGTACACATAGGTTCATTCATATATGTATTAGTTATTCTTCTATTATGTTTTCGGTACCAAGGCGATATGGTACCATTTTTACCGCACCGATACCGAAACCGCTTCAATTGGTCTGATATTTGATATTCACTTTACGACTACAAATAAAATCAGTACCAATCGATTCCGTATAGTTCTTTATCAACTCCGTATCATGCTCATCCATACTTTTTTCCAACTTTAGCCGCAAATGACTTCATTTATTTCATATTTAATCTTAAACAATGCATGTAATTGTTTGGGTAATTATGATCCTACAAGAATGTATTTGGATTGTTCACGTACAGAAAAGTGATTGGTAGATGAAATGACTTCGAGTTAAAGTTTGGGTGTGTTTTTTGTAACAAATGTGGCATAGAAGTGTAGTGTGGGATACAATAGTGGCAGTGGTGGTGACGTGGGGTGACAAAGCTAGCGAGGGATAAGTCCTGATGATCTAATTTAATGAATCATCGACATGATTAATTTATTGGTAGATTTAAAAGAAATGTATGTACACATATGCAAGACATACATTCCATTTGATATGTGAAATCATCAATCAACCAGCCCAGTTTTCAAAATTTATAGTACAACCGGTCCAGTTTTCAAAATATCATAATTTAATAAGCTCACATTTTTTTAATGTTTTTTTAATTAATATTAGATAAAAATTTGTGCAACCCGTGACATTTGATCTTGGTTCCGCCCATGCGTGGAAAAATGATGAATATACTAATTGTGTTTTTAGACCTATATGCAATACTCACATACGTGAATTCAAAAATTGCAGGTATGAAGTTATTTTACGGCTCAGAAAATCTGTTCTGCTGATCATGTTTTACCGACCTTTTGTGAAGATCCCTCATGTGTTCAAATATGTCGTGCAAAATACGGAGTTAATGCCGTAGGAAAATGTAAAGGCAGTTCATTTGCCATTGTATTTATGTTCCTCGAAGAATGAGAACATCGAAACCTCAAAAGTCTCTTACCTACCATCCCATGAAGTACCGGGTGGCGAATCTCCAATTAATAATCACTATCTGTAAATGTCAATCTCCATAAGTTCTACTTATATGTTTTCAAGAGGTTGTTAGTTATATATTGTAATGGATATCGAGATTCTTTAAGAAAAGTTTTTATTTTCACATTGTTATGATATAATGGATTGTTATTGATAGAGGCAAAGTCAGAAAATTATGTTTAAAGGATTGAACTAAAAACAAATTTTTGTTAAAGGGCTAAATTATAAAAATACCTTCAATAAAAAAAAGTTTACACTACATAAATTTTATAGAGGGAGACGACTTCCTACCTTGTCCCATTTTGTCTCCGCTCCAATTATTGATATAGTGTTCTTTATATATAATGCACGAATCTTACTTCTAAAATATTATGATATTACATAAGTGTTTATTCACTAGTACTATTTTCTCCTCTGTAACAAACAAGTAAACTAAGCTATTTAACAAATAACCGATAGATATTAACAAACAAGAAATTGCATATTTATGATGCAAATTGAGACAAGAACTTAAATGTTGTGAAATGAAAATATGTTTAATCAATGTCTAAAATTATCAAGACATACGTCTAGAAAAATTAAATGCTCTAATTTATAGGTAAGTGTAGATAACTAGAATCACCATATTGGTCTATAAATTATAATTTGATATTCATAAATATGGAATATCGTATTAACCTATATTTTTGTGTTATATACATAGATAGATGGTGTATTTAATTCAAATACATATGCGATTACAATTCATCAGCTTCCATATTTGGGCCGTTGGTTTTTGGCCATTGGGCTGCTGTCGTTGACCAAAATTAGATTGGCTCGTTGAATTAAGGGTAACCAAGTCGCAAGTTGTTACAGATTTGATAAAATTCGGCTAATATTCACATTTTAAACGAATTATGATTAAATAATCATTATGATTATTATTAAATAATCATATTAGAATCAGACTTACTATAGAGATAAGACAATTCAGAACACACCGTAAAAGAAAAAAACCCGATAGACAATGTTTTTGATTTTTATTCATAGTTTATTTTTATTTATAATTTTTTACTTTTTTTATTTCACATAAAATTAGAATTATGAAATTTTATTAGTTTTTGACTTTACAGAAAATTTAATTGCGAACCTCCATTATCTTTTGGTTTCATATAAATTTACAAAGAAGTGAAGTTTTATACATTTTTGTTTCACCAAAACTTTTAACTATGAACTTTTATTTTGTTTTGTTTTAGAATATTTTATTTAATTGTAAGCCATTATTATTTTTTGATTTCACAAAAAGTTTTAATTGTGAATGAGATAAAGAGATTTGATGGGGTGATATAGAAGCAATAGCTCATGGTGGCCAACTAGTTCTTGGGGTCAGACCTGCTCTGACACCATGCTGAAGAATAAAATTTTGTAAGTGTTATGTTTTATTGATATAATATTTATAGTTCAAAGTACATATGAACCTTAGAACCCTAATGAACGCCTTTCGACCCGTGTTTGCTTTCGGGTGGGACAATATGTGATAATTTTTTTTTGGGGGGAATTATTTATTTATTTTCTGTTGATACTTTATGGAACTCGTCGCCTACGTTTTGTCAGAGTTGGTGAAATGTTGCTGCAGGAAGAGTGTTTGATATGACAGAGACGATGCAAATTCTCTTTTGATCGAACGAACCATGATCAAATAATTTAATTCGGATTCGTCCATAAATCAAAGTTTAATATTCATAAATATGGAAATATTGTAATATATATTTTGTTCAATGTAGTATTTAATTTGAATAATGTATTTATAATCTATGATCCCTAACATTTGTCATCTCTCATATTAGTATGCTTGTTGCATAGCTTATTATTTGTTGTGAAAATAAGTATCAACATGATAAGGTCATTGATTGTCACTGCATTTCTTATCTCTATCGTGACGATAGGTATTTCCCAATCCCCTTTATTCACGATTAAAGGCAATATTAATTTAATAAGTTGATAGTTTCTACATACAGACCGTGCTCAACTAATTAACTAAACGTTCTCTAGTATTATTTTATTACGAATATCAACAAACTTTTATAATGAAATTGGTCGCTACGATAGAAAATATTTTGTTTCCGCTAGTTAATTTCATATTGACCATTTCAAAGGTTATGTGATATCTTAAGCATATGATACTATTCATGTATTCATAATTTGCAGGTACAGAGTTGCTTCTGGCCCAAAAAGTATGTGCTGCCAATCATTTTTTGCCCCTTTGTCAAGATCATGCATGTATACTACTATGTCGTGATAAGCATGGACCTAGTGCCGTTGGACAATGCAAAAATCCGTTCCAGTGCCATTGTTATTTTTTATGTCCGCCAAACAACGAGGATGGTGAAACTTCGCGTCTCTCGCTTATCGTCATCCCACTATGATGTCCCCTGACCTTCCCCCATTAATAGTCACAATCTGTGAAGTTAATCTCAATAAGTGCTACTAAGATTCCTTAATTAAAAGGGTTATTAGTTAATTATATATTTGTTATGCATGGACTCTAACTTCTAAGATGCCGTAAAAAAGTTTTTAGCTACATAGTGTTATGCATATTATGGATTCTTAATTTGTTATGTACTTAGAATATGCTGATATAATCTAGTGTGTTATTGTTATGTTGAAGGAGCAAAGAGCGTGCTACTAGTCTACCAAAATCGCATGATGATTAATAACTTGGAGGACCAAGTACAAAACCGATGATAATTTCTATCTTGTTGTTGTTCAATATCTTGTGGTGCACCTGAAATCCAAACTATCGCAGTTGTGTTGTGTCATTTAAGTAGTTAATTTATTAAAAAAGTATTGGGATTTTCAGATATACATTTTATCGTCCTATTTTGTATAATGTAAGTATAGTTTCTTATATTAAACTCTGATATCACCTTGATTTTTTTTTAAAAAAAGATGGCCATTTAGGTAATGCATATAACCATGCAACTTATTATTCCAAAACGAGAAATTTGAAATACATGAACAAATAAACTCAAAATAATATGACTTCCCCAAAGGCGGATGGGCATGATGTTGCAACTATAAACACAGTCCTATACCTTTTACTTTGCCAGCGGAAATATAGGCATTTGTGATTTAGATGATGATTTTATCTATAATCTTGGGGCAGGGCGAGAAAGAGGTGCATCCCACTCGGTCACTATATGGTTGCGAGTGATTTCTTTGAGCGAAGTGCAACCACTTAACGCCATCGTTAGCTCAAATTCTTCACGTAACATTTGAAGTACCTTTTTCACTCCTGCTTCTCCTTCAGCAGCTAATGAAAACACCACGGGCCGCCCAATCTATAATTTTATAGATTAATTTAGTTGGTTCGCTAAAACAGAATGAGTTCTATTATGAAAGAATGATCAACTTCTTAAACCATTGTATTTGACTTCCTGCTTGACAAAAAATTTTAGTTTGCAAGATTAAAGTCTAAATGCAAACAGGATGAGGGTTTTTTAATTCTTATTTTTAATATTCAATTTTATTTTTACATTGAAAGGTAAAAGATTCATTTGATTTGTACTTACAAATATGCCTGAAGCTCCAAGGGCCAGTGCCTTAAAAACATCTGTCCCACGGCGGACCCCACCATCTAAGAACACGGGAACACGGCCTTGTGCCGCTTTCACAACCTGGAGCAGAAGTTAGCCAAACTCTTAAAATATCGTTAATTAATATTAATATATAATGGTATAATAAGGTGTGGAAAAGTTAGATACCTCTTCCAAAGCCATGATAGTGGCTGGGACATAGTCAAGTTGACGAGCTCCATGATTAGATACAATAATACCCGCTGCACCAGCTTGAATCGCCAACCTGGCTGCGTGATTAAAAAAAATAACACGTTACACAACATGAATTAGCTAGAGATATTAATTCAAGAAAAGTTTTGCGGTTCTTACTGTCCTCAGCAGTGATCACACCCTTCACCAAGATAGGCATGGTGGTGATGGTCTGTAGCCACGCCACATCCTTCCAGCTCAAGGTGCGGTCAATCTGACCAGCAACATAAGAAGCTAAACCAGAGTCACTAGCCTGCATTCCATACAACATACTTAGGAATATCATAACTAGATAATCACGAGTATTGAAACAGGTTGTAGAAGTCTGATAGTGTTAATTTGGAGGTGCTTTTGCTTCCTCGAGTTTTAATGTTAGACTTTTAGATAATCAAGAGTCACTAAACATTTTATTGTGATTTTAAGTCACAAAAACCAGATAATCAGTTCCAAAACGTAAATCCAAATATCCCCTAAGGCTTTCTGTAAAAGTTATGTTCAACTCACTTCATCCATTTTCCCGAGGTCCAAACCCTCAAAATTCTTCAATGTCAAAAATGGAGGTAAAGTAAATCTGTTTTTGATATCAGCTTCTCTACGTCCAAGCCTTGGTGTATCAACTGTAAGAGCAATGGCCTTGAAACCGGCTCTCTCAGCTCTTCTCACAAGTTGAGCAACGACATTCCTATCCTTGTACACCTGATATATTAAAGACAAGCGTCATGCATAATTGTGTGTGTGATCATTTCTAAATGTTAAGTATTAAGTACGAGTAGATTAACATCTTTAAAAAAGGTGAAAATGGTTAGCGCTTACATAGAGCTGGAAGAAACGGATTCCAGGTCCTGTTGAAGCAACTTCCTCAACACTAGATGTTGCCCATGAAGACAATGTCTATGATTAAAAAAGAAAACACTAATAAATCACCATACATAGTTTCCCATTTGTCAATTCGATTGCAAAATGTCATGCAGTTAAAATACAAACCATGATAGTTCCAGCTGAAGATGCAGCTCTTGCTGTTGCATACTCTCCTTCAGGATGAGCCATTTTCTGCATGGCTGTGGGTGCGATCATAATAGGCATCGATAATTTGAATCCTAATATCGTGGTGGTCATGTCTATCTTGCTCACATCAATAAGAATACGCGGCCTAAACCTGTTTAATTTAACAAACAAAATGCAGTCAAGAAGCAAAACAGAACAGATCAAGGTACCTTTTTGAAAGTTCATATTATTTGGAATCTTATATCGGTTTTATAGTCAATATAAACAGGACTTACAAGATTCTTGCAAAGGCGTTTCTGTTCTCTTCTAGAGTCCATTGGTCCTCGGCACCAGAAGCGTAGTAGTCGTAGACCATTTTAGGCAACTTCTCCTTGGCAATTGCCTGATACTCAGTGACATTGGTGACCTCCATCTTTCTTGTCTATTCAGATGATTCCTTCAAGAATCTTTATTTTAACACAAGAAAAACAGAAATTATATCATTGTATTTATTGCACACGATAATGACAAATCATCCATCTTTCTTTTGCCTTTCTTTTGTAAATTAACTATAAATCACATAACAGACATCTTAAGGTTGCAGAATTATGATCATGAACTTCACTACATTTCCCTTCCAACATATTACCAAAAAAGCTATTAACTCCAATGAAAAAAAAGTTTTTTCAAATGGTAAAAAGCTTTAAAAAGAGCTTCAACTAGCTAGAGATGCTCTTTAATTATGTCAAGTATAATTATCAGAGATGCTAATCTAACATCATGAGTAAGAATACATAACTAGATACATATAGAGAATAGAGAATTAACGTATTAAATAAAGTGAATTAAGATTGTGAAACATACTAAGGTTTTGAAAAAATAAACATACCCAATACACAATTTTCATATAAAGTTTGCAAATTACAGCTTACAGATAAATTATACACAAGCAGTGATCAAGTAAATATATATCCAGTAGAGCTCTGGCCCACATCAAGTTGAAGTTAATATGCTTATATACTATGTATATCATGGATTCAATAACAGAAATGGAGTGATTGGAGGTATGGGTTTGAAGAGAGAGAAAAAGAAGCAAACCTTTTTGGCAGTTTAGTATTTCTGTATCTATTGAAAAGAGTGACCAAAACCCAAGTGGAGAACAAGTATAGATAAGCAACAAAAGTTTAAAAAATGAACAAAATAAAAAGACAAAAACAGCTTAAAGATAATATCGAGTAGAATGTGTACCAAAATAATTTAAATAAATTAATCAAGAAAATTGGATGAAGACAAAAACAAGAGATGGGTAATTGGAGGTAAGGAATGGATACCAAATCCATTCAAAGAGAGGCAGTTGGGTGTGTTTCATCCACATGATTAATTGTGTGTTTCACAGTTTTTCTTCATTATCATCTTCCTAAAAATGAAAGACTGAAAGGGTGACATCAAGAATTTGGAGTCTTTTTCCTAAAAGTCTCCATCTTTCTTTCTTTTTCTGTCAAAATATTGAAGGGGGAATATCAAATTTCATATATAAGTTGGTATACAGATTAACCCAGATGTATTAGAATAATAATAATAATAATAATAATAATAATAATAGTAACACTGTGGCTAAATTTACATTGAAGAAGATGAATGTATATATTATATATTATTGATCAGGCAAGTTGTATAAGGTGGCAGTCATGTAGTTGTTGATTTCTTAAATAACTAATACATCATTGGGACAAAATATAAACAAGCATCAATGCAATATTTCTTAGATAATTTGTCATTATACCAAAGATGATTTTAGATTAATAGTTCACTAAAGGGTGGCCACCACGTGTTATTTACTTTTGGAGAATCCAAAAGAAAAGTACTAAAACCCATCTAGTACTGTTAGTGCTGCAGTATGACATTTTCTCATAAGTTACTCAAATGAGTTTGATAATGTACATGTTCTATATATCAGAACCGATAAAAGTGTAGGTTTTAAAGTAAAATCTAAATATTGTTGGTTATTGAAACGTATCGGGTTATTGTGGGAAAGAAACCAGTTTTTTTAATACGATTGGTTTAATTTAACCAAATTACCTTCCATTTTTCATCCATCCCAACCCCGATGTTATAGGCATTCTCTATTTTAGCCAATTGATAGTCCTTCATTTTGTACATGCATATATCAGAGACATTTTCCAAAAGAATAAAAAAAAACATATCATCATCAATGGCAGATCGAATAAGAAATTCATCTAGGAAAGAAGCGCTTACTTATTCATATCTTATCGTTTACATTGCCTTCTCTAGCGCTCAGATTATCTTTAACAGAGTTTTCTCATCTAAAAAGGATCATTTTATTACATATTGGACCGTATTTGTTGCAACATACATGATGATCCCTTGCTTTTCTAGTATAAATATTGTTCCCTTTCGGTTTATTTATTTATTTATATTTTTTTGATAGCTAATGTTGCTGCATTATGATTTTGAACATATATATTCATACAAGCAGACATGCGTTAGTCAAAAACAAAAATGGTAATTTGTATATAATCTATATAAGGTTTAATATGCTTAAACAAACTGCTTGTGTTGAGCATTGAAGGTTTTTTGATAATTTTGCACAAAGTAGTATAGGGTCTTCTTCAGTATGCACGACATATGACAAAATGTTTGCTTGATTTTATTATTTGTTAAAGGATCTATATATCATTAACTAAGTATTTGATAATTGTGTGTTTATTTGTATATTTGGGTAAATCTTTCACTTCATTTTTTCATAAAAACTATCTGAATGCAGCTGGTTTTGTCATTAAAGGAGATTAACTTTCCATATCCTCTTGGCCTAACTCTACTTCATATGGTGTTCTCCTCTGTATTATGTTTTGTACTCACCAAAGTTACCAAGGTAAAAAGAACCTTCACGATCTAGCCATTTATACATCTCGCTTCTACAATCCGTGATACCAAATTTGTGTTGTCTGCCAGATAATGGAAATCGAAAAGGGAATGACTTTCGAAATGTGAGCCCCAAAATGACAAAACCGTCTCGTCTCATTTGATCAAACACATGCTTAATAACCTGGTAACTTCTTTACATACAGATACACGAAATCAGTTTTCCCGATTGGTGCACTGTTTGCAGTGACTCTATGGCTTGGAAAGACCGCATACCTCTATATATCTGTATCGTTTGCCCAAATGTTGAAAGCAATCAGTAAGTACATGAAAATTATCTCTGGCAATTTAGAGTCATTTACTTATAGATGGGTTGATTAGGGTTATGTTTGATCTCTATCTCATCAAACATGTAAATAAAAGAATATAAACTACCTTGACCGAAAAATGGTCAAATAGGTTGAATGGGTCAAAATTCGTCAAAATGTATTTTCCAAAGCATAAAACCTTATAAATCATTTTATTTGAAAATTATATTGTTATTGAAAAAACATTATTTGGTGATCATATAATACAACGCTTATTATTTAATAAGAATAAAAATATTGGGTCAACCTAGCCTTACTCGTACAAAAAATTGCCCATTTTGATCCATTACTGGACTAGCTTATTTAGCTTCCTCTAACGAAGACGTTGAAGTTCATCATATATTTGCACCACCTAATTGATCATAATTTCAGAAACCTTTGTCTTTGATCTGCAGTGCCAGTAGCTGTGTTTATTCTTGGTGTAGCAGCTGGACTAGAAGCTATGAGCCGCAGCATGCTGTTGATAATGTCAATTATAAGCTTTGGAGTGTTAGTGGCTTCTTACGGAGAAATTAACATCAATTGGGTTGGTGTTGTTTTCCAAATGGGAGGTGTAGTTGGTGAAGCTTTGAGACTTATTTTCATGGAGATTTTGGTCAAATGAAAAGGTGTCAAATTAAACCCAATATCAATGATCAATTACGTTAGCCCTTGCAGGCATGGATTTTCATCCTTGACTTCTAAGTCTACCAAATGTGTTCTTGTTTCTTGTTTTCTTTTCTTTGCCATCATTTCATGTTTATGTTCATATAATTTCATTTCTGCCCATGTGAGCAGAATCTTGGTTCGCTGTGCAGCACTGTTTGCTTATTTGTTCCATGGATCTTTCTTGAGATGCCGAAGATGGAGTCATGGAGATTTCAACCTTTTGTGCTAACTCTCAATTCTCTATGTACTTTTGCTCTTAATTTCTCGGTTCTTCTCGTGATACAACATACTAGTGCATTAACCATTCGTGCTGCTGGGGTCGTTAAAGATTGGGTGGTCGTACTGCTGTCAGCCATTCTTTTTGCCGACAGAAAACTCTCCATGGTCAATCTCTTTGGTTATTGATAAAAATGATAAACAACACACAAACACAAGATTGAACTTCAATCAGAGGAATAATAACATAAACCAAGACCGGGACAAAATTCCCAAAAACAAAACCAAAAGACTCTTCCTCACTTTACAAGAAAAACTCTCTACACTCTCATACTAATTAATCATCTTTGGATGATTTTACAGAAGAGTAAACCTAACCAGATCTAAACCCTAGAACGAATAACAAGAACAGCAGAGAGAATCAAATACAGATGAAAAATATCATGACTTAATTGTGATAAAAAGAAATACAAAAAAAGATATATAATTACAAAATAAACTAAGTTACAATAATAGTCCTCCAAGTCTTGCTGCTTTTATTTCCTGCACAAAACTTATAATAAATCACAGTTATATAATAAACAGAACACTTACCTTTCTCCTTTTTTCATAAGCACCTTGTTTGCATAAGAACTTATAAAACCAAGTACCTGCATACAGACTTAGTAGATAATACAAGTTTATAATCTTTTAATCTCAGAAAGCCAAGTGACAAATTTATTCTTGTTCCATAATAGTTTGAACTCTTTATATATTTTAACAGTTATGCCATAGGGATCTTTGGTATATAGGCAGCAATTTTGACCAGTTTACTTATAAATGGCTCAAATCAAATATTTTAGCTAGAAGGCGACAAGGTCAAATGAGTTGAAAGTCACCTAAACTCTAATTTTTAATGCATACCACCTCCCAAATCTTATGGAAATATGTAAAGGATTAATGTAAAAATATCATTTCTTTGATCATATTCAATGCATCACTTATATATAAAAAAGGTTTAAAGAAAGAAAAAGGATATTGGAAATCAACTTTAACTCTACCCTTTCTGACATGTTACCCAACAATCTGACTCATTTTGCATCCTATAAGCGGGTTGCTAAAAATAAATACTAACATTCGGTTACTATTGATGAAGCCATTGCGGGTGTAGCTGCATACAATAACTACAAGTTAAAGAAGGAAGCCTGTGAAGAAAGTAATGGAAGTTCCAAGTATTCTGCTATAGGAACCCCTTCTTAACATCACCTAAAGTTTAACAGATTTAAATCTCTAAGAAATGTAAATGTAATTGACCCATTGATTATTGAAAAATATACACATTGTATAACGTAAGCATAGCAAGAAATACATGTAAATACAACAATTACGATGGAGTGCAACAATCTTTGTTTATAGGAAAACACGTCTAAGTATTTTCTATCAATATGCTGTAAGTTCTAGTCTTTGATTCCAAATTTCTTCCTCAAGTATTGAAAAAAGTCAAAGACTTTTTGTAAGTCAGGAAGAGTGTTATAGACACTCTCTTTGTTCTGAGTGCATCTTTTAGCCCAAGCAATCAATTTCGGGTACTTGTGATCAAAGTTGAATTTCCCATAGGTTTCATCGGCTTGAAACCATGGATAAAATGGGATCGAAGATCCGTCAAGGTACCCGAAACTTTCACCTCTAAAGTAAGATTTGTCTCCAAGCTCTTCTTCGAACAATTTAAGGCAATCCATGAACTCTTTCCGGGAAGCTTCATGTTCTTCCCGTATTAGAGTGCACCAATTCCTCCCAATTTGGTATAGCTGCATTTTCGTACACAAAGTTAGACATAAGTTTGAATAATTTAAGACCATTTTTCTCATCAAATTATACTCATTCAATACAACCCAGTTATATGGTACTCATTCAATAACAAATCAAGAGAACTCAAACTTACCTTCTTGTCGATAAAGTTGGCCCAAAAGCTCAAAATATGGAGCTTTCTCATATCCAAACCTCATCGATATATTCAATGACAATGCTAGACTCACATATGGGCTTGCCATTGTGGATGAGTACCCGAAATTGATTATGAACCGAGTTGGAGTCCAAAAGAAGCTGACTTTTGTTTCTCAAATCTTGTTCTTTGTATGGAATACCCTTTTCAGCAAGAGCTATCCTGACCCTCATACCATATACACTTGTCCAGTAATCAAGTAGAATCACTTGTTGTTTTGCCATTGATGTTGGGTTGTGTTTGCTCATATTCACAGTTGTGTGTTTGCATAGGTGTTGAAGTACACGGTGGCGGTGTGTGGATATATATTGGTTATCACCAAGTTGTAATGTCTTTATCTGTGTCTCTGATTTTTATGATTTTTAAGAATTTGAGGGATTCTTTTTATCCTCCAAAATAGCAATATTTAAACACCTGATATTAATAAATAATTTTTTTATAAAATCTGTCTGTAATATTATTTGATAAGTTAATGGATAAAAATATCAAAATAATAAGATCAGTGATTGATCTTCGAGAATTTGACCCTGTAATTTCAATTTTCAACTAGAAAAGAAAAACCATATTTCACAAAAGTAATGTTTGCAGGTGAGCTCCGTCGTTAACCCAAACCCCTTTACACCTGTTATCTGACCTGTTCAAAGTGTCCATCATGCCAACTCAAAGTAGTTACTATAAAGTGGTTGATAGAAAATGAATACTAATCTGAGAAAGATAATGAATACAATAACTACAAGTTGAAGAAAGATACCGGTGAAGAAATTCCCGATAGATTTCTCCTAAAAGTAAATGTAATAGACCCATTAATGTCGAAATTAAGCACTTTGAAAATGCAAACATAGCAAGCAATACATCTGAAAGTACAAGTACAAGTACGACAATCTTTATTTACAGATAAACACATCTAAGTATTTTCTGTCCATATGCCGTAACTTCTATTCATCGATTCCAAACTTCTTACCTCAGAAGTCGAACAAACTCTAAGATCTTTAGCCCGTCAGGGAGAGTTTTAGACACGCTCTCCTTGTTCTGAATGCACCTTCTAGCCCAATTCATCAATTTCGGGCACTCCAGTTCAAAGCTGATTTTCCCATAGGTCTCATAAGCTTGAAACCACGAATAAAATGGGATCAAAGATATGTCAAGGTACCCGAAACTTTCACCTCCAAAGTAAGGTTTGTCTCCAAGCTCTCCTTCAAACAATTTAAGGCAATCTATGTACTCCTGCCTCGATGCTTCGTGTTCTTCCCCTTTTGTCGTGTACAATTTCCTCCCAATAAGGTATAGCTACATTTCCAATACACCAAGTTAAATAAAAGATTACACCAGTACATATAACACTCTCATCAATGAAGAGGGTTTAAACAATTTCATAACTAGAATTGAAAAGGAGTCATATTTTTCAGTTGCAAAAAGACTTCATGTTGACCTGAATTACTGACCTCAGGAAGCTATTTATACTAGATTTTAACAAACATTGACCTTGTTGACAGTCTACAGAGAAATCTACACCATGATAGTGTTCGGGTGTGAAGATTTGATGTGAGGAAAGCAAAATTGAAGATCTTGAAGCAATCCCGGTCTGTTGGCCCAAATTGAAATTTTGCTAGTTTCCTTTTATCTTTTAACCTATATAATGTAACTCATGCTCTTGTAAACACTCATTCAAAAATAATGAATGAAACTCTCTGTTTTGACCCCGTGGACTAAACTGATCTCCAAGATCGGAGATCGGACATAATCACGTCATATCCGTATGTCGTATTGTTTGTAAAAGTATCTTGTTGCTCGATCTTAAGGTTCACAATTACTTATCCGTTTATTTTTTGTAGGTGTAACCTCGATTGCACGATTATTTTTTGAATTTATTGTTTGCTAACAACCGATTGTTCTTAATTGTTTGTTCCAGTGTAAATCCTAACATTTAGCACAAAGGAACTCTCTTGAACCGGTGGTTGATTATATATTTTAAGACCTGTCTCTAACAAAATGTATTTAAATTTTACCAAAAAAGAAAAAGTAAAAGTCCTTGCTTGAAACAAGAATCACAAATTATGAAGTACACTCACAATTTATATATAAATGGTATAAAAATTGTTTAGGTAAGGGAAAAAATCAACACAAAAAGTCACTCAAAACATGATTCATAACTAATTCCCCTTGTTAACATTTTGCAAGGCAAAATAACTGTAGAAACTACAGTTAATGAATAACCTATCCACTGAAGATGTATATATATATAAATAGTAGTACAGTTAATGAATTGTCTATTGAAGATGTATATATATACATAAATAGTGAGGAAAAATGGATAAACAAGCAACATTCTTGTCAGAGTGATTTAATAGTTATTTTCTAAATGATACTCCTGAAAACATTAATGAAATTTTTGAAAAAACTGCACTTTTGTAATGTTATAATTCAAATCAATATTATTTTATAGTAATTGAATTAATTTTGTTTGAGTTGCAAACACATGTATTTATTATAATAAGAAGAAAAATAAACATTTATTCAACATGAGCTTTTCTATGTTACATATTACAAAATAATAGTTTTCCTTTGGATTTTAATAACTAGAACACCATCTCTAATACTCAATACATTCTTAAAATAGTACATTTTATACACATGGTATGTTTTATATAAATATCATATCAAATTTATTAATTTAAAACTTTAAATTCCGTAGTGCTAGAACCCGCAGGAGATCCATGTTTATAACCATTATGAACTTCCTAATTTGGTCAACCAGAGTACAATATATATTGTTCATGACGAAATAGCAACAACAAACTTGAAATTTAGTCCACACACAATTACAGTTGATGTGTGACAACCAAAATCAAACCTTTGCAAATCATTTTGCTAAGAATAACAACACCCCAAATCTAAACCATAAACTTACATCCTTGTAAATAAAACTTTAATAGGAGTAATAAACTGAAAAAAGTGAAGAAAAGTCAAAAGTTACCTTTTTATCAATAAAGTCAGCCCAAAACCTAGCAACAGCTTTATCATAAGGATCAGAAGGAAACAATGGAGCTTTATCATTCCATACTTCATCAATGTACTCAACGATGATGCTAGATTCGCAGATGGGTTTGCCCCGATGGATGAGAACCGGTATTTTTTTGTGAACCGGGTTGGAGTCTAAAAGAAGCTGGCTTTTGTTTCTTAAATCTTGTTCACTGTATTCATATGGAATACCCTTTTCAGCAAGAGCAATTCTTACCCTCATACCAAACATACTTGCCCAGCAATCAAGTAGCATCACTTCTTCTTGTTTTGCCATTTGCTCTGCTTGTTGGTGAAACTTGAAAGAAGTCTGTGGAATGATTCACATTTATGGTGAGGTTTTATAACAGCTACTCGAAAACCAACGTGTGTACTTTTTTATTCATACTTTCTAGACGCATTGTTTCTAACGTGTGTAATTTTTTATTCATAGTTACGCATTGGTTTTAACTTCTAAGAGAATATTTTTCCTTTTCTTTATAGTATTAACCATGTTTTCCAATGTTTCGAAATCCGGAGTTTAGGGAGTCGAACAATAAATTAAGTCAAGGAGTTTTAGTTTGGAGACATCGATGTATGTATTGATCTTGTAGGTCTACATAAAAGCCACTCAAACCGGAGACCCGGCAACCCGTTCAACTTACCGATTTAATTCGAAAACCGGGTTTGAGAACATTGATGTTTTCTACTTCTTAACTTCTTTTTCGGTCTGAACCTAAAAAAGATGTGTGGGATAGAGAACTGTCAGAGCATCCACCGGCTGATAATTTGCATATTATCAAAAATAAATTGATTTAAACATCAAATATATAAATGAATAAACCGATGATGTTATCCTTGTTTAGATTATTCCGACCGAAGTTTTTTCGTAATCATTTTTTATTCTTTCTCTTGCCACCTCAAATATGTGCACCTAAAAGATTAAGTCTATCATACCACTAGACTACTTTAATTATGATCATACGTATCACAAATATGATATTGTAGCATTAACCTTGTGCATTTGTACATAACACTTTATAAAATGTACAAATTGCTACCCTAAGGATCGGTTTGACAGTGATTCACGTCAACGTGAGGGAAAAGAGGTGCGAACACAATCTTTGTTTCTTTTTATTTTTTCAATGCTCGATGTACTGCTAATCGTGATGTATAATCTTTCCGTGGGGAAAACTAAAAGTAGTAAAAGTTATTAGTGGGGTAATGTGGTAAAAATAATATGATGGAAAAGTTGATGTAATGATAACATGGTGACAATATTTGATAGGGGTGGGAGTTAGCATAACAAATTGACACGAGAAATACCTTAAATGACTTGTTACAAGTCCGGTGAAGCTCGAGATAGTTGAGTAGATTTTTGAGCTCAAGTTCGAGTATTAAAATATTTGGTTTGTGATGTGGCGAGCGTAACTAAACTTATATTATTTTACAATTTTACCTTCCATTTATATGTATATTAACATATTTACTGTATCTTTTAGTTAATAAACTCTAATTCAAGTCGAGTTAAGCTTGAAAGTATGAATTTAATTTATATTAAGGACTTTTCAAAAATAATTCTTAGGAATATGATTAACACACGTAAAAGTATTATAAATAAAAATAAACAAACAATAATTAGCTATCATGTAACATAAATATCAAGTTAACTATGAATATTTATATGTATAACTTCCTAGTTTAGATGACCCATATTTATACAGAGTTCATTAGAAAAATAATGATAAAAAAACATAAGTCAATATATTTTTATAAGTGTTAAGTGTACAAATATTTTATATATGTTATATTACGTATAACAGCTAACATATAAAGCACATACCTATTAAATCAAATACAAAAACCTTGAAAAAATTGTAGTATCGTATCCTAGTTTAGATTCTTATCAAATGACCCGATATGACCAATAAACTACAACTTGGGATAGAACTTTTTGTAAAGCATATTAAAAAGAGAACTTGAAACACAATATACAACAAAACACAAATTCCCAAAAATCTTTCTAGAGTAGAATGAATTATGCCATATACAATTACTATAACTTACACTTTGACATCACAATATTACTATCACATTTCCTCTTACTCCTCTAATATAAACTTGAGGTCCACTCACAGTATTTGTCTCGACCTTTTATTTGTCAAAACTAAGCAAATCTTAAGACAAAGATCAATTTGGATGTTTCTCTTCAGAAAGTTCATTCTTCTCGGCCTGTCACTTCTACAAGTCATAAGCATTTTTTTAGGATCTTGTGAAGAAAAAATATACTATTTAGCATGTTTATTCAGAATCTCGCACCATATAGTAGCATACTTAGAGATATTAGATACCTTCTAAGCTTATAATATTTCATTAATATATTACACATACAGATACTAACCTTCAACCTTTTGATCTCTTCCAATAATATCTCGTTCATCTCTTTGTAATCCTGAGATTCAGATTTCAGCTGATTTAGAACTCGGATATCATCTCCAAGTATAGTCAATTTATCAGTGGTGGCAGGCCGGTCAGGTTTCAAAGTAGAGCTCAATTCCAAGAATCTGTAAACAGAATTGACAATGTTTCAAAAGTGACACACCAACCACCATAGGGAGTGGTCTTTAAGCATAAATTCATTAATCTCACAAGACCTTCTCTCCTTATACAACTAATCTTTACCGATATATATATATATAAGTTTTTATAAAGTAGTTAAGAAACTATCTAGAATGATATATATCACGTATGTTAGTTGAAAAGAAGAATCCAAGAAACCAAAATTTCTAAAACACACACATATGATGAATGAATGATATACATATAGATTCCAAGTCGTTCCACTATCACCAGTAATGCAAACAGTATGAACTCAAATCATCAAACCTACGACCCCCAATATTTTCCATTTTCTCAGGCCCAGCTACAATGCCGGAAGGAGATTATAATCCCCAACTTTACATAATTCACTCAAATGTCTTGTCTCTATCCTTTCCTCTATATTCCCATGTACCAACAAAATTTTCAACCAATTATATAACCCATAATCATCATGAAATGAACCCAAAAAAAAAAAAAAAAAAAAAAAACAGAACTTTTTTGTATTTGTTGAGTGTTACCTCCCTTTTTTCAACGTTTTCCTTCCACCAGTGTCAATCACTGTCACTCACATTTCTCTTTATTTCTCTTTCTAAATCAATGTATGAAATTAATTTAGTTGGTTTATGTATATATGTATAAATGTATTTATAAGAATGTACGTAGTCTCTTTCTATCTTATCTCTTCGATTTTATTGCTTGCCCATTCATTCATTTATGTCATGGATCTACTCTTTTTCTGATGTAATTTAATTTTGTGCTTGCACTTTTTGATGATTATTAAGATTATGGGTTAGTGATTGAACCTTTCTGTTGAGGTATAATTGTGTTGCTCTCCAATTGTTTGTTTAAATGCCACTATGAGCAAAACCTTGTGAAAGTAGCTTACTTTCCTAATCCTTCTTTTGCATTTTCGCACCCTTTTTCCAATGTGTTTATCTTCACGACCTTGTCTATTTCGATCTTGAGGCATACCACTCTTTGGCTGTGGCACTGTGACTTATTGATAGCTACATCTTTCACTTATATTATACTGTTTCCTTCCTCTTAAAACCAGACCTAATTCCTTTGTTTCTTTGCCTAATATATACTTCCTTCCTTTTCTCATTGTTTGGTATTCAAACATGAGGAAACTTGATCTTGAGAAACACTTTTTGCCTTTTATGATCCTTGTTGTGATACCAAGTTTTGTACTTGTTGTTTCGATTAACGAAGAGGGCGCTGTGCTTTTGGAGTTCAAGCTCTCTCTTGATGACCCAAGTTGCAATCTTGATTCCTGGAATCAATCCGATTCATTTCCTTGTAATTGGATTGGTATTGGTTGTACCAATGATCATAAGGTAATTTATGTAAACCTTCATGGCCTTAATTTATCTGGCCCTTTATCACCAACCATTTGTAAGCTTTCATTTCTAACCGAATTAAACATTTCAAACAATTTCCTTTCTGGTCCAATTCCTAAGGATTTAGCTTTCTGTAAGCATTTGGAGGTTTTAGACCTCTGCACAAATAGGTTCCATGATGATTTCCCTACCCAAATTTCCGTAATTTCCTCTCTTAAAGTGCTTTCCTTATGTGAAACTACTACATTACTGGTGTGATTCCCGAGGACATAGGGAAATTAACATCATTAGAAGAGCTTGTTATTTACAGTAATAATCTCACTGGAATGATTCCCAAATCCATTGGCAGACTGAAACAACTTAAAATAATAAGGGCAGGTGTTAATTCTTTATCGGGTCCAATTCCTAGTGAGATTAGTGAATGTGAAAAATTGGAGATTTTCGGGTTGGCACAGAATAAGTTAGAGGGACCAGAATAAGTTAGAGGGACCATTTCCTAGAGAGCTCTAAAAACTCAAGAATCTGACTAGTTTGGTCCTTTGGCAAAATCTGTTTTTTGGTGAGATTCCTCCTGAGATAGGGAATTTCACTCATTTGGAATTGCTTGCACTTCATGCAAACTCTTTTTCTGGAAGCATTCCAAAAGAAATTGGTAAGTTAACACAACTCAAGAGGTTGTACTTGTATACCAACCAGTTAAACGGTTCGATTCCACAAGAGTTAGGAAATTGTGTGAGCTTAGTCGAGATTGACCTTTCTGAAAATCGTTTAACAGGGATTATCCCTAAAAAGTTGGGCCAGAGCACAAACCTCCGTCTTCTTCATCTTTTCGAAAACCTCCTGGTGGGTGATATTCCAAACGAGCTTTCACAATTTATAGAGCTTTGGAAACTTGACCTTTTGATAAATAATTTGACTGGAGAAATTCCCTTAGGGTTTCAAAAGCTTCCATTCTTGGAAAGTTTTCAACTTTTTGATAATCATCTTGAGGGAAGTATCCCTCCATTGATAGGAGCTAGTAGCAACCTCTCGGTTCTTGATATATCGATGAATAATCTTCTGGGATTCATACCTCCTCATCTTTGCAAATCTCAGAAACTAATGTTTTTAAGCCTGGGATCAAATAAGTTGTCTGGCAACATTCCACATGGTTTAAAATCATGCATATCTCTTATACAATTGATGTTAGGAGACAATATGCTTACAGGTAGCCTCCCTCTTGAATTCTCCAATCTTTATAATCTCTCCGCTCTTGAACTCCATCAAAACCATTTCACCGAGCCTTTACCCCCAGAAATAGGTCAGCTAAAGAACTTGAAAAGGCTTCACTTGTCTGATAATTACTTTTTTGGTCACATTTCTCCTAAAATTGGGAACTTGTTTCAGCTTGTAACGTTCAATGTCTCTTCTAATCGGCTGTTTGGAGACATTCCTAATGAGCTGATGAATTGTTTAAATCTACAGAGACTTGATCTTAGTAGAAACTGGTTTACTGGTCATGTTCCTTCTGAAATCGGTAATTTGGTAAATCTTGAATTGCTAAAGCTGTCCAATAACAGAATGAATGGACCGATACCGACTTCATTAGGGAAACTGGCACGTCTTACCGAACTGCAAATGGGTGGTAATTTTTTCTCGGGTAATGTCCCTTTTGAGCTCAGTCAACTCACGACTCTCCAAATTTCACTCAATATCAGTCATAACGAGCTTTCTGGTCCAATACCACAGAATCTTGGAAACTTGTTGATGTTGGAATCACTTTATTTGAATGATAATCTACTTGTTGGAGATATTCCTGCATCGATCGGGCAGTTAGTGAGCCTTTTGGTTTGTAATCTTTCTAACAGTGACTTGTTTGGGGCGGTCCCAAACACTCCCGTTTTTAGAAGGATGAATTCTAGCAACTTTGCCGGAAATAAAGGCTTATGCATTTTAGATTCAAACCAAAACCACTGTTTGTCACCTTCATTCCCACTATCCAAACAACATTCTGGATGGTTTCATGAAGGCTTCTCTATAGATAAATTAGTGAGCATCATATCAGGTACTGTCGGGTTCTTCTCTTTGATTTTCGCAATGGTTGTTTGTTGGGCTATAAAGAATCAAAAACCCATTTGTGTGCCACTTGAAGAAGAACAAGGTAAACCGGATGTTTTGGACAATTACTACTTCCAAAAAGCCGGATTCAAATATTAGGATCTTGTTGAAGCAACTCATAATTTTTCAGATGATGTTGTGATTGGGAAAGGAGCATCTGGGATTGTCTACAAAGCGGTGATGGGTGATGGTGAGGTAGTCGCAGTGAAGAGATTGAAATCTGGCAGTGGTGGTGCCATTGTTGACCGTAGCTTCCTTGCTGAAATATCAACTCTTGGAAATATCCGTCACAAGAACATTGTGAAACTTTACGGTTATTGCTACCACCAGGAATCCAATCTTTTATTATACGAGTACATGGAAAACGGGAGTTTGGGAGAATTACTTCATGGTAACAAGAATGCTCGTTTTCTTGAATGGAATGATAGATATAAAATCACCCTTGGGGCAGCTGAAGGTTTATGTTATCTTCACAATGACTGTAGACCACACATTATTCATCGGGATATAAAATCAAACAACATATTAGTGGACAAAATGCTTCAACCTCATGTTGGAGATTTTGATTTAGCAAAGCTTATGGACAACCCTTATTCAAAATCCGTGTCAGCTGTTGCTGGTTCGTATGGCTACATTGCTCCAGGTAAACCATTTTATTACTATTATCAGATACAACTTCAATTTCATAAATTTCTTGAATACTAAATATTCATTAATCGTTGATTTTCAGAATATGCGTATACAATGAAAGTAACAGAAAAGTGCAATATCTACAGTTTTGGAGTTGTTATGTTGGAACTTGTTACTGGGAAGTCTCCGGTTCAACCTCCTGACCAGGGAGGGGATCTTGTGACATATGTAAGAAGATCAGTTCATGGAATGATTCCAGTTTCTAAATATTTGACAAAAGGTTAGATTTGAGTTGTAAAAGAACAACAGATGAGATGTTTTTGTTTCTAAGGATAGCATTGTTTTGCACTAGTCCGTCACCGCTAAATAGGCCTACAATGAGAGAGGTCATAGCAATGATAATTGACTCCAGGGAAGTCAAAATTAGTTCAAAGTCATCTCCGTCATCAGAAACTCCTCTAGATGATGCTGAATCTTGCAAAGGTCAGAGAATCATCTATCATCTATTCAATTTATACCACCAAAATATGGGCTAATTGCATGAAAGGGTAACCAACTTAGCTTTGGGGCAGAAAAGACCTTCAAAAGTCTCCAGATTCTGATATTAGGAAATTACCTAAGATAGCCTTTTCTTTAGGCGCCACACCAGCACCATGTCAAAAACAAAAGTCAGCATGCTCAAAAGTACCGACACATCAGATGCCTCGTCATCATTGGGACTGGGCTGCAATTACTTTGAGTAGATAGTTTTAAAACTTGGTTACCTTAAATAAATTTTCTTTTCCCCAAAAACAAGTTGGTTCCCCAAAATAGTAGCTGGACTGAATTTTGTTAGTACCCTTTTGTGGGATGATCCCATTAAACTTATCTGTATTCATTTTAAGAGTCTTGTGTATTATGCATTAGAGTTCAAAAGCACTTGTGCAAACAAAATTAACATTGATCTTGAATTGATTTGCAGATTATGTGGAGTCGGCAGAAATCGGTACTAGTCCTTGGCACACTAGGTCTTCCTCTTCCTTGTATCACTTAGATCCTCCAAGTAAATAATAGTATCACTCATTCCTATTGTACAAAAAAGCGAAAGAAATTATATTTAACCAATAACCATATTTATTTTCTAGTTATATAAGTTGAACATCTACCAGTGCTACAAAGGTAAACTCAACAACCGGCATACCCTTTTATGACGTAGCGATAGACTACTGCTAGAATCCATGCATAAATAATTCAGGTAACTTTGAATTCAAGTTTTGAATTTGTTCTGGTTGTCATAACTTGTATACCAACAGTAATGATCAAGTTCCAACCATCGTTTCCGATTGTATCTCAATTGAAGTTTAAATACTTTGTATACTATTTGGTGAAGTTCAATTTGATTGAAAGTAGATGTTAGACATGTAGATTGGACAGGTTGTATGCTAATTATTGAAGATGGCTTATTCTAATTTACTAGTTTAGTACCAGAATATGAATTAAAGCTCACTCCCCTCTGTCTTTTGTGGGAGTTAAACCCCATTAGTAATGTTTCAATCTTGGTATAATTTAGAATTGTATGGAGTAATTTGTTGAAATCTAATTTATGGGCGAGTGTGATGAAATTGGTTGTTGTGCTCAAGGAGGAATTATGTGGCAAAAGGACATGGTTGGTACATAGTGAGTTGCACCTTGACAATTTCAGCATTTTGTTAGGTAATAATTTGAGACTTTGGCTCATTTTACTAATTTTTAATTCCATATACTTCTTTTCCAGTCTTCTTGTTTCCTCATATCCAGGATCAATATGCTATCTACTACCATTATCAACATTTGATATAGTACTCAAAAGAAGCTCCATATTGGATGTTTCAAGCACATGGGTGTGGTTTTTGTTGTATCTCTGATTACTAACCATGATTAGAAAGAAAAGGGTTATTTATGGAATTCTTATAAACTAAAAAGCTGAAAGCTTGTAAATCAAAATTTTAGTAGTAACTATTATAAGATTGAAACGTGACTTAAACTGGTATACTTTTCTTTATCTATTTGATTGTGGACTTATGTAAAACACATTTAAGCTAAAGCATAAAAGTGCCGATTCTAAATCTATCTAAATCTATCACTATGAGTATCAGATTGATAGTGGAGTGGAATGAGAATGAGTATCATTACTCAACCCATCACCCTAAGTTTGAAAAAAACCCCGTTTGAAGAGTTTCATTCTCAATTCTTAAAGACCCCCTTTTAACCCTTAATCCAAAGACACCTTAATATTTAATTTTGCCGAATATCAAAACCTTGTTAACATATGTGCATTTCCCCATCTTTCATAAGAAATAATATATACCCCATATATGTTTTGCCATAAAGAACAAATGCATTTGAGAAGGGAAAGAAAGAGTTTACTACTGAGTTTTAAGGATACAAATTTTGGTTATTCAATCGTTACCGCACGTGACCTATTTAACTAATCTACGTAGGGTGTGTTCGATAAAATTAGCAGGTGTTAGAAGTTTATAACTACATTTAATAGCTAGAAATTATATTTAAAGTTAAAAGTTCGAGCTTATTTATTTTATAAGTGGTTAGTCAAAACTAACTGAAGCTAGAGCTTAAAGATGTGAATTGACGTATAAGGACAAACAAAAGCATGATATAAAAGGTATTTATGTAACTTCTCATTTCATAAGCTACTTGCTTATTTTTAAAAACTACGTCAAATAATTTTTCTTATAACTTATTTTTTATAAATCATTAAAATGTTGTCAAACAAATAATACTAAAAGTTTAAAGTATAGAATTACAGAGAAAACAAACTTAAAATCCTATAAACTATCATAAGATACCTTTCAAACATTCCCATAATCGTGGGAGCAAAATGTAATTATTAATTAATCACCAAATTGCACATGAAGGATCGTGGTTGAAGTAATTAGGCATCTATAATTTTCTTGAATGTGCTTCTGCTAAAATTGTAGATCTGACACCTTAATCATTAGTCATTAGTAGTTAATATTTTAAAATCTTTATTAGATCAAGTCATATATTTATATATTTCAATTTCAGTTCACAACATATCAAATAATATATTTAATATTTTGAATAATGACAAACTAGGTGGGTAAAAGTTATACTTTGACAATAAGGTTTTCGAGTAAATATAAAATGTTGCATCAAATTTAGTTCCAATTAAAAAAAAAACATTGGAAATACAAAGTTATATAGTTTCTTTTTACAATACTACCTTTCTAATATTAAAAAACAACTAAAGGGTTACTTAAAACCTCCCAGAAGATTAAAAAACTTACAACAAACTTTCTATTTTCAACCCCTAAACTTCACTTTACCTAAATTAAACCACATTTTTCCTATAACAGTAGTAATTCTGGTTCGGATTCAAGTTTCGTTTTGACCCCTTACTTTTCAATAATAAACAACTTAGCCCCTTCCAAATCCAACGCCGTCTCTTCGATGGTGCACTCAGATGATTCGCGTGTGGTTTACAACTTCTCTTCACCGTCATCCCTCGGAGCTCCGGCGGGCTATACGTTCGTATCAACGGCCACTTAATCCCATCGAAAAACGGGTGCTGTTTAATATCAGTCGCACCTCTTGCACACCCTAATCTCTCCCCATAATCCTTCACCAACAACTGTTTTATCAAATCTTTCGCCTCAACAATCCCCGGTTCCGCTTCGATTTCTTCATCGAACGTTACGACTTTGCTTGACGCGATATTTCGCAACGTGGACTCCTTACTCGATCCACGAAATGGCGTTTTACCGTACAATAACTCGTAAACTAACACACCAAACGCCCACCAATCAACACCGTTACCGTGTCCACTCCCGTTAACTAACTCTGGAGCCAAATATTCATGTGTCCCCACACATGATCTTGAAAAAGCTGACGTAGGTTCAGCAACAAACTCCGTAACCGTTTCTTGTTGTGCACGTCTAATTCTGTTGTAACAACCGTAACGGCTTTTACTTTTTGTGGTTCTTGTAATCAGTTCAGTTCTGTTGTCTAGTTTTGGTACCACGTCAGCGTTGAAACATAAATCAAAATCAGATAACATTATATGACCGTCTTCACGGATTAATATATTCTCCGGTTTCAAATCTCGGTACACGATTCCTATCAAATGGAGGTATTCGAGAGCGACTAAAACCTCAGCTGCGAAAAAACGAACTGAATTTACTGGCAAACGGTACTTCGGTTGCTTGCGAAGCAAGGAATGTAAATCGCCATTCGGACAAAAATCGATTAGGAAACAAATGTAGTGAGAAACTTCTAAATGCGCGTATAAGGTAGGAAGAAACGGGTGATCGAGTGAGGAAAGTATTTTACCCTCAGTTTGTACATGTGATAGCTTTTTAGAAGAGAGAGAGTTTTTATCGACGACTTTGATTGCGAAATTTGCGTGTTCATAGTCGCGAAGACGACAAAGGAACACGCGGCCGAGGTTGCCAGAACCGACAAGACGTACAAGTTTAAGGTGACGAAGGTGGAGGGAACCGTCTGAGGAGAGATTAGCGGCAGCTTTTATAGCGGACCAGTTAGGATTGGATTTACGGTGAGGGCGGGGATTAGGGTTAGTGACAGCTGACGAAAAGTTTGTTGCTGAAGCTGATGAAAGACGAGTGGAGTCGTTGAAGCTTAAACATAAGCTAGAACGAGCGAGACTCGATCGAGCACTCGATGAAGCGATTGTGGTGGTGGTGCAACTAGTGAAACTTAGGTCAAGATCCGAATCTTGCCGGAAAAGAGTGTGCTGATCGTCTTCCATTAGAATTTTGTGTGCGAGTATTTATTTTTTTCCCTTTATTTTTATTGAAAAAGAAAACAGAAAAAGGAGAAAAAGAATTTGATTTGTGTATGGGATTGAATTGATAAAGTGGTGAGGGTGGTTTATAATTATAAGAGAAGGGAAGTGGGGCATGTGTAATTTAATGACATTAACGTGTTTGGTTGACCGAAAATATGAAGAGAGAGAACGGGGTGGTAGGTTTTGGTTTGACTAAAGTATAATGGAAGATGTTTAATAGTTAAAAAGAAATGAAGCGTAACTCCCTTGGGACTAGTATGGGTGGGAGTTTAGTTGGATTTTGACTACCGGTTAATAACTTGAATCATTAAATGGGTTTATTTTGGTTACATGATTTAAAATTTGCAATCAATTTTCATTGCCTCTTTTTTCCCATGATGATGGGAGTTAAGTTGCATTAAGATGTTATTAAATTGGACAAATGGTACGACAGAGTAGTTAATTTGTCAACCATCACACCATAGTTTAGTGAGTCGCATTATGATAATTTCGTAAAGGAATTTCAAGTTCAAATCTCACCAGCAGTATATATTGAGCTGATGAAAAAAAATGTTCATAAATAATCACAGGATAATTTGATTAGACAGCGTACATTAAAATAAAAAAGTTTGCTCTTTTCAAATAATCTTAATACGAAAAACCTTCTCCACTTAGAATAGTTAATTTGTCAAAATTTGACAATCAAGAGAATATGACTTTTATTGATATTGTAAAAGGACTTACATTTTGATATGCCATAAAAGGTAAAAGTACCATTTCATTTATCAATTTTACATTTTTTTATCGGTTTTAGTTGATGTAGACTTTATATATCATATAATTATTTAATACGTGACTTTTTTACCTGACAAACATACTGTATAAACACTAATTTTACTTACTAAATGTTTAAGCCCTCATTTTATTTTGAGTGGAAAAATATTTATATAGTATGTTTGACATGTAAAAAGAATCACATATTAGATAAATATATTATGTGTGAGGCTTATATTAACTAAAATCGATTAAAAATTTAATAATAAAAAAATGAAATCGTAATTTTACTTTTAATTGAACTTTTTTGACAAATTAAAATCTTTAATGTTATGATTTTAACATATTAGTCCTTTTAGAACATTGACAAAAATTATATTTCCTTTATTGTTATATGTTTACAAATTAATTACCTTTTCTGATCATTTTACCTATCAAATTCAACATGATCATGCTTGTAAAATGCAATTATCACTTTTAGGTTTGAACTATTGTACTAGTTAGTATGTATTTAAAATGAACTAGTATTTATGTAGTAGATATTTATCTTTTACATGAAGGACTTATGTAATAAAACTGTCAAAAAAAACATGAAATGATATGATTCAACATGTATCTAGGTAAGTCGACCCGTGAGCAATTCTACCCATTTGCAGATTGATAATTTTACCTCTATACAAGTTTTTCACTCTTAAATTTTACCCACATCACATTTACATGTCACTACTAGTGTTAACATAAGGTACAATCACTGTTACTGCATAATGTAGTCATTCAATTAACGATGGTGTGAAGGCAGAGATGTATAAATGTGAAAGCAGAAGAATGAAGAAAAAGTTGAGTCATTTACTTATTTATTTATGAGGAATTGAAGGATTGATTTAATGAATGGGTAATAATAGAACCTGTGGTCTATGTTTAGGCTTATTAACTTCAACAAAAGTGAACAGAAGCTACACTTGGATCTACGTCTGCTTACAAATAGGAAAAACGTACACCCACTCTTTGTAATTTGTACACTAGCTGGATATATAGTAAATGCATTTTATTCAAGTTTTTATTAAAAGTATTATCACTAGCTTTTAAAGCTTAAAAGGTTGGAATTTATTTTTCTGAGCTTACATAGATAAAACGTTGTTTATTAATCTAGTAAAGTAATGGGCTTTGTTACTGGCTCATGATACACCTTTTCACTTAAGTGCAATGATGTGATATATATTATTAAAAAACGGAAAATACATAAAGTTTAAAATAATAGTATAGTTGAACCCTTTTCATTGGTACAACTAATATATTTTGATCCAGTATTGCGATATAAGGTCTGGAAATTGATTATCAAATGGTTAGATCTGAATATTCCTTTTCAACTTCCATATATTGAGCTACTAGATTTTATTAATAATCAGGATAATTTGCATAAGGCAAAAGACATCCTTTTTACTATCATTTATACTGCTTGGTGGGAGCTTTGGAGATTCCGAAATGACCATATATTTCAGTTTGGGATGAAGAGGGATATCGGCATTGCTGATACTATTATTCATTATTCATATATGTGGTATCGGAATAGGCACAAGAGAACGAGTATGCGATGGGATGATTGGCTTAAAAACCTGCTATTGGTTATATAGTCCATGTGGTGATGTGTTTCTTAAGCAGGATATATGTGATTTCACGATGATTGAAGCGGCGAATTGCATTTCGTTGCTGGGAGTTTCGAGTATACCAAGAGTTGAATTTAGTTTTATTTTTATCTTTTTTCTGATGTATTTTTATCCTGGGGCTTGTATGGGATTACATCAAAAACTCCAAGGAGTGAAAACCGGTGGCACGGCCTCCGTGGGTGGGGATTTTTCTCTTGCCTTGGTTATCTGTAATTGGCAAGAGTTTTTTCATCCCTTTTGTAGTCCTCATAGTTAAAGTCTCAGGAGGTCATCTAGATTGTAGTGGTTTTGTACATATCTAAATTTGTATGAGTTTTTCTGTGGCTCTGGTGTCTTACTAGATGCTTTATATAATATAATTATGCCGTTCAAAAAAAAATATATTCTCAAGCTCTAAGGTAGCGTTCGGTTTATCGATATTTGTAAAACATATTACCTAAATCACAATATTTACCAAGTAACGCTTTTATCATAAGTAGAAGTGATAAAATAGACAATGAATGAGTTATATAGTAGCTTAGATGTGAACTAGTAATAATATATAACGTCGATATGGCTTTCTTTTGTCTCTCTGTTCTGTTGTTGTTGTAAACAAGTCAAGATACAGTTTATCTCACTTATTATTATATATTTTATAAAAGATATTTACAATCAAATTACACAAAATTTTTAAAAATATATAATAAATATAATATGTTAAAAAATAATAGTCTTACATTTACGTTTTACACAATTTCCTAATATACTGATTATATTTTTTTCTTTTTTAAACGACATGCACATAAATTAGACATGTTTATCATTTTATCATAAATATTTTATTCATTTATATAAACTAAAGATTTTATAAATTATATAAGAAAATATGCCACAATATTTTATTCATTTTATTAAAATTAATTATGTCCCGCATTATAGCAGGTCTATAAACAATATAAAAGAATCGATTCAATAAAAATTAAATTCGACCCTCGATATAAACTATATAAGAAAATCGGCCACAATATTTTATTAATTTAATTAAAATCAAATTTGTCCCGCATTATAGCGGGTCTATAAACTATATACAAAATCGATCCAATAAAAATTAAATTCGACCCGCGATATAAATTATATAAGAAAATCGACCACAATATTGTATTCATTTTGTTAAATTTAATTTGTCCCGCATTATAACGAATCTATAAACTATATAAAAAAATAGATCAAATAAAAATTATCACGGGGTCTATAAACTAACAACGATTAACATTTCTTTCGTATAATTACACTTTCGACTCTTAAAGATTTGATGTATTTGTTTAAACCACAAAAGTCGGTCACAATATAAAAAAACCCGACTAATATTTTATTTATTTATAAAAGTTATATTCGCCGCGCCTTATCATGAGTCTATAAACTATATAAAAAAATTGACAAAAATAATAACTAAATTTGACCCGCGTTATCGCGGGTTTATAACCTAGTTTAAGTTAAACAAAAATATTATTTTCTGAATATTTAAGATAAAGTTAAGAAATATATAGATTTATATATTTTTAATATAAATACAAAAAAGAAGGTGTAAAGTATGAGAAGTTTTATAAAATATTTCGTAAATGTATTTAATTAAGAAGCTTTATAAATAAAAAGGATTAAGTGACTTTAGAAAAATAAAACACAATAATGAGTGCACTTTTTATATGTATGTATGGATAAATGTGTAGAAAGAAAGAGAATGTATTTGTATTGTCACCCAAATAAAACATTAATGGAAGGTGATAATTAATTTGATAAGTTAGTGATGTGCATGATTGAAAGAGATGTAACTGAGTTATATTGAAGCTAAAAGATGAGACAGGTAGGGGTGAGAGCTTCAATATCCAAAAGAAAATGATAAACATGTTTATTTTATGTGTATAAAATATATCTATATCTAAAGATATAATTAGTAAATGTAAAATGATAATTTGTAAATATGAATAGAGAATAAATAAAATTTATGTATCATTTATTATTGTAAGAACAAACCACCGCAACAATAAATCATATAATTATAATAGAAAAAACACAACACACAATATTTTATATAGAAAACCTTTCAAGGTTGAGTAAAAATCACGGAATTCCTAGGTCACTTAACATCCACTATACGTTAATAATATTACAAGTTAAAGACGATTAACTCTCAACAATCTTGAATATTCTCATACCACTCTCACAGTAAATTATAATAACGAAACCCTCGACTTTATTGAATTACTAAAAACTCACCATACGAGACTGAGAGAGACATTTATATGCTTTTTTCATCTCCTTATCAAATTTTTACAACTAACTCATATTTAGATGGTTGAACTCTTAAATTGTTCACCTAAGTAATTTGATAATCGAATTAATTTGATTTTCAAATCTCTATGTTAGAAAATTGAATCATATTTCAACAATTATAATAATCAAAAATATTTCTAGACATTTTTAAGAATATATAGTAACACTATATACTTTGAAATCTTGAAATGTTTCGAGATGTTATTTGGAGATGAATAAAAGTTACATAGAAAACTATGCATGTCAAAAGTCGCCGGAACCGTCTTTAACGCCGGTACACCACTTCTAGTAAAGTAGAAGCAGATTAGTAGAACATAGAAAACTTGTCCAATAATTAATGAAACTCTTGGTTAATAATTTAACAACTTAACTAATTAAGTATTAACGGTCCCATGTGATGGGCCCTGATTAACCCCAATTAGTTTTGTGGGATCCCCTCATAAAATTGTCTGCCACGTGGTAAACATTGGCCCCATACATTCGATTTTAACACTATTTTATTCTCTCTATCATTAAATTTAAATACATTATTTTCCAACTGTCTAGACACAAGTATATCTTCGTTAAAAATTGTAAGCATTAATATAAATATCAAGTAATAAGAATCGTATGATCAGCTGCAACTAGATATTTTGTTTGATCTTGTTTTTGAATCTTCACTGTAATTCAGTAATTGTCTGGAGAATTTTGATCAATTTTACGTACTATACAAAATAGGGATTTAGTGTTTAAGAGTACAAGTTTTTTAAAAAATCTCAACTCTCGTAGAAAATCTTCGACCATTACAACATTGCAAATTATATATGCAGTTGAATATTCAACATTAACCACATAAGTTCATTATGTAATTGTCATTAATCAAATAATGATGTACATAACATCACACTCATATAGAATCGTTTTCAAGTGATATAATCAAATCGAGTCGAATGAGGTCTCACTAGCGTTACGGTTCTACTCCGAAGTGATAGTTCCGAGTTCAGACGACATTCTTCTTAAGTTCGACAAACATACATTTTGCACGTTTCCTTACGATGTAAGACACATAGAGTTGCGATTTAGCAGACCTATGTTGGTCTAAACCGAGTTCAGACGTACGCCGGAGTGGTTAAGAATTAATCACCCATATACTCTTTTTTTATTAGCGCTCTCAAGATGAAATACTATTGATCACTAACTATATATGATTTATTACTTGTTATCTATAATGTTAGACTAGATGTTATAAACAACATTCGTAAAATTATCGTAGGTGTTATTTTTTTTAATGAAATAATAGGTTTTTACTAGCCCAGAGAAAATATGTCAAAGTAAATTGGTTTGGGAAGAGAAAATAAAATCGTAATGAGTTTTGTACGTAAAACTAGTTATAAATGTGAAATAAACTAATTAACTATCTTAAATCTTAAACTAAACGAAAACGTTACTTAGTGATACGATTCTGAAGACGTACATTCAGTATCCATTAATAATATTATATCAAATTATATGTTCTATTTATTTAGGATGAAATGAAATATAAATATTATTTTATATGCATATATGTGATATATGATTCACCCAGTAATGCTTTACCTAGAGATTTACTTCTAAATAATTCAAATTAATTATTTCAAATAAAACCGTATCTGCCACTGTCACGTGACGAAGGAGTTATTTGCATGTTTTTGTTTTGTATATTTATTTATTTAAACCCACTATCTCACTCAATAATGAATCCATGATTTTGCATGAGAAAACTGATCGTGATTATTAGCTTTAAATGTTAACTTCTATCATGATCAAGCCTTTTCAGGTGTTCAGAATCATACTTTAATTCTGCCATAATTAACACTTAATATAATTACTTATTGACCAAATTATTTATATTCATCTAAATCTGTATATATTATTTTGATAAAATATAAAAAAATGTGTTATTGCTAATACCAATAACTGAAAGTTTATTTCAATAACATAATACTATGTATGACATACATAACGATCGAATAAATTCGGGTTGAATATGTAAACTTTTGGCCAAGTGTTTATTTAGTAAATGAAATATGATGCGTAACTTTAGCGTACGCATGCCTAACGCTATATAAGTTAAATGATTAGTTATATATGTTTATGTAATTAACAAAGTTACTTAAAGAGGTCAAACTATAAATTTATTAAAGGATTAAAAGCATATAATAATGATCATGGTTTATGTTAATTTTCATTTTAGACGTTATATCTACCTATGTAATATAGCAACAAGTTTATCAATTTGCCAACTTTTGGACGGAGAGTTCATCCATTTATATTGAAGCATAACCATCACAACTAACTCGATCATTCACTTGTGATACAATATTAATATTACAAAAAGGTACAATATAATTATCTTATTAATTCATTTAAATATTTGTATTTTTAAAATTTTGTTATTATAACTAAATATCTTAATAATTATAACAATTATCTCATTTTCTCTATCACTAATATATACTTTCTCCAACACTTTTAATGAGTCAAATTTCATTATCACCGCTAATCTATCAGAAAAGAAGAAAAATGACATAATAATATTACGATTCATATCATTATAAAGGTTTTTTTTCATTGAATGTCATGGGCATTTTGTTAGTAACATAAAATTGACCTTTACATACCCGTTAATTAAAATCATTCTCTTCAATTCTATGAGCCAAATTTCATTATAACCACATAAAAAGAAAAAAAAAATGACATAACAATATTACAATTCATATTATCTATAGATTAATCTTTGTTGGGTCTAGTGGGTATTTTGTTAGTAACACAAAATTGGCCCGCTTTTTACGTACCTGTTAATTAAGATCATCCTCTTCAATTCTTAGGTATCTTGTCGTAACCATATTATTCTACCTATACTTGTAAACTCTTTTACGTGCATATTAGACACTGAAAAAAATATAATGTAAGACAGAAGTCTCTGACTATGTAAGTCAAAGAGTTGACTTTGTAGGTAAAATTATACGGTATAAAATGTGCCCCGTTGACATAGTGGATGGCATATATTCGTTATATTCATGAGGGCATCAAAAAGAACATGGCACGATGTTTGTCCATATGATACGTGAGTCGAGGCCTGAGGGTGACGTGTGATATTGTGGCTCAATAATAGCTTCATACAAAAGGCCTACCCATATAGGCAGATAGTACTAAAATTAGTTACTTGGGCCCTCTCTTTTAAATGTGGGCTTTACATTCGGCCTTGTCTTTTGTTTTCCTAATTATTTTATGATTGTGATATAAAGTTGTAGTAATTGTAGTAACTATTTTATTATTTGAGTTTTTTTTTTATTGGTGGGGTTTGGATTGAAAATTGGGTATGAAATATATAGATTACAGATGTATTTTTTACATTTTTAGGTGACCCATTTCTTCTCTCTATCTATCTCCTTAATCCATTCAATTCAATTTTATAAATAATATGAAAAACTTTTATTCCATAAAAAGACGCCTAATCGTACTTTAAAACAAAAATTTAGTCCTTTCATGTATACTATTTGAATGAATCAAACCTTTTACAATGAACAATGTATTGATCTTTCTTTCTTTCTTTTTTAATGAAACAATTTATAGTTCGATTATTTCAAATTTAGACGATAAAAAACATCCAAACATTGTATTTTACAACTTATTTGTATTGAAAATGAGGTATAGACGTTTGATTCATTCAATATCATATAGTCAATTTTCAAGTGTAGGTACGATAATGTGGGTTGGCATCACAGTTTCTTTGGTCGGATGGTTTATCATCCACTTGATTTTTAGGTAGTATGCATCTTGTTCTTCTAATCTATCGATGCGTTTAGTGTTTACATTAATTCGGTATAGTCCACCTACACTATTGTAACAGAAGCATTATTACATACTGGCCAAAAATGTAGGATTGGATCGTTTGTCGTAGATCGGTATAATATTTTGAGTTGTAGTAACCGTCTATGAGTTATTTTTTAGAATCGGTGTAACTCCGAGCATTTTGCTAGCTCTATTTTTATTTTAAAAAAAAAAGTTAGTACATACCGGTTAAAAATATATGAAAATTTGAAAAAAAATTCGAAAAGAGGAAGGAAGGTAAAATATTTACCCGGTGAATATCTTTATTTTTACTTTTATAATTCATACATAAAGATCTCATTTGTTTTACTTGATGTATATTTTAATATTTCATAAAAGTATTATTTGGTAAATATTGAGTACAAAATATTATCAAGGTACATGCAAATATTCACTGAAATTATATAGTCGAAATTAATTGTTGTTTCCCTCATTTTATTAAAAAATTCACTCGCATATGTATTCTGTTTGGGTGTATGCTTTAACATAAAAACGAAGTCTGCATTAACTGACTGACTTATCGAGTAATGGTAGTGTCTTCTTTTACCCTTCAAATAGATAAATTTTTGTAGTCTTTTGGTTCTTCTTTGCTTCTGTGTTATAATATAATAATTACAAAAAAGTTATTTTTATCACGTAAAATACTTTCATGAAATTTATATACCTGTTTATGAGGTAATACTATATATAGGGTTGAAATTTACTTCCTTTCTTCTTTAATTTTTGTACTTCCCTCTTAATCCCTACAATATATATATATATATATATATTAAAAACTTGATGTCTAAGAAATCAAAATGTGATGAAAGAATTGAGAAAAACATTTAATTATGGAGACATATTCATGCACAATAACAAATGAGAGAAATTAATAAATTGAAGTGTATAATTGGACATGGAGAGATCCACTCCTTTGTCCAAGATACAATGTATCTATCCTTTATCTACCTAATCTTATTTCAAATAAATACATCATATTAATTATTTCACAATTTTAAAATATGCTAATATTCATGTATTTTTATTTTATTTTTTATTTTTGGGAGGGCTTGAACCTTGATAATTTATCGATTTCGACTTTCTATCGGTATGAGTTTTGAACATTACAAGATTACAAATTTAGTTCAGTAATTTTGGGTCGTTTTGACTCGTTGATCCATAAAAAATGACAATAAGAGTACATAACATTTCTTGGTTACAGACTAATAGTGTCGTTTAAAACAATACGGCTTGTTTAAATTACAATTTATTACTAAGAGTTTCATATATGTTGTGATCCATACCCTTCAAAGCTTTATCACTTGATGTTCTTGAAACTTTAAATCACGAAGGAGGCTTTTATGTAAAGATATAGATAGTGTATGCAACAGTAGTTTCATCTCTTAAACGTGGATTATTATATTATATTAATTAATAGTACAAAATAAGAATAAAAGAATAATGGTTAATTATAAGTAGTGACAATATCACATGTAAACATTAATTAGTATGGATTGGCAACTCCTAACCAATCATTAACTAGTTACCAACATAAATATAAAAATCAGATATCAAAGTATGATAAGGTTAAGATTCCAAATTATCATTGATAGAGTTGCCAAAACAATGATTTAAGACCCCCACCACCCCAACTTGTTTGCAGTTAAGTTAGTTGAACATATGTTTCTAAACAAAAGAGATGGGATTTTGAAAATGGTGGAAATAATATATATGTTAGCTAAATAGAGTCTGACAGAAATTCATTCATGCTTGCCTTTAGAGGGGTGCCAGCTTGCTTTTAGAGAGGTGCCGATGGCTCGTCCTTGAACCATCCTCCGTTTCCTTAGCGGGCCCATTTCTTTTCTTTTTGTTGTTTTTGTTTCGTACGTACAGTAAAATTATTATACGTAAATAGTGAGTTCAGTCTTTCTGAAGATCGGTCATTTGTTGACAGTGTTTTAGTATTTATTCAGTTCTATAAGAAAATGTTGATGTGACCCTGAATAGAAATGAAAGACAAAAAAAAAAAACCAATCATCAGTTATGAGGAGATCTTATATAAACACAAATGTTCTATATTTAAATTTGCATCATAGTATTATAATTCACAATACAAGTTTGCACAGAAATAAATGTATAATATTGTATACCATAGTCTTATATGTTGTATTGTCCGATGAACAAACATATGACAAATTCTTGATGGTACGTTGATAATGTGATGAAAAGAAATTTCATAAATTGCATTATTGTTGAGCAAACTAATGATTTATCATCATTATTATTTAATATCAATATGTATTATTTTTATTTTCTATATTCCATATACTAATGTTGTATTATTCAACCTAATTGCTAACAAAAAGTTGGTATCATTTTATTTTATTTTCGCACAAAGGATGCATGTTTCGATATAATCAACTATACAGGGAGTTTTAGAATCACGAAAATATCGAGCAAATAATTTAAGCCTCTTTTTTTTTTTTTTGGTATAAAAGCTTTTCATCTTACTCCCTACAAATTTTGTTATTTAAAGCCATATTGTTAAACTAAATAAAATGTGTACAAAGTTTAAAAATAATCTTACTAATTTTTGTAACATTCGACGCGTGAGGAGTTTGAAGTTGGAAAACTTCAAATTACTAATAAACAAATATATATTTCTTTTCAAGGGAAATTATATAAAAGATACTAAAATGAAAAAAAATATAATTTTTTCTTCAAAAAAAGTGTATTGTAAGAAAACTACCACTATCTGTAACTCGTAAATTTTCAAGTTGCAGGTGGCCATTTGCGGAAATAGCATTTCGGAGAATGTGAGCTCGCAAATTTACGAGTCGCTGGTGGTGATTTATTTTATATAAATTGTTTTTATCTTTTATTCGTTCTCGATAAAATATTTTGAAATTTTTAAAATTTATATAAATATTGTGACCCTAAATTAAGATGATCATCAACTTATTACATAAATTCTTTAAAAAACACTCTCACTTTTTGTTGGCTGAAAAATAAATAAAATAAGACTTTCTCATATGGTTAATACTGATCATTTTTGGCATAAGATGATCATCAACTTAATTGTAATTTATAATTTTCTTTCAATCAATTAGATAATTGTCAAAAGAAGTATTTCAGTTAGTACATTGTATTGTTTTCGTAATGTTTTGAAACCCTATATAGTGAAATGTTTTAGTGTTCATTAAAAAAAACAAAGTAAACAAGAAGGAAAGTTACTGAGGCAAATAAAACACAAATAACAATATATGAGGACCATTGTTAAATAGTACAAAACATAAGTGTTGTTATTACAATAATTTCAAAGGTGACTCAAATGTATACTTGAAAAACACTGAGTCGATTGAGATGCTTCTAATTTGACCTTCACCTTTGATTTTCTGGAGGTTTTTTGCAAGTGATATTCAAAGATGATATTAAACATACAACTATTTTTAGTTTATAGATGTCTAAAGGTTAGCAACTTGCTGATTTGGATCTTGAATTTGATGTTGAGGTGGATCTTGATCAGCTCGGCCCGTCCACTCTGTCTTCGATCGCCATGCTAGTATTTCAAATATGACCATATTCCTTACAATGTTTAAATTATTTCTTGTTTACTTGTTTCTCCTCTGCAACTTGCCTCTTCACAAGGGCTGATGGCAACACATTTTGCATATCACCTGGATTAATACAATGGAATTTTCAAACAGACGGTCAACATGTTGATTTTCATGATAACTCGCATAATCATGATCATCATGTGGATCCTTATGATATTGGGAAAAATTATGAGGATTAAGAGGGTGTTCAGTTCCATATTGTGGTTGGCTTGAAGTGCAAGAAACATCCTGGGTTACTTCATCTACCCTAAATTGTACGTTTTGATTGTTTTGATGTGGGTATATGGTGGGTATTATTGAGCGGCATGGTAGTGATACTGTTGGAAACGATGTATAATATGATGGTGGGTAAGGAAAAGGAAATTGATATGGAGGATTCATTTGGTATTGTTTGAGGTGGTTGGTTGTATTCATGACTTTATAGTTGTAGACATTTTGTTGCTGAAAACCACTACCGCTACTGATGGTTGATTGCTATCCATACCCAAAACGTTTGTTACACTATCAAAAATTTTATAACAGTATCATTAATCGCACGAGTAAAAAATTCCTCAAAACCATTAACGTCATCGGTAATATCTATAACAAACTGATCCACCTTATATTTCATACGAATATCACTCTCAAATGCTAATCCTGATTTTCTTAAAACTGTTTTTAACAAAGCTTTGTATGGAATTGGCTTTTTGGTGCAAGAGTAAGTGTTAAAATAACTCTTGTGCACCATCGGCATATACATTGACATGTCGTTAACATATTCAAAACGACCTCCACATTAAACATAAACCTTAAATTTATCATTTACTTGATTCATTTTGTTTAAGAAAACAAGATAGATATTACAACAAAATTTTTGAATTTTCGTACCTTGAAGATCTTCAACAAAATTCCGTTTTGATGTTATATGAATTTGAACGATAATATTTACTTCGGTGAAGAGTAAGTGAGATTTTTTGTGAAAAAAATTGATCAAATGAAATTGTTTTAAAAGGTATAATTTCTATTCGATAAAATTCGAAAATTCTAATAAAATCTTATCCACACTTTCATTTTGAAATAAGCCTTTTTATTCGAAAAATATGAAAAAATCTAGAAAATCTAAAAAAATCTTATTCATTTGCGGAGTACGATTTGCGGGTTTTGTATTTGAATAATTTTTCAACGTTACATTCTTCTTGAACATTGAAAATGTCCACCATGACACATTCTTTTTTATTTTATTTTTCAATCAGTAAAAACCGAGAGCATTTTTGAAAGAATTTATAAAATAAGCTGATGATTATCTTATTTTATGTTCACAATTTTTATAAATTTTTTTAAAAATCCTGAAAATCTCAAAAAATATTATTCAAAATGGATAAAAATAAGAGAATGTATACAAAATAAACCACCATCCACAACGCGTTTTGCGGGTGTCCATTTGTAACTTGGGTACCTAATCATGAGTCCGCGTCCTCAGACACGCAACCTGCAAATCGACACTCACAACCTGAAAATGGGGGTTGCAAATTGTTGGTAGCTTTCTTTAAATCCAACTTTTTAGAAAAAGTTATCTCTTTTTTTGGGTACTTTTATTTTATTTTCTTTTTTTCAATGTATAAATTTTTTTTTAGTCAGGTATTTGGGCTCAATGGGCTACACATTTTGGGCTAAATTTTGAGCCGAATACACATTACTAAATGCTTTGATTCATTTAGAAACAAGTTCCACTTTAACTTTCAAAATGATTTCAAACCCTCCAAAAGACATCAGCTTCTAGACTTGTGTTTTTCACAAGCTTTATACCATAATTTATGTTCTGCATGCATGGATACTTTATGTATCAAATTTTAAATTGATACATATATGTATCAGTTTTTCAAGAAAATTTCCGGTTTCTGGTTTTCAGATTAATGCTTCAGGTGACGCTTACCTGCAGCGCTACCATTTACCAGGCTACAGGTTGAAGAAGAAACAAAGCTACAGATCAATGTTATTAACTGCAAGTCAAGAAAATGCAGATGAAATAGTGTTAATCAGAACAATTATTGAATCTTGAATTCAACATCAACCAAAACAAGTTCTCATTAAATCCCAAATCAATCACTCACAATGTATGCAATACTATCTACATCAATCACTAGATTAATAAATTTTGTTATCAGTTCTCCACCCTGTTTAATCGTACGAAAGCAAGAAACACCTTTTGCATAATACTACCACTACATGAAAATCATTCGCATTTTAGTCCTCACTTGCCAATATTCCACCTGTCGCTCTTTTTCCTTACAGTTTTGTTGCTTCATTCTTCTCCCATTCACAAGCACTCTATGAGCCATACGCCCACGACTACCAATAGAAACTCGAACCCGTTCCACTGCTACATTTAAGCTACCTACTATCCGTATCTGTTGTAGCTGCATAGGGGACTTCATTTGGTTTTTCTTCTGAACACTTCGTCTCAATGCGTTCATTAATTTCTTTTCACCACCATTGCTTCTTTTAGGACTATCCGTTACTAAAGGCTCAATAATACAACACTCAGGGCCATCAAAATTTTCATTATCAGCTTCGATTGATGGCAATCGTGGAACGAATTTGGTTGAAAGTGGTGCGGTACTAGTTGGTAACGGGATCAAAGAGTTTCTTCGCGGTATAACTAATCTCACTGGGAGCTGTTATGATGTTGTGCAAATGGAGGCCCTACCGTTTCGTTTTGGGATTGTAAACCGTTCTAGTAAACACGGGTTGTTTTCTTTTTCTTGTTCTTTTTCCATGTGGTCGTCAAGATTGCCAAGTCTCTTGCTGGAGGAAGGGGTGGAGGTAGCTTGTAGTTGTTCTTCTCAACAAGTGGCGGTTGAATGATGTTCGATTGGTTTTGTTTGCTTTCTTCAAAGATTCTTTGAGTATTCAACGGTTTAGAAGCGAGTGGAGGTCTCGAAAGTTCGTCTTGTTGTAAGTGTTGTCGCATATGTTGTTCTGCTATCTTTGTGTCAACATGTTGACGTGCGAGTTTTCTCTCTACCAAAAGCTGAGATTCCAACTCTTTAACCTGAAAAATGAGAACCCGAATCAATTTATGATCTTGATCGATTCATAGTCAAACTAAAGTTCTTAAAGTAATAAACATATTACCTTATCTTGCAAAGTCTTGTTTTTCAACTCTTTTTCTTTCAACTTCATGTCTAAACCATGAAAATTATCCTCCATTTTTGTAGATCTTTGTTCTTCATCTCTTGCTTGTACCTCTCGGTCTAACAAGACCATATACCAAAAGATAGGATGAGGATTATGTTCGTTTTCTAAAGTATGCACGAATGACAACAAGATAGATTACCATTTGTTTGTATTTTAAAACTTCTGAGCTTTCGATTTGCTTCTTTGCAGGACCCAACTCTATTCCTCCAACTCTGCTTGCAAAGTTTAAGGAACAAAGTGATTCGCTTAAGTCGTTCTCAGTGGGACTAATCTGCACAAACATTAGTGTCTTCGAGTCTCCACCTACACAAAACATCAACAGGATTTGTATTGCTCATTATATCATATCATAGAAAGTTTAAATATAGAAACTTTATTGTATCTTCTTCAATAGTACCTAGAGAATCTTGAAGCAAATGAGTGAGCTTGGAGTTTCTGAAGAAAAACCAGAAAAAAATATTTGATTAATCGACCAGAAGTATTTAGACCTTGCACAGCCTTACAAAAAAACTAAAAATTTTAAGTACCTATAGGGAATGTGTGGACTCTTAGTTGCAAGAGCAGAAATAACATCTCCAAGTGCAGAAAGCGACCGATTTATATTTTGTGTTTCTTTGAGTCTTTCTCCTTGTACTTCAGTTTTTGCCACCCTTTTGCTTCCCATTCACCAAATTCTCCCCTTTAACCATCACACAATGCATACTGTACAGAAACGCTACAAATTCAACACTGGATCCCGAAAACTAGGCAGGATTGGCAGGTTGGAAAATGGGTCAAAATGGCTGGTTCATGCCAAAATGGGTCAGGTTGGGCTTTGTAGACCCGAATTTTTTTGGTCCAATTTCTTTTATGAAAATATTAAACATGTCAAATATGATCACATAGATTAGATTACAACAATAAAAAACTATTTTTTGATGAATTATATATAGGTTTTGTGCATTATAAATACATTTTGGGTGACTTCGACCCCTCTACCTTTGAAGCTATGTTCTTTTTTATTTTCTTTATTTAGTTTACCCATTTGACCCGTTAGAGATAAATATAGAGTCGATAGAACAAAAAACAATCTGAATTTGTGAAATAAATATATGGTCACGAGAAGAAGAAACAAGGCTCACCGAGATCGGCTACTGTGCTCATTAGCATTGGTTGACCCCACTGCTCTTGAACTACTCCCGGTTTTCAAAACCTCCCAAACTTCACCCATGTTGCTCACCTGTGCCTCAACCAGTCCCGGAATATGGTGCAACCCTTCACCAACTTGTCTTATTTCAAGCCTGCACAAAAACAATTTTACACCACTTAGAACAAAACCCTTCATAAACACTTACACACCCAAGTGTAAGAATATTAATCTACCTCTTTGCAGCAACTCCTGGCTGTGAACTTGGAAGGAGTAAATCGCGTATTTGTTCATTGTAAACTTCCAAAACACTGACACATATTTCATACCGAACTTGGTTTTTACGCTCACCGATCACACGGAACAACTCTTCGGGTGTCCGGAAATTAAATCCTCGGTTTTCTTCCGTGCCCTCCATTGTAAAAGTTTTTCCGGTCCCAGATTGTCCATATGCAAATATGCATATGTTGTATCCATCAAGAACTGAGGTTGCAAATGCAGACATGTCCTTGAAAACATCAACTATAAGAGTTCATATTAATAAATATCAAAATATCAAATATCAAGTATCAACACAACTACTTATTTGTTTAATTAAATGTTAGTTACCTTGGTTTGCTTGGGGGCTAAAGACAGAATCGAATTTAAAGTTTTTTTTAAATGCTACATTTGATTTAACTCTAACTTCTCCACCTTAAGAAGCTTCAAAATCAAATGCCATTGAAGCTCCTTCAGCAATCTCTTCTGAGTTCAATGGCCTACATCGACAGAATACCCTAATATTTCCCACAATACGATAATCATCATAAGTTTAATAAATTATCATTATCATAAAATGCACTGTGTTTGTAGAACTAAAATGCAAAATCTAACCTTTTAACTCTTGGATCTTATTGTAGAGTTCTTTCCTTTCTTTCGCTCCTTCGTTGAATCTGATCTTAAGATCTTCGTGTTGTTTAACTTGTTCATCAACTATCAAGCGATGAACATGAATCACTATTGGAGTAAAGTAACCTAATAATGTGTAGAATTTAAAGTAAAAGAGTGTACAATTTACTTTTTGATTGAACGATGCAACTCATGCCATTCATATCAGCAGCATGTTTTTTGTAAACCTCAGCCTCTTCTAGTAGCTTGATTTGATCCATTTTCATTATCTGTTCCCAAAATATACATCTTATAAGAACATCAATAATTTGATTCCACAAAATAACTTCTATTTGTGAAATACTTTAATAACATATCATGGTACTTTTAGTTTTCTTGACATGTCTCGTAAAGATGAAAACCATTTACTCTTTTCCTTCACTTGACCCTCAACTGCAAAAGCTATTAAAACAACAAAATCAAACGCTGTTCTATGAAAATACTGTATGCTTATCAAGCAAACATTAGTACCTAGCGATCCAACATGCATCGATTTTCTCATTAACTCATTTTGAAGTTCTCTTAAAGACTTTAAAGCTTCTTCACATTCCTTACTCTTGCATTCATTTTCCCTTTTCATCACCTCCAGTTCCCTCTTTGCTTTCATTAGCTCGTCGCACTCTTCATCATCGTCCTGAAAAAAAGTTATATCAAACAATTTATTAATCCAAATTTTCAGAATACAATAGACAATGGGTTCAATTAAGTAATCAAAAGTGGTATTTTTAATAGAGTATAATATGTGGAAAGATTGTTACATCACAAGGTGGCAACGGAAGGAGCTCAAATGAAGCTTCAGAACTACCATGACCATCCTTTGAAATTACTGGAGTGCCGTTGTAATCGTTCATCTTGGATCCCTCAGTAATACCGTTTTCAAAAGAGAACTCGAGGGAAGACCGTTTTAGTAATTTGGGTGAATCTTCATAAGTCTGGATAGGGATATCAGGTTATCCCGGGCATATAACTAAATCAGGTGAAGTTAAAGTAAACCCAACCTTGGGATTACCTATAAATCAAGAAAATTTTAAAAAAATAAATAAATCTAATTTAAGAATCAAGATAGCATAAATTAATAAATTTTGAAAATTTAAAAGTAAAAGTTGGAAATCGTTTAACCTTTCTTCACATTATCATCATCTTCTAGCCCAATTTCTTCAGAGCTTGGATTCCCCGATGAGTTTTCTATTTCAATACAACAAAAAACCCTAATTAGTACTAAAGATCTACTTTATTCTAAGAGAAAAAAACTGAGTGATCAAATTCATAAATCTTGAAAATTCATATAACAGAGGGAAATTATAAACCTTTATTCACGTCGTCATCAATAAAGTGTTCAGTACCAATGCCATCTGAACTTGAATGTCTCCAAGAAATTTCTAATTCAAGAAAATAAAAACCCTAATTAGTAAAATTCTTTTCTTTTTTTATACTTTTTTCCAAAATCCAACGGAAAGTAGATCATATTTAGTCCTCAAGTCACATTCTCACCATCGAGAACGTCATTCCCAATTGGATCCATACAATCTTTAGCCCTAGTTGCTTCCGGGCATCGATTTTGCAAAGAAACATCTATCTCCACAACCCAATTCAGTTCAAAATTACAAACGCTATTTCAAGATTTAAGAAACCCAACACAAAAGTTGAATCTTTATACAAATTCTCACCTTCAGTCTTGTTAAAAAACATATCATCATCATTATCAGCCATTACAGAAGTTGAAAGCTAACAACAGGTGCTGCCAATCACAACTAAACTACAATCAGTACAAAAACACACAAAACCCTAATCAATATATACAAAAAATGAACAATCACATACAATGAGATCGGATTGTGGGTTTTTGTTGGTGTTGCTGTCTGTGTACATCGGTGATTAGAAGTGGGTCAAAACTGTTATCTTCCATTTGACTAAAAGAGGGAAGATTTATTTAAAACTTTGAATCGAAAAGGGTATTTGAATTTATATTTATGTTTATTGATAAAAGACAAAGGTGAATGCTTTTTGGTTTTGGTTTTGGTTTTGGTTTGATCTTTTTGTGTGTGTTGTGAGTGTGTGTTGTGAGATGCGATGATTTCGTTTGGAGATGATTTCACTTTCTGCCATTATGGGTGAGATACAGGGGACCGTTGGGTATTTGAATTTAAAGTTTTCAACCCGGGTTTGATTTATTTATAAGTTGGGCCAAATGGCCCAAATTGGTTAAATTTATACATTTTTTTTATTTGAAAACCGAACTGGCCAAGACTTCAAATGAGTATATATATTTTAGTTAGAAAGAATTAATAAAAAAGTTTAGTTTTGACAAAATTTTATTTTTCTATCATGTTTTTTAAATTAAACTATATTATAATCTCACGATAATGAGGGTCGAATTTAATTTTTATCTGATCGATCATTTTATATAGTTTATAGACCTGCAATAAGGCGCGATGAATTTAACTTTTATAAATTAATAAAATATTTAGTCAATTTTTTTATATTGTGACCGACTTTTTTAATTTAAAAAATACATGATATTTAAGGTGCGGAAGTGTAGTTATACGAAAAAATGTTGATCATAACTACTTTATAGACTCGCGATAACGCGGGACAAATTTAATTTTTAAAAATGAACAAAATATTTGGTAGATTTTTTTATACGGTCTATAGACTTGCGATAACGCTGGACGAATTTAATATTTATAAATGAATAAAATATTGTGATCGGTTTTTTTATATAGTTTATAGACCTGCAATGATGGGTGTCGAATTTAATTTTTATTTGGTCGATTTCTTTATGTAGTTTATAGACCCGCTGTAATGCGAGACAAATTTGATTTTAATAAAATGAATAAAATATTGTGGCCGATTTTCTTATATAATTTATAGACTCTTTAATTTTTATAAATAATAAAATATTTAGTTTAATTTTTTAATTAAAATAAATATATTAAATATTTAAGGGGTCAAATGTGTTATTATACGAAAGAAATTAAGATCGTTAGATCGTAAAGGGTGAAAACAAGATATTTTAAAAATAATTAGTGAGAAAATTAAAAAAATTACACAATAAAATAAGTGTTTTTTCTCTTCAATTAGACATCTCGCATAGTATACTTTCGACGAACTTTTTTTTTTCATTTTGGTGGGTTTTGAAAACGACTATCACATGTCGTTTTCAAAATCTATCAAAAAATGAAAAAAAAAAGTTCGTAAAAAATATACTATGACAAATGTCTAATTGATGAGAAAAAACACTGACTTTTATAGTGCAATTTTTTAAATTTTTTAACTAGCTATTTTTGTAATATACACTTTTTAAAATTGTAAAATCTTGTTATCTTGATGAAAATAAAAAATTAAGATCATCCCTTCATTTTTTCAAAGTTTTTTCTTTCTTATTTAAATTTTTGTCAACCAACTTGCATCGTTTATAACCCATGACATAAATGGTGCAATAGTTAAACCTTAGTTCAGTCGAATGACTTTTTAGAGGCGAAATCAAACCGCCTGACATCTATACAGCATCACTTCCAAGGATAATCGAAAAATTTCCCTATTGTCCTCACTTCTACTTCCCCTCTACACCCTTCCCTAAAGCCTGGTCCGTCCAACGAAAGTAATTCTGGTCTTTGCTCCAAATATTCCGAAGTTGAGGATCAGGAGGTTATTGGTACTGCTGCTGTGAACTTCTTTTCGAATTGGTTCTCTAAAGGTATCAACAATCCTTCTAGTCCTTTACTTGATCCTAAAACAATGTTGTAAAAGGTATTATACGTTAATTATTTTTTTGTTTATATGGCGAGTCAAGTATGTATAATGAATGAATTTTGACTGAAGTAATAGAGAGGGTGAATGAGTCGAACAGATTAAATCTGGTCCAATTAGCTAGGATTTTTTAATTCTATATAAAGGCTCTTTGGTGAGTGGATCATATTTAACTATTTAAACTTGCTTTTAATGATGCAAGTGAATGTTGAAGTTTATGTTGCTTCAAGGGGTGTAATTCATGATAATCGAGTGTCTAAACTCATATCATGGCAGTGTAAAGTACAAAACATTTATCATTGTATGTATAAAAATGTAAGCGAGAAATATAATTAGGACTTAACATGAATGCAAGTTATTGTGAGAAATAGTTTTCAGTCTCACAAGTTTCAAATGGATAGAAGTTATGGTCATCGTTCATCAACATCATCATATGCAAAACATCTCTGACTCAAATGGACTATAGAATCCATCTGAATCGTAGTATGAACTGTTGATTTGTTGGTTACTTGGGATAACTTTCATACGTAGTAAACAAACAACTTTAGTGTCTTTAAGTCTATTTATGATGTAAATGTTAGAATGAGAACAAAAGAAAATTAGTATACTTGTTGACATACTTTTCTTGAAAGTAATGCTAAATGGACAAAGTAAAATTCATGCTAAAAACATAAAGGAGCTTCATAATTCTTAACAGACGCTTCTTACAGGAGTCATTAATTCTAAAAGTTGCAAATGTGACATTTTTGGCATGGTAAAGCTACTTACTGCATTGGGCTGTTAGTTGGCTTCAACCTACTTGCTTGATTCCAGACTTTGGGTGTCATGGTCAGTTGGTTGGCTGTCAAATACTCTAAGAACGCAAACATCATTTGGCTTGATTTAACTTTTTTCTACGCGTCATCAAATGAAATTTATCTTGTAGTGACAATAAAACAAAGCTTCATTTTTTTGGGGATTTGAACTATTAACTCTTGCCGCATCAGATTTCATCATTTATGGCTTTCCCCATATGAATCTAGAATCTCTGTCAATTCTGGTAAAATGAAAATATGTTACACATCAAACAAAAGTAGAAGAATGGGAAGGACAGGTAGCATGTCAAAATGGGTTCATGTTAGGAATGGTCTGCTTAATAATGAGTCAAACAGGTCACAGAAAACTTGTTTCCTTAGGATCATCCATTCACTATGTTTTTTAACTAAATAAAACAATCAGCATTTACCAGCATATAAACAGGAGCATCTGCAAACAAGTCCGTTTACTTCTACCAACACAATGTGTTGAACACACCCTATGAAGAAAAAGTAATTATTTTATAATAGCTTTAAAACAAACAAAAAGGTCTATTAGAAATGCCACTATTCTATTCTTGGCGGTTGCGATTAAAACTAATATCTGGAATTAAACATAGAAAAAAAGGAGTTGATCTCACTGTTTACATATGCATCAATCTATACTAAACTTAATCGGGACAAATTGATAATTTTTGTAATCTTGCAGAGGTAAAGTTTCCTTGTATGAGCTCACAAATAACGAACCATTAATCCAAAGATCCTTGATGTATTCTGATCGTGTTTCTTAAACTTCAAGAGTGGCAAATTCTTGGTAATCCTCCATCATTTTTTCAAGTATGGGTTCGTCATTCTTCCTAACTCCTAGCATTGGCTTTAACGATGAATGCAGTGAGTTGATGGTGAATAGCTTTATAAATGATCTGGAACACCGTGATTCATCTTCCATACATCACAAACTGGCTTCTCAACATCTTTATAATATTCAAGCACAACAAGAGAGTCCCTTAGCTTTGAAATGGACAAACTTCTAAGAGACTCATGATCATAAGGTGATAAACAATGTGGGAGGTTTATTTCTGCAAATTCTTCACTCATCATATCAAATGACATAATTAGATTACAACAAAGACATATTCCAGCATCATGACCTTTATTAATCATATCAACCGCATGCCAATAAATAAACCCATCGATACCTGAGACCACCTAAAACTGATTGATTTACGTGGCTCATTGCAACGTGGATGTCTCCAAACACGCGAAATTAATGTAAAAACCTCAACATACCAAGGATAATCAACATCATTAATCTTAACAAGCATAGGATCATTCGTGTTGGGATGAACCCCAAACTCTAGAATGCATCCATATATATCATATAACACGGGCACATCAATTTCAATATACCTTTTTAACGAAGGATTCAAAATAAGCCCTCTCATATATTGAATTAGGAAACTCATCACCTGGTTTTGCAGCATCACCGTAGAAACACAACAGGCCTTGAGAGTTATCAACCAATCTTAGATAACTGAGATAATCAAAGGCATCCGGAGCGGTTGTAGTAAACTTGTACTGCGGGAAACTGTTATCCTCAGCGATCGAAACGTACTGATACCATTCTTCTATTCCTAGCGGATCATGATATACCTTATAAGTAGATATGGTGGCCGAGATTCACAGGCGTTGTAATCGGCGATAAACTGAGAACTGTCTATCAGAGACTTGAATGATTTTGAAAGCGATAAGGATTGCATTAATGATTTGATTGGAACCATCAGTTTATTAGAGGTATTCAGTAATGAATATAATAAAATTAAGTATGTCTGAAAAAACATTTTATTACAGACTCCGCGTACAGCAGCGGATGAAAATTTTACATATTTATATTAACAGAATATGTTAACTGGTACATGAATGCAAGATTAATTGCTACTTTTTAAATAAAAGTGATTTTTTATAATAGTTTAAATTATTGTAATCGTAAATTAAAAAATGTGATATAAAGGAAGAAAGAAGATATTTAAATATATTATGTGAAATATGATATTAATTGAATTATTTATATATTAAATAAATGGAAGGATAAGTGGAGTGATAAAATGGTAATTTTCGATATTCCTTTTTAAAGATTAAAAAAGAGAGTGTTAAATACTTTATAAGAGTTATTATTATAGATGTGGCATATATCCATTTTAATATTTGTTTGCATACTTTATAGATGCTCAGAATCTATCATTTCTTCAAAAGTATTTAAAATTAGGCATCGTTCTATTTTCTGATAAAATACACCAACATAAAAAAATATTACTATAAAATAAACGTATTTAAAAGTTATTGATTGAAAATGAGCAACGAGTGTGAATTTTATATAAAACACTATCAAAAAGAATAAATAGTCCTCGTAAAACTTTACTTGTTCTATATTTTCAGAATTTAATGTAAAACATACCAAAAGAAATATATTTACAATTAACATATTAAAATACTACTAGCTTAGATTCGGCGCATAACAGCAGACGAAGATTTCACATGTTGATATTAAAAGACAAATGTTAAATGGTATTTGAATGTAGGAATCATCGCTAATTTATATAATTTAAATTATTATAATTGTATTTTTAAAAATTTAATATAAAAGAAGAAAAAATATATTTAATATACTATGTAAAAATTAATATCAATTAAGTGATTTATATAGCTAATAAATTGAGAAATAAAATAATAATTTTTAGTGTTCTTATTTAAACATTAAAAAAAGGGTGATAAATATTTATAACAGTTTTAGTAAATTTAGTAAAAAGATAAAAGTAAAAGTAAAATAGAGAAATAGTAACGCCTGAAGTGCTTCATATATGAACACTCACGCAAAAGTAGATCCAATCCCAAAATATAAATCCCTCCTTTCACTCACAAGTTTTTAGCATTATTTCTGTTAGTCCATCGTCGTCTTCTTCGTGGAAACCCTAACGACATCAATCTGACCGCCGATCTATTTATGGTAACTTTCTTTTATCTCTCTTTAATCCTGTTTTTACTGTTTAAACAACACTGAATTAGGTTTTATTTTCGTCAATCAATTTTCTACTGTTAGAACTGGATCTATAGTTACTCCTATAAATATGTAGCTTTATTTCCTTTTTTATGAAATTAATTAGATCTGTTGTGTATGCGAATTTCTGTGCAATACTGTTTTATATCTGTTTTATTAGGTTTATAGTGTGTTGATTTAATGTTTACTGTGCGCATAAGCTGCTGTACTTAAAGCATTATCTGTATGTATAACGGACTATAAACTTTGAATGCATGCAATTACATTCATAGTATGAGAGGAATTGATTCTGTAGCTGTAAGAAGATCGATTCTGTTGTGATTTAGAATTTTATGTAGTGGTATCTCGGGTTACAGCTGTTGTAGAGATATGTTTTTTCTTATGACACTCTTTTTGAATTTGTATTTTCGTTTCGGGAATTTACGAATGAGAAATGCCTATCTTCTTTGAACAAGAATGCACAGGTTTTTTCTGTAGCTTCAAATCCCCTTAATTAAGATCACGTGATAAGTTATTCTAAAAAAATAGATTGTAGCTTAACTTCTTACAAATTTACAATGCACTGCAGTGGAATCACCTAAATATTTCAGTTTTAACGGGTTAATATATGATCTCTTTCATGAGTTGGAAGTTCCAAATGTTTCCTATGACTGGCCAATACGACATTGCTCTCTTTTTAGGAACTTTTAAGTTGAAAACTAAACCAAAATAAGAAACAGGGGAAATTGTAGAAATGCTCGTAGTTTCATTCTAAGCAATAAGCTTTTTTCTTGTAGGTTTGGTGATAAACGTAGCTGCAGCAGTGGTTTAAGTTGGTTGAAGTCTCAGTACTAAGTAGATACTTTAGACAATGGCTATGCCGTTCATCTCAAAGGGGACTAATTTGGTCCTTTTCACGTATGTGGTTTTTACCGCACATCTCTGCAATGGCTTTTATTTGCCTGGAAGCTACATGCATACATACTCAACAGGCGAGGAAATCTTTGCCAAAGTTAATTCATTGACATCTATCGAGACAGAACTTCCCTTTAGTTATTACAGTCTACCATACTGCACTCCCAAAGGGGGATTAAAGAAAAGTGCCGAGAATTTAGGAGAACTACTTATGGGAGACCAGATTGACAACTCTCCTTATCGTTTCCGTATGAACATCAATGAATCTGTATTCCTCTGCACCACACACCCGTTGAGTGAGCATGAGGTAAAGCTTCTAAAACAGAGAACACGTGATCTGTACCAAGTTAATATGATTCTTGATAACTTGCCTGCCATGAGGTTTGCCAACCAAAATGGAATGAAAATTCAGTGGACGGGGTTCCCAGTGGGTTTTACACCACCCAACAGTCAAGATGATTACATTATCAATCACGTTAAGTTCAGGGTGTTTGTACATGAGTATGAAGGATCAGGTGTGCAGATAATTGGTACAGGTGAAGAGGGTATGGGCGTGATATCAAGTGCTGATGATAACAAAAAGGCCTCTGGTTATGAGATAGTAGGTTTTGAGGTTTTCCCGTGCAGTGTTAAATATGAACCTGAAAAGATGGCAAAACTCCACCAATACGATCAAGTGGAATCGTTAAACTGTCCATTAGAGCTAGAGAAGTCCCAAATAATTAGGGAACAAGAAAGAATATCCTTCACTTATGAAGTCGAGTTTGTGAAGAGCAACGTGAAATGGCCATCTCGTTGGGATGCTTATCTTAAAATGGAAGGGGCTCGTGTCCATTGGTTCTCAATTCTTAACTCACTGATGGTCATCTTCTTTTTAGCTGGTATTGTTTTTGTTATCTTTCTAAGAACTGTTAGAAGGGATCTCACACGATATGAAGAATTAGACAAAGAATCTCAAGCACAGATGAACGAAGAGCTATCAGGATGGAAACTTGTTGTTGGTGACGTGTTCAGAGAGCCAACTAACTCCAAACTCCTATGTGTAATGATAGGAGATGGAGTACAGATCACAGGAATGACAATTGTCACTATTCTATTTGCTGCATTTGGATTCATGTCACCAGCTTCAAGAGGTATGCTATTAACAGGAATGATAATCCTTTATCTTTTCTTGGGAACTGGAGCTGGGTATGCTGGAGTATATCTATGGCGAACAATCAAAGGGACTTCAGAAGGGTGGCGATCAGTATCTTGGTCAATTGCATTCTTCTTCCCGGGTATCGTTTTCGTCATTCTTACTGTATTAAACTTCATTCTCTGGGGTAGTAACAGCACAGGTGCCATTCCCATTTCATTATACTTCATACTTTTGTCTCTCTTGTTTTGCATCTCGGTCCCACTCACCCTTTTGGGAGGGTACTTAGGGACACGAGCCGAACCTATACAGTTCCCAGTTCGAACCAATCAGATCGCTAGAGAAATACCTGCACAAAAATACCCATCATGGCTGCTAGTAATTGGTGCTGGAACCCTTCCATTTGGAACCCTCTTTATCGAACTATTTTTCATTCTTTCAAGCATCTGGCTCGGAAGATTCTACTATGTATTTGGGTTTTTGTTTGTGGTTCTTGTGTTACTGGTGGTTGTTTGTGCTGAAGTTTCTGTGGTTCTGACCTACATGCATCTTTGTGTTGAAGACTGGCAGTGGTGGTGGAAAGCATTTTATGCTTCGGGTTCTGTCTCTCTTTATGTGTTCTTGTACTCCATGAAGTATTTAATTTTCGACCTTCAGAGTTTAAGTGGGCCAGTATCAGCTATACTGTATCTTGGGTACTCACTGATCACTGCAATTGCAATCATGTTATCTACTGGCACCATTGGGTTCATTACATCCTTCTACTTTGTCCACTATTTGTTCTCCTCGGTGAAGATCGATTAGAAGTGGCTCATCAAAATTCGTATAGGCAGGGCGCGAATTCAAATCTAATATGTATTTCAGCTTAGAAGGCCTGTAAATTTTCCGGCTTATTGAAGGTTAGAGCTTCCAGTAGTGATACATCTATCTTTTATATGTTTATGCTCTTTCTTTATAACTTGTTATAATTGTGAGATCATGTTTGTTCCAACATTTGAAGAAATAGCTGTTCTGAATTCATTTATGGGTCAAAAGTTAAATGCTTGCTATCCTACTCGTTAAAGTTATATTTTGATTGTTATTGTTATGGTTAATATATTCAGATTCTACAAGATGGTGAGTTGTAGACATGGTAGAACCAAATTGCTAAAGAATCTTCGCATTTTGCGTGTATTTATTTAAACAAAAACCGAATAGAGATTTTTTATAATCTAATAGAGTTGCAAATAAGAAAAACAATAGAAATAAACTTTTTCTTTGATGCTTAAACAATATAATTTGTAAAGGACAGACTGATAAGGGAGATCATTATCATGTATAAATGTATCGGTAGCAGAAGTATTATCACTGAATACTTTTTATGTCTCAAATTAATATTTTACAGAAAAAAATATTTAATATAAAGAAACATAATAGCTATAATTTTTTTTTTATAATATGATAATTTTATCTTTATTTTTTATATATTTTTATTTGATTATATTTATAAAAGTAAAGAATTAAATTTTAACCCATAGAAAGAGAAATGTTTTTATAATTTTTGAAATTAAAAAACATAATTTATTACGGAGTAATATAGTTTGGTGTGTTTGGGATGGTATTGGACCCTGTGTCACCTTCAACTTTCAACAAGCTGAGTGAACCTAAAAGATGCATACAAGAGAAAAAAGTAGCACAATTACACGCATCCTAAAATAGCCAACACGTGTCCTAAAATAGGCGCATGTGGCACGTCATGTCGCAGCTTCACATGCCACCTCTTTATCTCATACATACATACAACTTGTTGGTCCTTGCAACAAGCTCTTAGTTTTGCCCATTATTAAATACATTATCTTAGTTTGATCACGTAAGTTTAGGGCTGTTAATTACCTCCTGTAGATCGGCAGCCAAAATATGTCTTCAACGTATGGCAGTAGTACCACCGATGAAGCTGGAGACCGGAAGAATGGGAAACCCATGTCTATGGGGCAACAAATTCTTAACAAAGGTTGTGAGATGTTACAGTCTTTTAGGCCCATTAATCAAATGAGTCAACATGTATGCACTTTTGCTTTGTATAGCCATGACATGACTCGCCAAATCGAGACTCACCACTTTGTCACACGACTTAGCAACGACTTCCTCCAGGCTGCCGTTTATGATACCGATCAACCTAACGCCCGTCTCATCGGTATACATATATAGAACACATAAATATTAACTTAACTTATGAGTTGGGATCACGTGACCATACTTCACATTATGTTTTCCAACTTAAAGCTCACCACTTTACAGTAGAGTTCTTTTGTTTTTTAGGAACGGAATCTTTATGTCACTTTTAGCATCTTATAACGTATAGAATATTTTATTTATTTATTTATTTTTATTTTATGCATGAGTAAATATTATCTGAAGTTTGATCCCACTATAAGATCATGAAACTAAACCCAATAAATAGATATAAAACTTGGGTTAATGGGTAAATATACTTGTGTTAACTCTAGTTGTTTTTTGAAGGGGTGGAATATATAATTTCTGATACCATCTTTGAAACGTTGCCACCTGAAGAACAAAAGTTGTGGCACTCTCATGCTTATGAGGTTATTATATTCTCACTTCTAACCTCCTTAGCTCCATTTTCCAACAGAAATTAATTTGTATACTTAATTAATTGAACATATGACTATATGAGTTTTATTGAGTTGTTAATATTTGATTCTTTTTCAGATCAAATCGGGCATCTGGGTGCATCCAAGAATGCCAGATATGCTTGTCATGCCCGAACTAAAAAACTTAGCCAAAACTTATGGCAAGTTTTGGTGCACATGGCAAACAGACAGAGGTGAGACTGGTTAATTATATATGTACAGACACAAGTATGTGGTGTATAAAATAATCACATATGTAAAAATATTGCATATATGTATAGAAGTAGCGGATTTACATCCGCGGGTTGATAAAATTGTTAAAACCTACATAATTATTTAAAATTAAATACAAACATTTTTTATTCAACAACTTTTTTTAAATTAGGTTAGTGACATAGTTAGAAACAGTTTATACCGCATACCTCGTAAAACATTATTTTAGTATTTTAGTACACATATTATCATTTATATATTGTTATTTATCTTAAACGTTCGATCTATCTTGTCGATATGATGTTCTCTGATTTCACATTACTCTTTCATTCACATGATTTAGCTTACGAAATTTTTAAAGTGTACTTGTCCCATAGATCTATCCAGAAGTAAGTGTAACTCATCCGTTCTATCGAATACACGTTTAAATAAAACTAGTCATCTATTATCTATTATTTATATATACACTTTATCTATTTTGCATCCAAATATATCTAGGATAAATTGTGGGATTGGAAAACAAATGTTTTCAATCTATTTCGTTGATATGTCGATTTCACATTACTTTTCTATTAACATGATTTAAATTACAAAACTTTTAATGTACTAAATATTTTTTAGGTGTCTATGTTGAAATAATTTTGATATTTTTGTTAACTACATATCAAATTTATCATAATTTATATGACAATATGAGATAGTTTGTGAGACAAACTACAATGATAACACGAAAATTTTAATCGTACACATATGTAAAATTGGTTTTACAATGAAAAAAAAAGAGAATACTACAGTGATATTAATATTAAGAAATTTAAATAAAGTAAATTACTAATTATCATTTATGTATATCATTTATACACTTTTGAGTTGTACACCTACGTGAAATAGGTTGAAAGAAATTAAAATGAAAAAAATAAAACGGTTCTCTAATTGACAAATAAGTAGTTTGTTCACTAAGTCGAAAATGTATATATAGACAATGTACGTATCTTGAGCTTAAATAAATAAATAAATTATATGTACACATGCACACTTATGCTTTGCCCTCTACACATATATTTTTTTAGCTTGAGCATTATCCGTCAAAGTTGTGTGCTTCTAGCAGAAGAATATACATGAATTATCCCTTTACTTATGGATGGTTCGTTTTGAAGGTGACAAGCTTCCATTGGGGCCAGCATCGTTGATGATGTCACCGCAAGCGGAGGGTGAGGGTGTCGTTAATCCGGAGTTGATTAAGAAGAGAGATGACAACTACAATATATCGAAAGATGATCTCATGAATTCGAGGATCGAGATTCCAGAGCCGGAGTGGATAAACCCTATGGCTGATTACTGGAGACAACATAAAAAGTGTTTTGAAATAGGCATACAAAGCACCGAGATGAAGAAACTAAAACAGAGCAGTTTCCCATGAATTATGCAAGATCGAACTTAACTGACGATGGTATAGTGTTATAAATCTCTTGGTGTTAGCAACATAAAATGAGTACACCTTGTTAGCACGTTTTTTATCAAGAAAATTAAGTACTTGGACTTATATAAGGATCATTCGATCCATGTTTCATGTTCAACGTGATAATAAAAGTAGATAGCTAACCATCGTTGTTAAACGAGTTACAAACGAAATTAAACCCCTTAATAAGATGAGTAAGGATTTCTCTATATCATAATAAGCTTAAACATCTTTCTCATCCATTCATATGACTTGCCTTTTTTAACTTAATCTTAATTAGCATTAAAAATTGGTTCCTTATCAATTCATTTGGTTGGAGCCTAGTATACACTTTAAAGAGTCTGTGGACATTTCTCTAGAATCCTAACTTAAAGATATTAATGTTAACATCGTTTTTATATCTCTGTTCGGAGCTTAATGAAAGCAGATGTTAATACTTCGAGTTTGGAGCTTAATGAAAGCAGATATTAATACTTCGAGTAAACAGCCAGCATAATTGACTAATGACATTCCAAGGGAAGCCAGTTTTCGAATACAAATACAAATAAGAATATAATTCTTAAATCATCTGAATCAATAGCAATTTGATCTTCTCATTCAATGAAATTCTTAGGTCGTAACCAACTTCCACACAAAATATATTTCATTTTCCTTGTTTTGAACCACTCTAGAAGGGTCGTGGGTGATCAGAAGTTTCCCTGTTACTTCATATTTGAAGACTCGTTTGTTGATGTAGGCAATAATAATGAACTGAATATCGGTGCAAAAGCTAACTACTTGCCATATGGAATCGACTTTCCTCAAGGACCAACAGGCCGGTTTAGTAACGGTCTTAATGCTGTAGACTATATTGGTTAGCCCAGTTCTCCACAACTCAATTTCTTTTTATTTTCTGTTGTTCACTTAAGTTTTGATACTTTATATGTACAGTGAAAGATGTTGGATTTAAGGATTTCATCCCATCTTACGCAGCAGTGAAAATAGAAGATGTTCCTACAGGGGTCAATTACGCTTCTGGTGGATCCGGCATTCTTGATGAGTCTGGAGATAATTTGGTACTAATGCAACTGTCTCGGTTTCATTGGCGTATTGTGTGTTTAATTTCTCGTGTTCATATTCTCACAATTATTGATTTGTACTGATTTTTAGGGAGAACACTTCAGCTTTGATGAGCAACTTCACCACAAAAAGGTGATTTCACAGATTGAAACTTTACATGGAAATAAAACTTACACCCAAGATTACCTCAAGAAGTGTCTCTAGACCATTCACATCGGAAGTAACAATTACATAAACAATTATTTTGCTCCCAAATCTCTTGATAAACCACCTGATGTCTCACCGGACCAATTTGCAACAACCCTGATCAACAAATTTTCGCAGAACCTAGATGCAAGTATCCTCTATATTAATGTTTATTATTTTATTTTATACCAATAGGTAGCTTTATGATTAATTGATTAATATCAAATCTGTGTTTACTATACTAGTGGCTGTGCAAATTGGGAGCAAGAAAATTTTCCATATCCAAGATCCTACAAGCAGGCTGCACACCTGCAGAGAAGAAACTTTTTGCCAACAAAAATTCTTGCGTAAAAAAAGGAATGACGCTTTGAATATATTTAATGCTAAACTCTTCTGGCTCATCTTAACAATAATCTGACAGGTGCAAAGTTTGTTGTTCAAGATTTTAACATTCAGAAACCTTCCCACTGCAGCTCAAATTCTCAATTCATAATTCTTCTTGAGCTATATGTACAATCTAAGCGCAAATGGATTTTTTTCAGGGCAAATCATCTCCCAACTTGACATTATGGACTTCTGTAAAATCAACATTTTTGACATATATTACAACTCCTATAACCAGTCATGGGCGTTGTTTATTTATTTATTTTTGTATGTACTTACAAACTTACAGTTCTAGTATGGGTGAAGTTTGTGAGTCTATTTTGTTTCTATAGGTAAATTAGTGACCGATGCTTCATGTTCCAAAGCATCGAGTAAATTGATTATGAGAGGGCAATGTATTCCTACGAATGTAACATGCGTTGGCCGGACTGGATACTGGTTTTTTGATGAATTCCATCCTACAGAGTCTGCAAACATATTATATTCGCAACAAATGATGCTTGCAATATCTCAATTAATTTGAACTTACATCGCTATCCTTTTGTGTGGAAAATAAGTATGTTACTTATAAGTTGTAAGATCCTGGATAGTGCTGGACTCTGTTATATCTTTCTTGAATTAATTGTCATACTAATGTTATAACTTGTAACTGTCCCGCTGTATCTTAATATATGTATCTTCTCATACCAATTTTGCATTATTAATGATATTATACACTCAATGTGACAACATGAATATTACAAGGACATATTCAAAAGTAGAATACCCATTCATATATATAGAACTTTCTTTTTTCTGCCCATAATAAATATAAGCTATTATATTGTTGGATCCAAAAGACGGAAATAAATTAAAGGAAGTAAACAGAACACAAATATTCAATTAGTGACTAGAAATAGATCTAATCAAATACTACGTAACTTTTCTAAGACATGTTATACGTATCGTCTCTCTCCTTATCGTCACTAACTTTTTTTTTAAAAGAACCCGTCATATTATTAGATCTATTGTTAAGTTGATTTAATTAGATCCATTTATCATTTTCCAATAAATATCACGGAACAAGTCTAAAAGAAGTGTATTTACAAAAAAATAATATAAAATAAAATAGGACTAATAAAAAAAATAAAGGGTGTCGGTGTCAAATCCGGAAATATAGGGGTGAAAAATGACATCTGTAAAGTCTTTTAATGAAGCAACAAGTTAATGAAGTAATGTTTTGTCAAACTAGCCGTTACAACCTCATACGCTCTTCACTTTTTGTCTTCCTCTCCCATCTCTCTCTTACATCAAGAATCATACATACTCACCTGCTTAAACAAAACCCCCAGCACAATTTTGTTATCATAGTTGTTATTTTTCTACAAAAATTCCATATTATATATTTATTTTGTAAAAATGTTTACAGAAGGGTTAGATGAACGTGCGCTGAACTGGGTTAAGCAGGTACTGTAATTCTTGATACTTAAATTTAATTTCTTGAAATCATATACAATCAAGAAGACGTCATGTGTGCTTTATATAATTTGTTCATTAGATTCTTGAATGTATGCCCAGAAGCCCAGATGATTTTTTTCAAGTCTGTATGGTTTAGTACAAAAAAGTTTGAATCTTGAATGTTAGTATTATGTAGCAGGGATCAGAGAAACAAAGAGTAATTATTGCTATTTCTTTGTTTTTTTTTTTCACATTCTTGATTATATACCGACATAAATTTTTATAAGTTCATATTGGTTATCGATAGTTTGCATATCCCCTAAATGTGTGTGAATGTGTTTGTGTTTCTTTCTTTTATATTATTGTTTAAAAATTGAATGGAAAATGTTATGCACGTTGAAATTGTATGTGTATTGCTCGTATAATGACTTCTTTCTTTTTTATTCTTGATCATATGCCTCAAATAATTTATTTTTCTTGGTGCTTTTCCATGACAAAAGTGGTTCTTGAATACCATGTTCATAAGTAATTACAACCAATGTGTTTAGACAAGAATTTTTTTGTTTTTCAGTTTATTGATATTCTGTATATGTTTGTAATGGTTATCGATAATACACATGTTTTCTTGATGTATTTTTGCTATAATAATTTGGAATCTGTTGATAACAATGATTGTGGTAACTAGCAGGGATCAGAGAAAGAACAAGTTCAGGTTCGGTCACCTTTACGAGAGACTGCAATCGATCATGAATACTCGATTCCCAAATCTCCTCTTTCATTTAATACTACAACTTATAAGTCCTCTAATGTATTGCCACCCCTTAAATTCCATTCGAGCCTTCTTGGATCTCATAGTCTTGAGCCAAACAGTTTCAATGAGTATGATTATGAAGATGATGATGTTGATGTTGATGATTATGATGATCATGATGAGAGTGTGGGGTCTGCTTCGGATGATATGGACTGCACTTATTCTGAAGGAGAAGAGTCTAATGAAGAAATTTTTAATGTTAATCCAGTTAAAGTACTTACTACACCAACTGGATCCAACAGGTCTACTTTGAATAAAGGGATGATAAATGAGGATCTTTGTGTTCAAGTTCCTCAAAAGACAAGTAAATTTACGGAAATTGGATGGCATGGTGGTGCAAGCACACAACCAAGTTCAGTTTCAGCTGCCAGTCGTTTGCGTGAGATGTTACAGCCTCATAGTGCCTATGTAGGTTTTGGGCTTCTTGATGCCATATGGTTCTTGGTTTAACTTTGGTTCGATTTCTGTTATGGATAAAACTCGCTATTTGCACTTCCAAAAAGGATTGAACTTTTAAAAGTTTTTTTAATTAAGGATAAGCTTCTAAATTAACTGGTTTTTGGTTTTCAAGTGCCACATAAGAAAAAACTTAACGTGGTCAATGTTCTTGACATGTGCCACATCATCATTTTTGAGTAGATAACACCTTTAAGCAAATTTTTCAAGAGCTGGTTACTTTATTTGGGCGAAAAGTGGTTACCGGAAACAGAAAACAAACCAAAGTGCTTTACTTCTTTATGCAATTTTCCTTCATACAAGTTAAATTTTGTTGACATAGTGATTAATGTAGGGTACCCCGACAGCTGAATTAGAAACTCCGAGTGCACCTCCTATTTTTGACGGAGTAGAACACATTCCTGAGGATCAAGATGAATTAAGTAAAGAGTCTTCACGGTTTTCAGGAATTGAGCAATCTCATAATGAAGTAAATATGCCAGAAAAAGTCATTGGTGATGATGAACTTGCTCATGACAGGTTAGATATCCTAACATGTGCCCTCTTCTGTTTATTTCCTAGTAACTTTTACAATATATGTTAAAATATAATCATTTTATGCAGGGAAAATGAAGCCATTCTTGAAAAGACAGATAAGTCAATGCCTAACTTGGAAACAAATTTACTAGATCATACAGCTTATTTTAACAGGTACTACATCCATTGAGCATTTATTTTACAGCATAATTTGATTTCATTTAACAGAATGTTGACTTTTGGCAGTCCTAAAAATCCATGGCAAACTTTAATCACTTATGATGCATGCTTCCGTTTATGCCTAAATGCCTGGGCACGAGGCTGTACAGAAGCACCTGTCTTTTTAAGTGATGAATGCCGGCTTCTACGCAATGCCTTTGGGTATGTTACCATATTATATACTTCTTTATATTTTGAAGATCTTAAAGAGTCTGTTTCTTTTTACAGACTACACAAGCTATTGTTACAACCTCGGGGTTTCAAACCAGTGGAAAGTAGTGGTAATGAGAATACGGATAAAGCATGCCCCTTGAAAGTAAAGAAGGTGATTGGAAAGATCAGGGTTGAAGGTATGGTCAGCTTATACTTTTACTATAAAAAAAATAAAAAATAAAAAATAAAAAAACTATTTTTCTGAATTATGCTTAGAAAAAGAAAGTGTAGTCATGTCTATTCGTGCTATGATTTGCCAGTGAGAAAAGTAAGAATCATCCCACAACGAAAACTTAAGGACACGTACTCGCAGCAAAGTGCTATCTATGTGCAAGCAGGAGTTGAGTACATTCGACATGTTTCTTCAGTTGTAAAAAGCAAAATCAACAAATTAGGTCTCTCTTCATTTTCACTTCCGTGTGAAGGTTTGTTTTAAATTTTTTTCATCCCCATAACGAATAAACTACTAAACATAAGGCTGTTCGAGTATTCATGGGATAATTAGAAAATGCTGCCATGTTTCAGAACCAGTGACATGCTTATTGCGTCTTAAAAGTTCTGAAGAACTTACAGAAACTGAATCAGCTATAGGCATTTGCTTGAGGCCTGGAACCGGTGATTCCCATGATTTGTAAGTGAGCATAAAAGCAAAAAAATTAAATGTTGTGCTACAGTTAATAACATTTTTTAAGTAATTTGCTATGTCACATTAGTTTCCCAGAAAACCAAGGAGATGCCCTCCTGCTAGAAATGCAGGGCGAGAAGAGAATTATCCAGGGTCGATCAATTATTCCTGTTTCATCCCTACACGACAATCCTGTAAGTTTTTGTTAAATACACTTCATTCATATGATGATATAATCGAATGTGATATATCATTTAATTCATGGTATGCAGAATGATAGAATCAAATGGTGGCCAATCTATCATGAAGACAACGAATGCATAGGGAAGGCGCAGCTTTCCATCACCAGTACAATTGCATCTGATGAAACTACACACCTCAAGGTTGTTAGCAAATGTGATTTATTATTTAATGTTTCAAATTTGTTGTATAATTAATATTATTTACTTATAATGTTAACAGTGTGGACCTGTTGTGGAAACGCTCGCATATGATTATCTGTTGGAGGCTGCCATGCGTGCACAATGTTTCCATGCTCGTAATTTGTGGGTGGTTGAACCTTGGAAATGGTTGCTGACTGAGTTTTCTGATTATTACGGAGTTTCAGAGTCATACACTAAACTCAGGTACTCAAATTATAATAATGAAACTTTAGGGTGTATTTTAGTTGCTGAACATTTACTTTACTTTTCCATCTTCACTTTTCTAAAATGAGAGATGTTTCTAATCTTTGAAAACTAGTGAATGTTTTGAAAATGTGTTCAAATGTTTCCATCTTTTAAGTTTTGAAAACAGAAGATTTCTATCTCTAGAAAGGAAACAGTTGAAAACTATCAAATGGGGGTTTCAAAAGTGTCTTTATAAATTTGAAAAGTGAGATGTCCATTTATAGTGACCTTTTCTGAAAAAATCATATTTGAACATGTGTTCTAGGTTTACAGGCTTTCCAAGAATTATTTCTGGATAACACCTCCGTATTTCTGGGTTTACAGGCTTTCCAAGAAATATTACAGGCTTTACAAGCTTTCTCTTTAAATCTTGTCATCTGAAATGTATTTTAGGCATCTTTCACATGTGATGAACGTTGCTACACCAACAAAAGATTGCTTAGAGATCATTTACGAACTACTTGTACCCGTAATGAAGGCTAGAACCGAAAGAAGATTAACAAGACAGGAGGTGAGAAATCTTATAATTTTAGATTTGATTCCTGAACTTTTCTGATTAATATATTTTGTTTCCAACTCTTGCAGAAAAGCTTGTTGTTGGACTGTGAAACACAAATGGAGAGTCTACTTGCACTTGCTTTTCAAAATTACAAGTCGTTGGACGAAAATTCTTCTACGGGTTTATCAGACATATTAAGTCCAATTCCGGAGACTGCTGCACCAGCATTAGCTCCAGGTGTTCAGTTATATACGCTTATTCATGATATACTTTCACCAGATGGACAGGCTTTGTTGACCAGCTATTTACAGGTGTGTATAGTCTTGGGTTAATACTAATAAGGTATTGTTGTGTAACTTCTGTAATTTAAAAGGTTGTGTGTTTTTTCAGGCGGCAGCACGAAAGAGGTGCAGGAAGCACATGGTGGACACAGACGAGTTTGTGGCAAGCAACACCGACGGATTTCTTATGGATTCTATTGCAATTACGACGGCTTACTTGAAAATGAAGAATTTGTGCATTAATTTAAGTGATGAAATAAAGACAGATATCAAGATACATAACCAACACATACTACCAAGGTAAAAGAAAAAATTATTCAAGTTTAGTGCAATGTAGGCTCTTTTATTCTCATTCCACTATCCTGTAAGGTTATGCAAAAGGAAACTGGTTGAACAGGTTAAAGTTGCTCAAAGTCTATTTTTAAAAGCATACAACTCTCCGAATCATTTAGTTCGCAACTTATATTATTACTCTAATGATATTTGTTTTTGTAATCATAGTTAAAACTTTTGATATCTTTAGTCAAAATGGACAAAAAAGTGTTAGCTTGTCAGCCCAACCTGGCACGTTTCGACCCGTATTAAAAAACTTGTTTCATCCTATACCCATTTGAACTATTACTGGACTTGCCCGACCCATCCATCTTTCCACCTCTCTTTTGTAGTATAGAAAGATGAAAAAATTGGTTATGGCAGTGCATACCTTGTTAGAAATCTTAAGTATCTCACCATCTTGATGTGGACAATTTTGCTTTACTTTGTTCAGCTCCATTGATCTTTCAAGCATCACAGCAGAGGTTTACAGCAGTGAATTATGCAAACGGCTAAAAGGATTTCTCTCTGCGTGGCCGCCTTCAAGTCCTCAGCTTCATGTCAACGAACTTCTTGTAGCAACTGCTGACTTTGAGAGAAATCTAGAATCATGGAACATCAGGTCTGTTCAATAAATACTTCATTTCCTTCTGTCACTGAAAATCATACAGCTGGGAATTTAAAAATTCTTTTTTGTTCTTTTACGTTTCAGTATACCTCAAGGTGATGTAGACTCAAGAAACTTGTACCATAATTATATTATGGTTTGGGTCCAAGATATGCAGTTATGCTTACTTGACTTATGTAAGGCGGAAAAGGTACCATGGGCTGGAGTGATCACAAACTATTCAACTTCACCATTTGCTGAAGAGGTATATGATAAAATCAAAGAAATGTTGAGTGAGTATGAAGTTGTGATCAATCGATGGCCACAATACACATTGATCTTGGAGAATGTAAGTTATAATGATCGAGATTCAATTCCAAACACAAGTTATATGTATTTAATTCTAAATGTTTTGTGTTTACAACTGAAAGGCTGTTGCAAATGTGGAAAGAGCAATCATGAAAGCACTCGAAAGACAGTACGCAGATATTTTGACACCTTTGAAAGATAGCATTCCCAAGAGGCTTGGGATTCAAGTTCAGAAATTAACAAGACGACAATCAAATGCTCCCTATTCTGTTCCTAATCAGGTGAGAGATTTTTATATTAACAGGTTCAATAAACTAATGTACTGTAATCAGTTAGTTTAACTCTTTTTATTTATATGGCAGCTGGGAACTTTTCTTAACACCATCAAGAGAATTGTCGATGTTCTACATTGTAGAATTGAAGACAAATTGAAGTCATGGGCATCGTATCTTCCGGTCAGTGGGGATAAAAAGTCAACTTATGGAGAGCAAATGAATGCAGTTACAGTCTTGTTAAGAACGAAGTACAAAAACTACATGCAGGCTGTGGTAGTCAAGCTGACTAGTAATGTAAGTAATAAGAAACATACATATTTAACAAAATAATTTTTTGTTTTAATTTTCTCAAGGCTAATGAGTAATGAATAATTACAGATTCAAGCAAGTCGCAGCACACGACTTCAAAGAATTCTTGAGGAAACAAAGGAAGCAGATGGAGAGGGTGAAATTCGTGAAAGGATGCAGTTTTTGTGTTCACATCTAGTGGAATCTGTATCCAATTTGCATGAGGTTTTTACAAATCAAATATACATTGCTAGTTCTCGCGGTTTATGGGACAAAATGGGACAGGTGATTGAGCTACTGTTTCTTCATCTCTTTTATATGCATTAAAAAGAATTTGCTCTGACGCATTTAAATGTATGACGTGTAGATTGTGCTGAAGTTTTTGGAGGGTAGAAAGGAAAATCGTGTATGGTACAACGGATCTTATTATGCTCTAGGAGTAAGTTTTGTGTACATTCATTCATTCTTTTTTTTCTTTTTTGTATATGTATATTAATTATATAGCAACATGACACAATTAATCTGATTGCTTTGTAGATTTTGGATGATACTTTTGCTTCCCAGATGCAACGATTGCAAGGGAATGCGTTACAAGATAAAGATGTTGAACCACCTCGCTCAATTGTTGAAGCTCGGTCCATTCTTTGCAGGGATACTAACAATGCAGCAGACACCTCCACCTACTTCTATTAAATAATTACGTACTTCGTTTAAAATTGCATTTATTCAGTATAGCCAATTCTTTTGTGAAGAAATAATCTTTATATGAATAAAAATCGATCGGGTTATCTATTAAATTCTACCATTAAACTAGAAATGGGTTGATTTGGTTTACATTCTACCTCTACCGGGTCTAACAGCTTTGAATATATGGCCAATAATGGAATGGTTGTCAAAACTGAGCCAAAGTGTAATCAAATGTGGAACAGCTTAATATTTTAATAAAAATACATTAAATTTTTATGAAGTATTGAAATTCAAATAAAAAGAGTCAGAAAAATAATCGGGGTTCAACCTTAACCCTATCCAATTTGATTAACCAGGCCGTTCTGACACCTTCTTGGTTAGTAGTGAAGGATAGGATTCTTGTTATTCTGCACTAAATAATAATCTTTGTTGTTCAAACTTCTGTTGTTCAATGATTTTTATAAACTTCTTGTCTGTATCAAATTACATCACAGTAGAGCAAATGGAAGTAAAAATATCCCAACAATTTGATCATCTCTGAACTTCGTATATTTCAACTTACTTAAAACCTGTGTTCTACACCCATGTGTGTTTGCTATTACATAATTACGTAATAATAACTATGCCATCGCGGAATTCAAGCAGGAATGTTGAAGTTGACTTGCTTAAGCTATCTGTCAAAACCGACTCATGATTCTGCTTGCTACCCGCTGGATTCAGTGAAGGGTTTGATCTACAACTATGGCTTTAAAGGTTTGTCTTCTGCAAAAACCAGAGACAGTGAATCACTTTAAAAACAATATAAAAGAAAAAATGATTTAGTCAAAAGTAAAACTGAAGACGCCATGTCCAAATTCATATGCAACAAACTAAGAGCTTCAGCCAATAAGTAGGCAGATCTTTATATAACTTACGTATAGATAGAGGATCTATATGTACAAAGAAACTTGCAGCAACTATCAAATAGCAAAATATCAGCATTAGTCCTTTGAAGTAATTGGATGTTCCATCCTGCAAAAATATGAAACAGAGTTGAGGTGCAACTTTTGATTTACACAGAGGACCGAACTTGACATAAAAATATAAGGTTTTTTCTAACCTGCAGCATGAAAGCTACTACAAGAACTGTCATAAAAAGAGTTGCTGTCTCGAAAAGTTGAAAATTTAAGTCCAGTGGACGTCCAATGATCCACCCAACCACCACACAAAACGGTATCTACAGTTACAGCAAATGAATTATAAAATTAGAAGTCTAAAAGAGATTTTTTAAGGTAACAAATGTCACAAACATTGACATCTGTGCATACCGCAAACATGGATATTTGTGTTGAGGAGCCAATCGCCACTCCTAATGAGATATCCTGCACATATGGTAACCAACAAATTATGAAAAGAATAAATAAATAAAAAATGAACAACGGTTCTTATGATGAATGAGAAACTGCAAGAAAGCACTTACAAGCTTGTCTTTCATTGCAAACATGATTGCACTGGCATGTTCGGCTGCATTTCCAACAATGGGAAGCAGGATAACACTAATAAATGCTATTGGAATATTTAATGCAACAGAAGCACCCTGAAATATAAAATCATGTCACTAATTAAAAAAGGGTTCAAGAAAAAGTTAATTATTCGAAACAGTACGGTTGATGGTTACCTCGATAGTGTTGACTAGATATTCAGACAGAACCGAAATGATAAGTGTCAAAATGCCGAGCCACATAATAGACTCCACCTTTGAAATATCGGGAGATTCTTCATCATCATCTGAACTCTCATTGTCCTGACTAGCCTCCTGATATTTCTAGATCAATATTAGATATATACTATATACTTTTAATACACAAAAGATCCATTTTGAGGTTGTATATACCGTCTCTGTAGATAACAGGACGATCACCAACCTCAGTGATAGGCGAATACGAATTCTTTTGACTAGTCAACTGGAAAAAAAGATATGCACCATATGCTATAAGCATTATACAGCTGCTAAATCTTGAAAGGGCCAATTCCGATGTCCCAAAATGCAATTCTGTGTGTGTAAAGTGGAGAACAGCTGGGAACAGCAGACCCATGACTGCCATCAAGAGTAATCCCGAGCTCATAACAGCATTTGACTGCCAACAAAGTTGGTATGAGTTTAGAGTTCAAAGTTAAATCAATCATGCAACAACTTAAAAGTACTAAACTGACCTTATTAAACACTTGTTCCTTATTAGGATGAACTATTCCTCCACAGAAAAATGCACATCCAAGCACAAGCAACATGTTTGACAAAATTGAGCCCAGTAACGATTGCTGCACGACACGTAGCATACCATGTTTCATTGCATACATTGATATTATCAACTCCGTTGCATTCCCAAAAGTAGCATTCAGAAGACCCCCAACTGCAATTTCAGTTTGTACCAGCCATGTAAATATCAAATCACAATTCATATAACCAACGTCATAAATTTTTTATTTGTCAGTAATGCATAATTCTAAGTCTACAACAACGTCAAACTATCAAATTAAATAAAATAGATGGTTGGTAACAACCTGTTGGTCCAGTGTAGAAAGCCAGCTGCCTGCACAATAATAAGCATAAGTGTCATATAAGATGTGGTCATGACACAAATAAGAACACCTAAATCACATTAAGAACACATCTAAATAATATCATGCTCAACATAATTAGAGATGAAAATGTGAGAGATAATTACTCGGTAGCCCAACCCAAACGTTCTGCCAACGGTATGATGCCTAGTAAGCTCAAGAAGAAGACCCAGCCCTGAAATAAGACAAAATCAACTCACAACAAGCATAAAAAGGGGTCCCAAAAGTGCTATTGAAAACTAACAACAATAACAATATAACTCACATGATGATTAGTCAAGTGATCAACCAGTATAGCTAACGGGCCACATGGTATAAGTAAATTAATCTTGTCAGATAAAAAAGCAATCTTTATGCTAGCTATCACTCTACTCCATTTGATTTTCCTGCCAAAAATTTCAAAGACTCGATTGATAGAAAGCATATCTCTTTTGATTGAAACTGAACCAGAGTAGCTCTCATTGTGTGATTCGATAACCGCCTTCCCCTCTGGTGATCCCATCTGTAACAATTCTTATGTAACATAAACTTATACAGTTCTTGGTGTAGATCAATCTAAATAGACATGATATATAAAAATAAAATAAAAAATAAAAAAAAAAGGTAAAAAAAGAAAAGACTACAACTCACTTCAATATGGGAATTGAATCCAACCACCTGCAAATTACTGGCATTGCCCATCTTCTTCTATTAATGATACTTTTGAGAAACCAAGATTTATTGATCCATCAAAAACCAACCAAAACCACCTACGATCCAACAAAAATCACTACAAAAAGTTTTGAAATTTATCAACCTGAATATAAAATATCAAAGTAGACAAATCATCAAACACTTCGTGGGCAACAATTTTATTCTTTTAAGATAAAAATCAAAGTGCAGCTCACATGTTTTCTCAACGTGATTACTTGGTATACAAAGGGCAAAACTAAAGTTTGGAAATTTCCAGGAAAGAACAAGGGTATGATTGAAGTCAACGGATTTTGGGGAAAGTGGTGATTAAATGTCAAGGAAACTGAACAAAATTTTGATTTTTATTTTCCAGGGGATATTAGGTGTCTAATCTAATGATAATGATAAATTGGGATTTTGTTAAAGTCAAAATTGTTGTTTGCACGTTGCTATTGACGATGTTTCTTCAATTAAAAGGTAAGGTAAGAGTTAAGACAATTGAACGGAAAATGCGTGCGGAGGAAATGTTAAGACGTAATCAATGTATTGAAATTGCATCTATGCATCTAGTCGTAAGTGTGAAAAAAACTTATCGACTTTAAGGAAAAACTAATGCCATAGGATAAGCTTCTTTGAAACTTTCCGGCCTTAACACAAAATTCATTTAATAAACTCATCATTTTTTATTTATATATATTAAAATATCTTTGATTTCTTTTGTTAGAAAGATCGAAAAAAATTTCTAAATGAAAGTATCACTATTTCGCAAAGGATTGATAGAATAGCCGGCCAACCAACTTGTAAGCTAGTAGTTTGGTTGATAATAAAGAAGGAAACCAGCCTATAAACCAGTCAAAGATACCGCCTTAATTATAAATTAAACATGGAAGTACGCTATATATATATTTATTATAATTTATATTATTTATAAAAACTTTTATTTAATAAAAACTCTTAACCAATGCCCTAAACGCACAAATTAGATATTTTTTTTAAAAAATACCGAATCAAATTGTCATTTTTTTTAATAGAATTAATGTTTTCTTGAACTTGGTTACATGATCTTTTTATATGAACCACTAAACAAATACATAAAAATTCACATGATTATTGCATATATTAGAATCTTTTACATTTAGTAAGTGTTAAATGACTATTTATGGAATAATGTATTAATAATACATTATATATATAAATATATGTGTTTTAAATAAAGTATTATTAAGAATTCTTTCATTTGACTTAAATAAAAGCTTACTCCTAACAAAAGAGGAGGTTCTAAGTTCAGTACTGTTTCACTATTTTTATCCCTATTTGAATTTTTATTCTTTCAATAATAATAACTTTCAAAAGTGACAAATAATCAAGATAAAAAAGAAATATTCTAATTTAGAGTAGTACACAATTCATTGTATATTATAAAGATTAATATCCCCTCAAATTATATATTAACATGATAGGTTATCTTAGTCTTTGCTTTGCAAAAAGAAAGATAAATAAGACATCTTCTATGAATTTTACTGATTGTATTTATTATTTTTACATTTAGTCATTAGCATTTTAGAATTGTTAATTAATTAGGTTAGAAGTTTTGCTTAAAACTTCAAGACTTTTATTTAATAATTAGTGTTTTAGGATAACTTTTGAAAAAACACACAAACCAATAATGTAAATAGATTTTTTGTTGCAATCAAACTTTGAAATATTAAAGTTATACTATCTCAATATATACACAAAATTATGCAAGTTTTCTAAATTTCATTTTCTATTAGAGTTTAAATTTTTTAGAAAACTTTCACCACAAAATGCGGGTTAAACAATATTCGTTACCCACTAGAGTAAGAGACATCTTCGATGAATTTACGAACTGTATTTTATTTATTCATTTGTTTGATAATTTGAAGTAACGTGTTTTGGTATGAAATACAAAATCGGTGATAAGATAATCAAGTAATTAAGTTGAAACGTCAAACAAAAACAGATTCAAAGTCACTAGTGTTACTATACGTAGAAAATGTGTACCTTTACTTCAGTAGTTCTGATGTTCTTGTGATTGTGATATTAACGCACAACATATTACACATTCACTGTGTTTCTCAAATCTTAGTACATAATTCGAAATCCTATCTTTAGTCAACATATATATAAAATGTTTAAGGTTACATTTGTGTTTTCTTTATATTAAAGTAACCCACAAAGAAAACCAAGGGAATGCACGTAAAGATTACCAAACTTTCTATGCTTGTCTAAACCATAGATTTTTTAGCAAGCAATAACATAGCTGTAGCTATTTTCATATTATTAAGTCATTGTTTAGTCGAATTCTAGTAGAATACTTGACTAAAATAATTAGATTAAAGATTACAAATGAAATAATGTTAAGATCTTTAATTTATGTTTTGCACATAAATACAAGTCCTTGTGTATGTACAGCGACTACTGAAATGATGTTTGCATCCCACATCGGTTAACGGAGGTAAACAGATAATGAGGAGTTGACTATAAAAGCAAAGGCCTGAGTTGATAACAAGCATACCTTTCTCGGCCTTTTGGCTAAGATCAAGTGTAGTATCTGTTCTTATCAGTTTAATATCTGATATGTGGGCCATCGGCCCACTCGATATTAATCTTATTTTTTATGGGGGAAGGCCCATCACACTAGCTTGCTAGTGGGGCTCTTCATGTGTCGCCTTGGCGTTGCACTACTGCCTAGGCCCGGCGCACCCCTCCAATTTTGAGATTTAAATTTTATTATGTGTTTGGGTCTAAATCTGTGATAAGTTTTTAAAAAGGTTAACAAAATAGACATGAACGTATTGCAAGAACAAATGACGTTACAACAAAGAAGATGAGATTTCTTGATTCTAGCGATAGATAAGATTAAGATTCTTGTTTATATAATTATGTAAGAAAGGATTTGGTCCACTAGTCTGCAATTCTTTTTTGCAGTTCCCAGATGTAATTCCATATTTTTTATGAAGATATGCGACTACAAACATACAAACAAAACTTTATTGTATTGTAGTGAATAAATATTTGAGGGAACAAGTGGAGCCGTAAACGAGTTTGAGTTTAACTTGTTTAAAATTTAAAGAGTTCGAGTTCAATTCATTTTAAACTCAGTATATAAAGTTCGAGTTTGACTCTTATAACATTATATAAGTTCAAGTTCGATTTGAACTTAGACTCATTTATCACATAATATTATTTATTTTATCATGATTTGATTTATAAATAATATCTATCTATCTTTTGTGTAATCTTTAACCACGTAAATTAAGTTACTATTATTATGTTAGGTACTATATATAGATAACTTTATGTAATTATATATTATGATATTATAAAAAATAATTGATATATATATAAATAAAAGACTCGTTTAGGCTTGCGAGCTTGATTTAAGAAGTTCGAGTTCGTTTACTAAACGAGTCTCAAAATATCTTTAAGCTCAGCTCGAATCGAACTTTTAATGAGTAAAACTCGAGTGGCTCGCGAGTAACTCGACTCATTTACACCGCCCCTGATAACAAGGATCTAAAACAGACTAAGAACTAAAGTCAGAAGTGCCAAAAAGGCCTAAAGAAAGGTATAATCATTCTAGTGAGCCATGTAATGGCATACCAAATTAATTTGTTGTAACTAGTTAACATGTTGAATCATCAGTTACCACATATTTGATTGGTTTTGCTTACTTTTGCAGTTTTAAACTTATTGGATCCTCACCAATCATAACCTTACAAGTATCTTGCTACCTTTCTTTAATTCATTTTGGAAGTTCTGCCGTATGTAAAGTGGTTTTTCCTTCATTCTGTTTTTCATTTAGACTTATGAAATGCAATAATATCAACAACAGATAGATATAGTAATGGATACTGTTGCTACAGCGAACTCGTAGTGGGTTGCAGCAGTGCTTGGGTCCATAGGATCTAAATTTAGATTTAAAAAATGTAATTGGTTGAAGTAAAAACATAATTATAAATAAAACGATAAAGAATTAATTAAGTTTATATTTTAAGTCTATTTAGTAAAATCTTTAAACTAATTTATCATTTTTTACCAAGTATTTCCGAGGGTTAATGATTTAAGCTACTAGTCTATTGTGGACATTTGATAATTTTGCTATGTCTCATGAAACATTATTTCACAATGATTTTGTTCAACGATATCCAATCGATTCTGAGTTGATTACTATCATATACCATTTTACTTTTGAGTAATGATGAAGGCTATGATGAGCAATGTGTTGAATACACGTATACAACAATGATGATCATTATCATAATAACATTATGAAGGCTATGATGGTCATGATCTTGCTCATAATAACAATACGATGAATACAACTATACAAGTATATCAACAGCATCATAACAAAATTGTCATGTATACAACAATGATGATCATTATCATACTAACATGATGATAGTTATCTATTACAGGCGTATAATATAAGTAAGAAAATAATAAAATAAAAAAGATAAAGTCCATTAACAGGAGAAGACCATGCTGTTTTTGGGTCCATAGGCCCACAAATTCTATTGGGCGCCATGTGATTGGCCTGCCCGACTCCTATTTCATGATTTAGCTTCTTTTGAGTAAAAAAAAACCTGTTAACAAAACGATGAAATCTATAAACTACTTACTTTTTTTTGATAATGATGTGTCTTTAACATATAATTTAAACTATCATTGAAATTCGTCTGGGTTTTTCTAATTTTAAAGTATAAAAAGTTATGGATTACCTCGTACATTAATCAAAATAAAAGTCAACTCTGAAATTCATAATTTTGATGCTAACTTTTTTTTAGGACATCATACACTTGTCCATTTTATTATAAGTTGATCTCAAATCTGATAATACTTTTGTTCTTTGTGCAAGTAGTTCACAAATGCACTTCACATTGCCATAAAAAACAATCCTTAGAAAGTTATTTGCAAAGTTTTTCTATCAAGTTAGTGCGTTATTATTTTTATCGTGTGAAAAACATATGTGATGTCAATAGCAGAGAATAAAAGTTATCTGTTGTTAACTGATCACCAACATGATATTTTACACATTTTGCTAATTTCAGACAAATATATATATATATATATATATTCAATATCTTCCTTTAAACCTTAGGCGTTGTTAGTTACACAAATCTATTGTGTACTTTTTGTTCTTTATAACCGGAAGGTATATAAAAAAGTAGCAGGAAGGAAGGAAGGAAATAGCATTTGATGATGTATGGAGAGTAGTATTATTGAAGTGGCATGCCATCGGGGACCACATGACCGCACGTGCACTCACCAATGCTTAAAATGTTCCCGGCTGTTCTAGATGGCAACGGCCGTACCCAATCTGTACAGTTGTATTCCATTCATTTTACAATTTATATTAATTAATAATTTTAGTATAATAACTAGTACAATATTTATTATTTTACACGGCCATACAACTAAGTTAGACGGTGGTAGTGATGTAAGAGTGGAAGAAGAGAATAGTACGTAATTAAGTGAGTTTGTATCTGTGTTTTTAAGTTAATTAGTACTAATATTTCTCTGGCTCTCGTTTTCAATTGCGTTTAGTTACGAAAAATTTCTTTTATTTTTCAAAGAAATTTTTAAGAGAAGTAAAAATTAAGAAAACACATTCAAGTTGATATTTTTTAAATTGCATAAAAATTAAAAATTTAATTAATAATCTAGATTGCATAGTCTGTTTGTATTTCTGTAATGGAAAATGATAATTTCAACTTAAAGAGTTGTCCAAAAATAAACATTAAAACATATATAAATTAATGTTTGTACTTAAATCACAATAAATTTCAGAGCATTCATGAAAATTGGTTAAAGTAAAATTATTTACTTCTCCTCAAATAGATGAAGGTTCAAATAAAAAACATAAATATCATGAAAATGTTAGAATAACTTTAAAATTATTTTTTAAATATTCAAAACATATTTTTCTTCAAAACTTTTTCAATGATTATTATTAAAATAATTTTTACAAGTTATGATAAAAAATTTAATAAAAAATATTAACTTTTTTTCGAACTTTTTTTTACAGTCGTTACTGTCGTGATTATTCAAATAATCACAAAATATAACATGATAATCACATGTGATTATTCTCTAATATAATGTGATTATTATGTGTTCGAGGTAATGACAAAATAATCACATATTATTCATGTGATTATCTTGTCATAAAATGTGATTATTATGTGTTCGATATTTAGGTTTTTTATTTGAATCTAGATATTATAGAAACGTACAAAATGACTTTAACATCATTTTTAAATATCCAAAATACGTTATTTTACAAAATTTTCTTCGTAGCTCCTTATTCAAATAACTTTTAGAAGCTATTGTTCAATAAAAGAATTTCGACATTTGTTTCTTTTTTTAATTATTTTTTATTAATTTTTTTATTCATAATAATCACATGAATAATATGTGATTATCAAAACCCTATTTTGTCATTACCTCGAACACATAATAATCACATTATATTAGAGAATAATCACATGTGATTATCATGTTATATTTTGTGATTATTTGAATAATCACGACAGTAACGACTGTAAAAAAAAGTTCCGAAAAAAGTTAATATTTTTTATTAAATTTTTTATCATAACTTGTAAAAATTATTTTGATAATAATTATTGAAAAATTTTTGAAGAAAAATATGTTTTGGATATTTAAAAAGTGATTTTAAAGTTATTCTTACATTTTTACGATATTTATGTTTTTTATTTGAACCTTCTTATATATAAATTAATTATCTCGGTTTTTCATTTTATTTTCTACACATATTTCAAAAAGAAAGATTATATCGGTGAATGAAAAGAACAACTAATTAAATATAAATGTTGTGTATATAATTTGTAAAAGTGAAAGAAGTAAATCTAATTTATAATTACTACATCCGTTCTATTTTTATTGGTTATTTATTACTTTTATTTAAAAAAAATTAATTACTTATAGAAAATAGCTATTAATTATTATTAAATTTTTTCTTTTACATTTATTTACTATTTCTATTAATTATTACGTAAAATTTTATAATTAAATAAGTCTTAAATATAAAAACAAATGACATTTATCTAATCTATTTTAAATCTTAAATTTTTTGTTGAGAGAGATTAATAACAGGAAGATTATGTAAAATAAGAGTATGCAATATAAAAGCAAATGATATTTATCTATCTATCTATAATCTCTATTTATAATCTATCTATATCTATAATAATACTATAAAATTGAGTCCCTTTGTAATAAATGATAGTATTAAATAATTATTAAAAAATATTAGTCTCTTTATAATAAATGATAGTATTAAATAATTTATTAAAACAATTTAATACTAATTACCTATTTTATATCCATATTTTATATAGTTGTAAAATTGATAATTTTAAGTATATTTTTCAAACAATATATATTTTCTATCTAATTTGTAATGGTTGTATATATATAATAACTATTATTAACTAATAAAACTCGAGTTTATGAATAAGTAATAGTATTATATACGTTATTTAAACAATGTAATATACTTATACTTTTCATAAATGATAAATGACATAATAAAGTATCTAAAAGTTTCAAGTTAATTAGTGACGCACATAATAAAATTAACGGCTTAAGTTTTCTCGACCTATTTTAACTAAACTATGTTTGATTACATAAAAAAAATACGAGTTTTAAATAAATATGTTTGACCTATTAGTTGATTCACTCATCTTACAATAAAAGATATCAACTTAATAAAGTATTCATTTGTTAAATTAACTTAACATTATTTATTTATAATTTTATAATATCTAGAATCAACAATAGTTAAATTTTTTAACTTTATTTGTTTCGAAGTAAAATTACTGCAAAACTCAAGGTAGATCAGATGTGTTGAAGATCGAGTTGCAAAACGTCAAATGGGCTTATATGAAAACATGACATTACTTTAATCAGGTCATAACGGGTTACAGTAATAAGGCTCTGAACACAGCCACAATTAAAGTAATTAAATAATCAAATAGTTTATATCTTTTTACTTTTGAATTTTATTATAGTTAAAGTGATTAGATATCGATAGATCAATTTTCCATGATCTATTTTAATCCATTATGTTTTACCCGCTTAATAAAATGACTCATCTCAACTGATTAAAACTCAAGTCCATGATTCGTTTAGGGGAAGTAAAGGTTGTAAATATATTACAATTATTATATTAATTAATAATATGTAACTACCGGAAAAAGAAAAATTAATGATGAGACAATTTTAGCTTACCTTAATTTTCACCAAAAAAATAACTAAAGAATGCAATAGTTATATCGCAAGCGTTTCTTAAACGTAATTTAGAGTTTTTAATTATTGTTTTCCTATAATATTAAATTATAAATATATAATATTATTAGTTAATATGTCTTTTAAGCTTAGAATAATATACATGCTCCATAAATAGCGTTGAACCTTGATATTGGTTATTTAAATATTACAATGTATAATATTTATAATTAAATATTGGTATATATAAACTAGAAAAGAAATGTACTAAAAACAAAAAGATGACGAAATTGTTAAATTGACACGAAACTAAACAAGTTATGGTTGGAAGAGTCAAGGCGTTAACTCGAAACTTTTAACCCGTTTAATTTTCAGAACGTGTTCAAATTGATATAGGTAATTAAACATGTTGATCCGTCAATGTCGAAACATGTATATCTGAATATTAGATCATATATACAATAAGTGAAATTTTTGATAATTAACAAAACTCGTGCATCACATAGGCCTATCCATCTAATGTTTAAGAAATTATAATTCTCTTTACTCATTAAATATGCAATTTATGCCTTCTCCGTTGGTTACATGTCAAATTTACCCTCTTAAATCACAAATAATTCCTCAATTTTTCTTTTAAGTTTAACATTTTTAAGTGGGGTGAGAATTAGTGTATTATCACATTTTTCGTATGCAGATGTCATGAGAGTGTAATGAAAATGTTAAATTCTTATTTTGAGATAAACGACAAAATATACATGTGAACTTTCTACATTTGTTAGGAATAAATATAAAATAAGTAACTTTTTTTTGTTTCTTTTGTTTTTTATTGGAAACACAAAATTATATATTTTCATAAAATGCATTATTTAAATTGTTAAAATATTTTTTAAGTTTGATAAAAATTACTTCGTACTTTGACACTATTATTTTAAGTAGGATTTATGTCTAGTATCAGTCGAGACTAACACTCGGAGTTTAATTTGAATCGTTCGATACACAAAAATAATCAATTTTAATTTGAGTTTTATAGAGTGATTCCGTTTTTATTATTTTGTCAAATATTTGAAGTTAGAAGATATGGTATATACTACAAATTAGTTAGTTTTAAGTTGATAAATTGAACGATATACATGAAAAATGGTTGAAATTGATTTACTGTATTTAAAAATATGATTTTGAAATTAATAAGTTAGTTGATAAAGTTAAACAAATAATGTTTTGATATTAAGCTTTAAGTATTAATATTATAAGATATCGTTGAAGAAAATTGCATATTGTACAAGTTTGTATATAACAACTTTTACACAAAAGATTGTAGCTTTATTTCAACAATTTAACATAAAGTTTATTAAGATATAAATATTTATATAACAAATTCAAAAGGAGTTTTCAGCATAAAAGAAAGGGTACATACCGCATAAAAAGGAATACATTACGGTCTTTCAAAAAGGTTAAGCTAAAATTTATAAACTTTGAACTTGAAAATAAACTAAGCTTTCTTATTTTAACATAATATATATATTATTTAATTTTACATTAAATTGTTGATATAAAGGTACAAATAATATATATTTATTGTTGTAAATATACTTTATATTGGATATTATATCTATTTGTATTAAATAAATCAATCTTTTCTATCTTCATGTTGAGCATAAATATTTTATTAAAATTTGTAATATATTTTGGTTTTTATATAGTAAAATTAATATGTGTCATTATAATATTTTTAATTTTGTTATAATTAAAAGCTATAATTTATTCTATGAATCATGAATATGACATTACAATTTACTGTTGAATATTAACATTCATCAAAGTTTACAAATAAATAAAAATAAATTTATTTGAAATAAATTAAAATTTTTAATTTGATATAAATAGTTTATTTTTCTATATATCAAAATATTTATTTAATTTTTTTTTTGTCGCAATACGTTAGTATAAATAGTCATTAATTAACCTTAATGTGTTAGGATGGACGAGTGTACATTTTGCAATAAAATACTAAATAAATATTGGACGTGTTTATAGAAAGATAGCTTACAAAATATTCATTAACTTTTTATTCTCTCCTTGCGTTTCTGTTAACTTTTTTCCCCCTTCAAATGACTAAGGAGTTTATTAAAAATCCAATGAGAAATTAGAAATTACTAACGTACAATAAAACATCAACTGAAATACTAAACTTGAAATGAGGTACCACCGTTAAAATACATAAGACACCCTCCAAAATTTATACATTGCGAAAACCAAAAAAAATTACTTAATATCATAAGAAAACACTTAAACAGACACAACATAATATTGCATAGACACCTTTAAAATCCATCAACGTTAGAATTCGATTTGTTCCACTCGTCTATAGAATCAATATTCTCCCTCGATTTACCAAGCATACCCATCGACGCTTCCTCATATGATTTTGGTAACAATTATTTGTCATTTATATTTAATTAATTAATCGAATACATGCAAAACCAACCAAGAAATATAAGTTATTATAAGTAAACATCCATAGCCTTCAAAGTAACAATAGCATCAATGAACGTAAGTTTCAAAAAAAAAAAAATTAAAATCACAAGTATAATATTAATATTTAGTAGTAAAAGGTAAGGATGTAACATTGCTTATAACAAGGAAATTAATATGTGCATAGCACAAACTTAACCCCTAGAGTGCTTGTCTAGATCCTTAGCTAGCTTAGCTATGTTCATATATTATTTCCTATGCCTGTGATTAAAGTCAAAATTTCATCGACTGTACTCCCAAAAAGGCCTGTTACTTTTTGCTTTAAAGTTTGCTAAAACCCTACAAAAATATACACACGCAAACACCTTCATTGTGTGTATCCTACTCTATATATATACACACAAACAAAGTACACAACCATCAAGAATCCAACAGAGACAAACCTATATATCATCATTTTAAATTGTTCAAGTTTTAATCCCTTTGTCCCATCAAAATGCTTGTTTTTTGGATGGTAATCTTAGTGGGATTTGTGTTTGGTTTAACTTTGAACC